>OU015496.1:34036159-34636159 GCA_907164885.2 Dolomedes plantarius | reverse complement strand
GGAAAAACATGAAATTCTTTATTAATATGGCATAGGACCATCTATGGCATTTAATACCACCTGGATTCACTAAGGAAGTGAATTATGCAAGTCATGAATAGTGGTTAAGGGAATATTATACCATTCTTTATGGATAAATCGTCAATGTCCCTGTAGAGATGCTATTGCTGGATATTGATTCCTGACTCTGTTCCCTAAAACAGACTACAGCAGTTCGATGATATTGAGGTTTAGGGACTGTGCGGGCCAGATAAGGTGTTTGACTTGGTCTTTATTTTCCTCGAACCACGACTTGACACGTCTAGCTCTATGGATCGGAGCTTTATCATCATGGCGAACGCCATCTCCTGCAGGAAACAATTTTTGCACCATAGGATGTATCTGTTCGGCTAAAAGTTCGACATAGTCCTTCCCAGTCAATCTCCCTTTCGGGTTTACAATAGATCCCTTTTGAAAACCACGAGATGGCCGCCGAAACCCTAAGAAATTCCCTCTCCATGTTTGACACCTGGCATGAGACAAGCAAAATAATACTCTTGTGCAGGTGTTCTTCAGACATGCGCACGTCCTGTTGCAGGGAACAAAGTGAACAATGATTCGTCAAAACAAATGTCACATTTCAACGTATCACTCGACCAGGATTTGTGTTCGTGGCACCACTGTAGAGGCACCACTGTAGAGGTTTGTTTTCACATCTGTTACAAGTAGCTTGGGAATTACTACTCTGTCGTAAATGTTTTGCTTTTTAAGTTTTCTCCTACCTGTAATGACTGGCACCGGAGCCTACAGATGCATATGGAGCTCTTCAGTCACTTTGGCTGCAGTTGTCTTCTTTTTTGATGTCACATTCCGCTTCAACACCCTACAGTCTCTTTCACTTAGCTTTCCCTTTCGTCCACTATTCTGTTTCACAGAGGCTGTCTTTCCGTGAACTCTGTATGCCATCATGACTTCCGATATCATAGCTCGGTAAACACCCAAACCCATGGGGGCTGTTGTAACAGATGCTCCAATTAAATGCACTTCAACAATTTGCCCTTTTGCACGGTCTACAAGGTTTGACATCTTACGCTATTCCACCAAAGAGCCTGATGCCCATAGTTTCATTACTGCTACTTTAGAGTAGAATAATGTATACATTATATTCTATAAAAAATATTGGTCCCTAAACTTGTGTTTTAAGGAATGCGAAGCACTTCCATAAACACCACTATTATTGATGTGTTTCCATTATTTTGATAACCACCTGTATATATATATATATATATATATATATATATATATATATTGTAAATAGCCTGTATTTAGTCGAGACATGCAATTAAAGCATCCAATATAAAAATGCTGGCAGTCTTTTATTTAAGGCAAAGTCTTTACAGTGTCAAGATGAAGTGGACACGACTTCCTCATTAAATGGTACGGCTTCAACAAAATCTAATTCAATGTAAGATGTACCTTAATAGCTGCAAGTTAACACCTGCACATGTTCGAGTTGTCCCGATCCCTTTTAATCCACCGAAAAAAAATTAAATTAAAATTAGATCTCAAGGTGTTGGTCATGTATGCAATTAGATTGGGTGACATCCAAAAGATGATGAATTGTATTTGCATTCATTAATATGAACTTATGCGATAGCTCATTGAAGAAATGGATAAGCTTTTGATTAGAGCAATTTACATGCTGTGATTAATTGGCATTTGACTTAATTGGCAAGGTGATGTCCGCTTCGAGCATGCCGGAAAACAGCAAATGGTTTTCTTAGGGTCGTCGTAAAGTTAAATGGAGATTTTACGATACTAGAAATGTGTGAAGCCTTTCTTATAAACATGTATCTCCATAAGCATATGTCACAAGTACAGTGATGTGTTACTGCGTATAAAGAAAGTGTTAAAATCAAGAAAATGTAGTAAACGAAATTAGATGCTAAACATGACAAGTTGGCGATCTTCTACAAAGATAATGAACTAACTAGGATAATTATGACGTTGCAGGAGATTTGCACCTCTTTTTGGAATGTTAACTTTATTTCTAAAACCTTTATAGAAGTGGTAGTCAACCTGGTCCCTACCGCCCACTAGCTTCAAGCTTTCATGGTGGGCGGTGGGCATTTTTGTCCGTTGTTACAAATTTTGTTCTTCTTCCTATACCGAATACACTGATAACACATTCGCGAGTTTGAATATTTTAAATATGCTTTTGCAATTTACTTTCCACCTCTAAGCTTGGATTACAGGTAATAATTCACCGAACACTTCTCAAAGTATACTTGTGGACGAAGGAGCAAAAAATTAGCTCCGTAGCTATTCGTAGCTATATATATATATATATATATATATATATATATATATATATATATATATATATATATATATATATATATATATATATATATATATATATATATATATATAGTATTAATGAAAAGAAAAATTTAATTAACCCCCACCTCTAAAATTTACTTCACACTTGCGCTAAATTGAGTCGCTGCGGATATGCACCGGTGGGCATAAAAGAAACTTTGCATCAACAAAGATACAAAAGTGGGGGGTAGATATTAAAAGGTTGACGACTCCTGCTTTATAGGGTGTGAAAATTGACATCTCCAAAATTTAAAGCTTCTTTATTGTAAGTTTGCCATGTAAAATAGATTGTATTAAGAGTAACATTATTGCGAAATTTACCCTGATTTTCGTTACTTTCATTGTAAACTTCTCTTACAATATCTGGACACCCCTTTTGAATAAACCTATGTAATGAATTTCCTCTTATTGCTTCTTATGCCCGCTGGACAGAACACATTCCAGACCAGGTCTGTTGCAGGCTGCAGCGCGAAGTGAGGCAGTTCCGGTTTTTTAGCACTTGGCCTTAGGGCACAAGGGTCGGAGACCGACTTATGCCCAACGCCACCACAGTTTTGACGAGCACCCCCCCCCCCCCAAGGGCGACATCTGGGGGGCTCGTACTCTCTTCCAACCCTTACCACTATACGGAAGGAGAAGGAATTTCATTAAGGTAATAAATACATTGAGCCTTATTGCAAGCATATGGACAGGCAGATATCAAATCACTAAGATCCCAATAAACGTTTTAGCTAGTAATTTAATTTTGACGTAGGATTACGTTCCTTCATAATGGTCCTTCGGAAAGGAAAATTTCAGACGCTAAAACCGTCTATCCGTCCGTCCTCGCGAGTTATAATTTTGGCAGGGCGCCAAACCCAGTCTATCGCTTGGACAAGTTAAACAGAAAAGCACCAAGTTGCGTCAAAATTTTGACATACATATATCTATAAAGTATATACATACGTACATATATATAGATACATATATACATACAAAAGTGGTCAGTAACGATAAGTAATCCTGCGTTAATAATCCGCGGTGTTTCGTTAGAAGAGACTACCTCAATTTTTTTTATAAATTATCTAAGAAATTGTGTCCTTATAAATATAACTTTCAAACGGAAATACAAGTAGTCATTAAATCAATCAACCGGATCTTAAATTCAAATTACGATTACATAAGAGGATGCAAGAAGTCTGGCAGCATTATTGGCACTAAATAATCCATTTCTTAGGATATCCTCTATTATACAGTTAAAAAACAAAATGTATCTAAAAAAATAAATTGAACTATATTTACCTCTTATGGGAAACTAACATCTCTAAACAAAGTACTACTGTTTTGGGCACGAAATAACCGGCATACTATCTAATTTATAGAACAATTTGGTAATTAAGATATTAAAGGTAGTCCCTCCCAAAGTCTAAGAATAAAATTAAACCAGTTATTACTGTGAAACTGGTAGATATTATGGAAAATAGTTTTGAACTGAAGAGTCCCATTCACTAAAACTCCGATTGTTAGCTGATCTAGTCACTTCTTTCAAATTCGAATTTAATTTAATTTTTTACTTGCTATGGTTAATTTGTGATACACTTGGGGAAAATTGGTGTATTAAGCTTCGATACCAGTATTTCCAGTGTGAAGAGAAGGAACTTCATTATCTTTTAAACTGGTCAACCGTTACGTAACCTGATTTCACTCACGTACCAGATATCAATAGTCCAACTTGGGCGAGAAAACGTAATGATAGTAAAAAGAATTAAAAAAAACTAGTTTACCCAAAATCGACAAATTGTTATATTTTCTTTCAATTTTACATTTTGTGCATCAATATACGTGGCTATGATTCTTCTATTTCTGCATATATTAATGATTGCTTAAATATTTTCTCTGATCCACATCTTTGATAGTTAGATGTATTTTCATCTATATTTATAAAACAGTTCCGTAAATGACTGACTGACTGACTGACAGATAACGCACAGGACAAACCGCTGGACCTAAAGGGCTGAAATTTTGTATGGTAATTCTTCTTATAGTGTAGGGGTGCACTGAAAAAGAATTTTGAAAAATTCTTCTTAGATTTTTAAAAATAGAATTTTTAAGCTGTTTTTGTAACTTTTTTAAAGTTTGTATTTAAGATACAAGTAATAATTTGAGGGTTATAAAATTTATATCACAAGAAAGATCACAAAAATTCCTTTAAAATGACATCTTTTTTCGAATCTTTACCTCCATTTTTTTATTTTTGTTGAATTTTTAAAGATTAATTGTTTAGAATTTAATTTATGAAATGCTGATCACGTGTTTTTTCTTTTTGTGATACTTTAAATTAATTTTTGCGTTCCGTGCATAACAACGAAATAAATTGACAAAAAAGTTTTTTTTTTCATTCTAATGCGGCAGACGATTGGACATTATCGTATATATATATATATATATATATATATATATATATATATATATATATACTATATATACAAATATAAATATAATATTGCGTACTGAATATAGTGTAATATCATAGCTTCAAAGGACAACTGGATTCACTTTGAGGTGTCCCTTTCTCTTACGACTACTTGCTATTAAGCTTACAGTATCATATACATTTAAAGCCATGAGGTCACATATATGGACGTATATCGATACATTTTTTTACAAGAAAGAAAGGTTGTCGCAGGAAAAATACACATGAGCTCAAAGAGAGGAGAAAAATGTCTGTTCTTCGTCTTGAAGACTCTGTATTAGAATGTGATCAGTATTGCTCAAGATAATTTTATTAATTTGTCTTACCCTCCTTGGGGAAAAAGACCTTAAATAAGTATTTTTGGATGTTAATTAAATCAGCTAGTATGTGAGATCTCGTAAATATACAAACTTATTCATAAACATCCATCTTATTTCCCTATTACGCAAAAAAACACGCTTTATGGATGATTTATTACTACTTTACGAAAACAGGAAACTTAAAGTTTGTTTGTTTTTCAGTATCTTCCGAAAATGGACATTCGCTCTCTCCCAGCAAATGAATATGTTGCTCACATATCGCACCTCTGCTAGAAGAGTGTTACATCTCAAAATAGCCATATTTTCAGGAAGAGCTATTTCATTTCTTCTTTAGCTCTTCCTGAAAATATAGCTATTTTGAAATGTAACACTCTTCTAGCAGAGGTCCTCTGCTAGAGTGTTATATTTCAAAATAACCATATTTTCAAGAAGAGCTATTTCATTTCTTCTTTAGCTCTTCCTGAAAATATAGCTATTTTGAGATGTCACACTCTTCTAGCAGAGGTGCGATATATACTTTTCTACTATTCTTAAAAGTGTCTTTCCAGTAAAGTTTATTTAACAATAATAAACACTTTGGGGGGGGGTGTACACAAGGCAATCACATCATTTTAAATTCCGCACTCTTATTTAAGCATAAAAAACTGAATAAAATGTGTAAATTTCTGTGAAAAAGAGACCACTTAAACTATGTGGTAAGTGAAGTGTGTTTGGAGCAAACTTTATTGAACAGTAATGCGCATTTTGGGGTAAGTAAACACATACTATTTATTCCCATAATTTAAAATTTGCTTTTCTTATATGAGCTTAATGAACTCCTTAATGTTTTAATATCCGGGAAAGAGAGACCACTTAAGTTTGAAAAAGAAGAAATCGCTTACGAAACCTTCCGATAAAAATAACGACTTTTTTGAACGCTGATAGGCAACAATATCCCTGCTGCTTCAGCTAGAATATCCAAGGAATATTCTAGCTAACGAGTTCTTCTATACGATGTTCTAGCTCTACGGTTGATGCTTCTAGTCCACGCTCCACCTATAAAGCAAATGTTAAATGAGCTTATATAAAAAACTACGTTCGGAGCACTATAAAGGTTTCGATTTACGTTTTAAATAGACGGAAACGAAATTATTTTAAACCGAGAACACTCTTTGAATTAAGATAATAAAAGACGAGACGATATAAAATTTAGATGGAATAGCTGCGGATGAAATTTATTTGTTAAAATTTCCCCAATTTTTTACTGTCTTGGAAGTTTCCAATACTAGGATTTAGATAAATGATCAACTTTTCTTGAAGGACTTTGGTGGTAAGAAGTAAATTTATTCATATTTAGAACCTAGTATAAAGTATGAAAGCTTCTAATTTATGTCTGACATCTGAGAACTATTTCCAGATACATTATAACTTAACGACGTTGTTGATAAACGACATGCAGATGGACAACACCGACCACTAAGAAAAATCTTCATTTCTAATGCGGTAGGAACGTCTTGGAAGGAGATATTCGCTGTCAATGCTTCTGCAGGGCCCGACATAGCAATTAATGCCTTTCGGGATTGAATCCCTATGGTGATTAGGCGGCCAATCAATTTAGAACTAGCCCCTTCAAGGACGACACTTGTGGGGGAGGACTCCCCTCCAAACCCCATGGAGGTCTTTCTGGCCAACAGATTTGATATGTCCGGCAGAGACACGAAAGAATTCATTGGCGCTTGTCGGCACCTGATCCGAGCATGCTCAGTCCGAAATCCAACGCGCTAACCAATAGGATGCCAGTTATGAAAACACCAACTTAAAACTAGTTCCGGAACATCTGATTTAAAACTAGTCAGAACTGGTTTGCCCCAACTTTTGTCCTGCTCGTCCAATTCAAAGCGGTGGCGCGGCAATGAATGAGCGCGCACGGACATCCTCCAGAACTTCTGACAAAGTTTAAATAAAAAACGTTGGCAACATAAAAAGGTGTGGCGAAATTTTGAATTTTCCGGCTCAAGAACTTTGGAAAGAAATGGAGGAAGTCGAGGATGGATAGAAAAATAATATAAACAATCGATATAAACTATGTGGAGTCAGTCTTCGAATTTTCTTCGGCGAGAGTGTCCATCGATCTACCTATAGAGAAGACATTCTGAACCACGTGCTTGCACGTATAGCACGTAAGGAAATGCAATTAATCTAAGAAGGGTTTGACGAAGAAATGAATCGATCATATGTAAGTCAGTTTTCTGCGCATGTGTTAGACATATTTTTACAAATGCAGAATTGACCAACGTGATGGATTCAAGACATCCTAATGTTTGTTGATTCTTTGAGGAAGAATTGTGATGCCCACGTGTAAATAATTTTTGTGCTCTCCTAACTTAAGTATTAAATAAAGGGTGGTAAGTGAATTCTAGTTTTATTCTTTTATTTTTAATGCAATGTGCTGATCTTCTATAATCGCGGCCCCGACAATAATTATTAACAATGCCCTAGGCCCTTGACAGTGTTTATAGGCTAATTAATAGGAAAATATTCCAATGCACGCTGATTCCCGACGCACTCACCACAAGCTGTTCCGGGCCTAGGGACATTCGCTGATACATACACCGCGATTCACCACTGAAATATATATCATACTATATTTTGAACTACAAGAAACACTTCCATCCCATACACTTTTATCGGTCCCGAGACAGCCTCGTGATAGCGCGTCGGTTCTTTACACCGAGGGTGCTCGGTTCAATTCGCGACTAGCGCCATTGAATGTCATCGTGTCTACGCCGGGTATGGCTGTGTTGAATCCGGAGGTCAGAATCGAAACGCAGTTAAAAGGGAATTTAAAGTGGGAGATCAAGTCTTAGAATTAGCCACTATGAGGCCCCATAAATTATCTGTGCAGTGGACAGGGCCAGGCATAATTGAGACGAAGATCTCAGAAACGAATTATATTGTGCGCTTGAGTGAAGGGAGGGAACGTTCTAAGATTTTTCATGTTAATATGCTCAAACCATATTATAAACGACCTGAGTTAATAAATTTAGTGTTAGCCGGAGTAGCAGAGAAGGAACCCACAGATGTGGATTGAGATTTTCTAAACGTAATTGATGACCCAAATGTATTTGATCTGGAGTTGTTGTTGGGAGAAAGTCGTCTTGAGGAAAAATTAGACGCTGGCCAATTAGAACAGTTACGTGGACTATTAGTGCAACATGCCGAGGTATTTTCAGAGACCCCTGGGGTAACGCATCTGATGACGCATACTATCCAGGTAACCACGGAACTATTAGAACTAGGGCGTATCGAGCATCCCATCGACAAAACGAGATATTAAAACAGGAAATCGAGAAAATGCTACGGCTGGAAATAATCGAAATAGGGGAATCCGATTATGCCTCTCCCCTTATTCTCGTAGAAGCGCCAGGGAAAGAACCTCGACCGTGCATTGATTTTCGTCGGCTTAACGAGGTAACCAGAACAGAATTTTTCCCTCTGCCAAACATAGAAGAGAGGGTAGAGCGTGTATCTTCTGCAAAATTTATTAGTGTGCTCGATCTTGCTAAAGGATATTGGCAAATTCCGCTAAATGACGAGGCGCAGCGAATCGCCGCTTTTGTAACTTCTTTTGGCACATATAGGCCACTAAGAATGCCCTTTGGGCTCAAAAACGCGCCGTACTTCTTCAGTAAACTAATGGCAGAAATTCTGCAGGGCTGTGACGAGTTTGCGGTACCATACCTCGACGATATAGCCATATATTCGGCGGATTGGGAAACGCACGTTCGAGATTTGCGTGAAGTACTCGTAAGGCTAGGGAAGGCTAACCTGAAAGTAAAACCCACCAAATGCCGATTCGCGCAGGACCGAGTGCAATATTTAGGGCACATCGTAGGCAGTGGTATTAGAACGCCCGCAGAAGCTAAAATACAATGCATAAAGGAATTTCCCCAACCCAGAACAAAAAAACAAATGCTAGCTTTCCTGGGATTAACGGGGTATTATAGCCGGTATGTCGAAATACGGCGAGTGTAAGATTACGCAACTGTAGCGACCCCACTGACAGATACGCTGAAGGGAAAGGAGAAACAGGGAGTAATAAAATTGTCCCCTGAGTGCGAGGTTGCCTTTTCCACACTAAAGGACAACCTGACAAAATTTCCCGTACTTTATTCGCCTGATTTCAAGCGCGAATTCATTATACAATGTGATGCCTCTGATGTTGCGATCGGGGTAGTACTAACGCAAATGTTTGGGGCAGAAGAACATCCTGTCTTGTATCTCAGTCGGAAATTTAGCCCAGCTGAGAAGAATTTCTCGACAATAGAACGGGAGTGCGCGTCGATAATTTTCGCGGTTCGGAAACTACATTTTTATTTAGATGGTGAAAATTTCAAAATCATAACGGACCACAAGTCGTTGAAGTGGTTAAAAAATCACACCGGCACGAATTCCAGGATTCTTCGGTGGTCCTTAATTCTGCAACCGTATAACTTTACTATTGAACACCGAGCTGGAAAGTTTAACCAGAATTCAGATACGCTTAGCCGTATGTCTTGCGAATGAAGGTGTAAATAGAATTAGTTCTTAAAATAATTGTACTTGAAAGTGTGTTTTTTTTGGTTTGTTTTTTGTATGCTGTTATTTATGTTTATTTAGGTTAGTTAAATTATAGTAATGTAAATTAAGTGCTTAAAGTTGCTTGCCTCAGAGCTCAAGTGTAGAGGTGGAAATACATATATGTACCACACTGTATCCCCGAACTATGATTTAAGGGTGGGGGAAGCTGTGAAAAAAAGAAAATTCATCAAGCAGTTAGTCGTGTGAATATTTGATGTGTTTTTGTCACCCCTGTCATTGGCAACAGAGGGGGCGTGAACTGGGTTGAACTCTGGTGTCAAGCTAACTGACTGATGGTCATCGTCGGGCTGAGGGCGGTATTCCTCACCTTGTCTACTGGCAAGAGGGTGTCAGCTGGCGACAAAGGCCACACACCGAGAGTCCGACATTCTTCATGCACAAAGGGGCTGTTCGTTACGCTAAAACCCTCTGCGTGGGAAATTCTCGAATGTTGGAAATAGCTGGTGTCACTGATTTCATCAAATCAGCATCTAAGCACAAAAACCAACGCATGATAGGACGAAATATGTTCCAGGGAGGTGCTTAGAGTTTTCTTGGAGAACCTCGGACCGAAAAAGAATCAGAGAGACTTGAGATCTACTCTCAGAAGGTGATTGATACCTGCCGCCTTGGGCCAGATTACATTTTTGGGAACTTGAATCCCGCGCTTAGTGCCGTTTAATATAGTCAGTGGACTCTGACTGTTTGGGGAAGAATTTAAACTCCCCGGTGCCTTAGGGCGGTTATGACTCTAAAATTTTATGTAACTGAAGTGTAAATATTGTATATAATTAAATACATAATTTTAAATCCTAAACTCGTATCTTGAATTAATCTATGCCCAGCTACCTGGGAGAAGTGTTCATATCGTCACAATATATATATATATGTATGAATATATATATATATATATATGTATGAATATATATATATATATATATATATATATATACAGGGTGGACCAAAAGTCTTGCTCTGATTATAAAAATTCATTACAAAATAACCGTTTAATATAATAATGTAACTTTTGTATCATTGGATAGGTCAGTTTTAGTAGTTTTTTTGTGCAATAGTTGGCGCGAGTGCTCCTTCAAGAGTGACTCAGGGGAACATTTCTAAGGAAGACATCATTTTCGGCCGAAATGCCGTCGTTTCAAGAGAAAGCCCAATGTGTGCTTTCGTTTCACGAAACGAAATCGCCCATTAAAGTTCAGCGTAAATTTCGATGTTGTTATGGACGCAACCCTCCTGATTCAAAATCAATAAAGCGATGGTATGAAAGGTTTAAAGAAACAGGCAGCGTTAAGGATCTTCCCGGAAGTGGCAGGCCTAGTGTGAGTGAAGCAACTGTTGATCGCGTTCGGCAATCGTTTCAACGGAGTCCTACTAAATCAATTCGTAAAGTATCACGTGAACTTCAAATACCGCAAACAAGTTTGGTAAGAATTCTCCATAAAAAGCTTGTTTGCAGTATTTGAAGTTCACGTGATGCTTCCCGAGTTGACTCCATTGAAAGGATTGCCGAACACGATCAACAGTTGCTTCACTCACACTAGGTGTTGAGCAAGGGCTTGTTGCACCATCAGGGATCGGTGCGCCGGGACATTGTCACGCAACAACATCCACGTGTTGGATTTCCAAACGTGAGGACGTTTACCACGGATTGCCTCCCGGAGACGACGAAAAACCTGTACATATCATTTGTTGACGATGTTACCTTGTGTTTGGCGCAGCTTGTCCTTTCTGTACCTTGCGCCAATAAACTTCAACCAACCAAACAACCACTGCTCCTACCCGTTAGATGTTCGCCTCCGTTTGTTGGGACACTGGCCACACACTTCGCGGATCATCTGCAACAGCGTCTCTCCCATTTTTAAACAAGCTGTACCATTTGAAAACTTTCGATTTGCACATAGCTTCGTCTCGATACGCTTTTTGCAGTGACTGTAACGTTTCTGCAGTGGTTTTTCTTAATTTGTAGCAGAATTTAATGTCGGAACGTTGCTCCAAAAAGGACATTTTGCTACATCGACATCATAGGCTGACAGTCTGCAGCCAAATGGTGAGCTACGCGCCTTAGCAGTTGTGCAAAGCGTCATGTGACGTCTCACGCGTACGCAGATAACCAGACTTGCAAACCACATCGTTATTTCGGTTCCCCCACACACCGGGCATGAGGGGGGAGGGTAGTCCCCGAACTTATTGACTATACTGGTATATATATATATATATATGTGTGTGTGTGTGTGCGTGTTTGTTTGTTTGTTTGTTTGTATGTTTGTATGTATATATATATATATATCGAAATATTTTTTAGATCATCGCCCTCATAATTTTTCAATCTCTCTCGATTTTAATTGAATAGAATGCGTATAATTGCGCCTATAGTCACGATGGCACGCCGCTCCGGGCTATCGTTAAGGCTTTTTTGGTTCATGCCGAATTCCGACGGAGCTTTACGTAACGTTTATCTTAATTTTCTGCTTCATTGGAACAAGAAAAAGAACGCTACCATTCTGCTACAAGCCTTCACACTGCGAAGAGAAAATCGACAGATCTTCAAAAGATTTGGGGGCAGTTTTTCGACCGTTTAGTAACGATTTATAAGATGGATACAACAGGTTTTGAAAACAATCAATTTAATAAGAGTTAGAACTATTAACCTTCTTCCAATTCCTTTCCTTCTATCTCTTCTGTCGTTTTCCTTCTATCCTTATAGCAGGAAACACACTTTGAGTTTAAATTTTTCCTTTATTTATATGTATATTTAAATATATATATATATATATATATATATATATATATTAAATATTATGCCCTCCATTCTAGCATTTAAATTCCCTTTCCTAAATCCAATCCCCAGTACTTTATCTCTTTAAAGCCCTTAGCAACAGAACTTCCCATAAATCGGATGCCTTTGCATTTCTACTCGTGTACATGTTTGAATTCAGGCGTGGGTTCGCATCGCGAGCCCCAATATTTGCTGACCCTAATAATTAATAGCCACATTTTTTTTTCGCCTCTCGCGTTTACTGTTGAAAGGTGATTTTCGCTTCCAAGCCGTTTTCTGAAATGGACGGATGTACTTTTGTAGCTCTAATAAACGATTCGGCCAGAATGCATCAAAACTTTTTTCCTTTCAGGCTGAGTCTAGCTCCAGCCATATAAATTTGAGCTAGTTTTCCTTTTCAGTTTGTATTTTAAGGACGTGATGTAATGGATATATTACACTTACACACACACAGACACACACACACACACACACACACACACACACACACACACACATATATATATATATATATATATATATATATATATATACAAGGTGCGCCCATAAGGTAACCGGACAATTTTTTTTAATAACAAAAATATTACTCACCTTCAAATAAATTTATCTCCTTCAAAATAATCGCCAAAAGAGTCTATACAATTTTTTTTTAGTAATATTTTTCTTATATATAAAAAATTGTCCGGTTACTTTATGGGCGCACCTTGTATATATATATATATATATATATATATATATATATATATATATATATATATATATATATATATATATATATATACACTCATGGACAAAAAAATTAGCGCAGCAAGAAATAATTGCGGGATTGTAACGAAACTTGCAATGAAGGTACATGTCGGGGAGATATGCAAATGATTAGAAATGCACCGTGATTGAGCATTAAGTATAGCCGGTAGAGGGCGTTGAACATCGTACTCTGTGGAGTATAAAACAGGTAACCAAAGCTTGTTTGAGTGTGCTGAATCATTTACAAAGGAAGATCTGAGATAGACATGCCATTACACCGTGTTCGAAGACAATATAAGCAGTTGTCGCAGTTTGAGAGGGGGAGAATCGTCGGGATGATGGAAGCTGGGTGGTCAGTTAGGCGAGTAGCTCGTCAATTAGGCCGCTCTGATTGTGTTGTGAGGAGGTGTTGGGACCAGTGGACCCGAGAGATGTCATGTACACGAAGACCAGACTCAGGACGCCCTCGACAGACCAGTCGTCTAGAAGACCGCCACATCGTAAGAAATGCACGCGTACAGCCAACTGCTTCATCCGCCGCCATCCAGGCACATGTAGCACCTTCACTAGGGGCCTCTGTGTCTTCTCGAACCATACGAAGGCGCCTGGCTGAAGGACAGTTGGTATCGCGGCGCCCATTACGTGTGCTGCCCTTGACGCCCACCCATCGACGCTCCCGTTTGGAGTTTTGCCGCGCACGAGGAAACAGGACTGCAGCGGAATGGAACCAGGTCGTCTTTAGCGACGAATCCAGATTCAATCTCGGCAGTGATGACAATCGTGTTCGTGTGTGGAGAGCCCGTGGTGAACGCTTCAATCCTGCCTTTGCTGTACAGCGACACATCACTCCCACAGCTGGTGTGATGGTTGACTTTGCAGCGGGTGAATTGCAGACTACAACTCTCTCCAGACTACAACTCGACAGTTGTAATCTGGAGAGAAGTAAAAGGGAATGGTGGAATTCGGTATTTAATGAGTGTGTTCGACCTCTCGTTCTGTGTCTAAATTCATAATGCATTAGATGCATTAAGTCTTTTAATGCATCTTTGCCATGCCAAAACATAGAGTTTTACTGGTTGATGAGAAAGTTTAAATCTTACACTATAAATTCCACCCATCAATACGCAATAAATACGGCATTCCATCCTTTACGGTCGGAAACAATCCGTCATTCTTCAGATCTCATGAAAATGCCAATTTTTCTTCTGTCTAAATGTCCGTTTAAACGAAAGAGGGCTACTTCAAACAGCTCTATCAACAACATTTTTAGTGACTTTGGAAAGCTAGGTGAAACAACAGTTTTCATTTCCGATGTAAAACGTCAAACCAACAAAGCCTAAACGCCAAACGTCAAACCAAAACAACAAAGAGACAACAACAGTATACAGAGCAAGTTAACGAATTTTTTGTTCCGAACCAAATAACTATAAATTAGTTAGGAATTTTATTTTCTTTCGGAAACCCGCTTTTTAAGAGCAAAAGTATAGGTCCATTTGTGCTCGTTATAACCGAACTCGACTCTTTATACATAAGTTATGTATGTAGAGCATTGCATACTCCAACTACAATAAGTTTTTCCTAATTAAAAATATCATGGAAGTTTATCTAATTAGTTGCAAAGTTGAATAACGGGGTTCAAATAACTTTATTTCTAATATGTAAATGCAATAGGCATGCTTCGTGAAAATTTCACGCCATAAATAATACATAGTGTTGGCATAAATTGCAGAACGGTTGTTTCGTAGAGCAGCAAGCAAAGTTAAAAAATCATGGGCCTGACAGAAAGTTAGTATGCAAGTCACGTGTTTTAACATATTGTATAAAAGATTGCTATGAAAAAAAAACCTTGTAAAGTTTTTGCTCTGTGAGTTTTCGCTTATAAGGTAGTATTAGTATTCGAACTTGTTTTTGTTCTAAGGAGAAAGTCGAAAGGGCAACTCTCTGTTAAAGACTTTAGTCGTCATAATACATTTATTTTTAATAAGGTAAAAATTATCATACTTGAGTATTAAAATTTATTTGTTTTATTATCATACAAAAATTATCATACTTGAGTATTAAATTTATTTGTTTTACTTAAAAAAGAAATGTACCGCCAAATTTCCTTTGACGGTACATTTTCATATAGTACTAAACTGTTAACAATAAACTGCGTTAGTTTTAAGGCAAAAATGCTCATAAAGTAATTAGAAAACCTAATTTTTAAAAGGAAAACGTTTCGATTTCTTTAATTAACCACTTTCTCTACCTTTTTATACAGCCAGAATCTAAACTGCGTATTTTCAATCTCTCTTGAACTTTTTCTGTTATCCTTGGTGTGAAAAAAAATATTTAATTAATTTATTGTTTATTCACGCATGCTAATTTAACGACTGCATGTTGCTAGATTTCTTTAATTGGTCTTCATCAAGTGCTACATGATCAAAAAGGCATGACGCTGAATCATCTGCTTAGAATCCTTCTCTCTTGGACTTACAATGGAGTAATTCTAGTAATTAGGGGACTTCATGTTCTAACTTGTGCACAAAGCACATTAAGAGTCGTTTAACTGCTTTATTGGACTATATTTGCCTTCAAGAGTTATCTGTAAAAATAATCCGAGACAGATGATTCTGCAATGAAGAAATTGACGATTATTTATTAAAAGTACATATCGAAGACCTGTAATACTTTGACAAAAAGACAAGGGTGACTCCTGACTAACAGAAAATTTCATAATTCACGAATATTAATCATGAAATTCATCTATCAAAAGAGACTTAGTACATTTGCTGCAAGAAACATCTGTAACCAGAGCCGGGCCGATCACCTGAGGCAAGTTTAAAACAGGTGCCTTTTTAAACTGAAAATAGTCTACTTAACATAATGACGGACATTTTTGGAAATATATATATTTATTTAAAAAAACATAAAATTTTTAAAAATAACAAAACTTTAAAAAAGTAGAAAAAGTCAATAAATTTGAATATAATTTGTTATGTAATAAAATTTCAAAATCATTATTTGAGCCTTTTTTTTTGCAATAAATTGTTTGATTTCATCTCTATAATTTAATTTTTTTCATATCGTCCTTTCGGTAGAAATTGTTGCTAGATCATTTCATCGCTGATGAGTTGTTCATAGATAATTTATGAAAAAAAGTTTAAACATTCGCTTATATTTGTATATTTTTATGAATTTATTAATATATATTAAACTATTCATATGTTTTTGTTATCTATACTTATATATAAAGAGAGAGCCATTTTGTACGTGGAGGGTAATCTTGAGAACCACTGTACCTATTTGAAAAATTCTTTCACTGTTTGGAAGGTACATTATTCCAGATGGACATAGGCTATATATTATGTATATATGATCAGTAGAAATAAAGTTAGGGGCTTAATAACAACAATCTCCATTGTTTACGCTACTGCCTTCTACCGCTTTTTGTTCCGAAGATTTCAACGATCCTTATCGTGGTGCTATCGCGGTGGGCTTCTGTTCTGACGCTAGCGGTTCGAACCTAGCCGTTCTCCGGCACTCCTTTTTCTTTTAAAAAATTTATTTTAATTATTAACTAACGTAAAATTAATTTAAGGTATTATTTAGGTTATTATTAAGGTAAAAAAAGATTTACAATTTATTGGCTATCAACTGAAAATTTATTGGTATAATATTTTGTTCAACCCGGACAAAGTCGGAACGGGCCGCTAGTTTGTTAATAATTTCGTATTTTTACTCTATCTCATTTTTGGCGCCTATTTCAGTTCGGCGCCATAGGCGGTCACCTCGCTACCTCACCTATGGGATCGGCTGTCTGTAATTCTACATGTGCAAGTTATAAACACAAGTTCTTCAAAATTTCTCTCTTCAAAATTCTTCTTCAAAATTCATCTTTAGTGGTAATTAATTAAAATATATAAATTTTAATACTAAAGTATGATATTTTTTACCTTATTAAAAATAAATGTATTATGACGACTAAAGACTCTTTTACAGAGAGTTGCCCTTTCGACATTCTCCTTAGAACCAAAAACAAGTTCGAGTACTAATACTACCTTACAAACGAAAACTCACAGAGCTTTTACTAGGTTTTTTTTCACAGTAGTCTTTTATACAATATGTTAAGACGCGCGTTTTTCTGTCTGGCCTACGATTTTTTAACTTTTGCTTGCTGCTCTACGAAACGACCGCCCTGCAAGTTATACCAACCCGATATATTATTTGGGGCTTGCAGTTTTCACCAAGCATGCATATGGCATTTGCATATTATGAATAAAGTTATTAGAACCATGTTATTACAATGACACTAAAGCAACACATTAAAACTATGAGGCATTAGGAAGAATGTCGTCTTTCAAGAAGCTCTAAAGTTATGTTCGAAAGGCATGGAGAATATACGTTTCACGACTGTGGTAGATAGTAAATGCTATGTCTATAGATGACCAAAAACACTGGTCTTAAGTGGTCCAAGTCCCCGTGATATGGATTCGAAACTCGCCATAGAAAATTGGACTTATCGTGAAAAAAACGAGTTATTTTAACTATATCGCAGTAATTTTTATTCACTTTTTATAAATGTGATGTGCGGTTGGTTGGGAAATCAGCAAGGAAACTGCGTTCCAGCTGTAACACCGAGAGTTAAGAAAATTCTTCAGTTTCAAAGAGACTACAGCAATTAAACTACCGCATCATTGAAATCAAAAGTTTCAGTTTTAATCCCTGGTGATAGTTTTCCTCGTAAAACATTTCCCTCTGCAATTACACTAACCGAATTACTGGAAACGAAAGTTCCAAATGCACGTCTTTCGACGTTAAAAGATTACTCCGCCCTTTCCTAAAGGTAACGAAAAATATTACTGTGAGCTAAAATACATGTCAGCTGTCAGTTCATGTGTTCGAAGTACGACAATCATCACCTCAAATTGCTCGTATAGCACAGATCGGACAAAAATTACCCCTTTTTTGGATCCATTCTTGGACCGCAGAGGAATTAAATAAAAGTCGCCGACAACAATGATTTCGGACCGAAAACACTGTGCAAGACATAATTGCGGCGGAGAAAATGCTAGAAAAAGTGGAAAATGGGGGAAAGTTCTGTTATCTCGCAAGTTTAGTAAACAAAGGGAGGACCAGACACAAAATAATTCCAAAAAAACGTATCCCGGAAGTTGGGGGACCGTGCAATGAACCTGTTCCGTTCACACGCTAGTTGGCGTAGGAAAAGTTACGGGGAAGACGAAAAAAAAAACAAGACATGGTTCTCACTTTGCCGAAGAGGTTGACCATGCACCGTGTCGAAATTTTCTTTCATTGTCGCCATTTCTTTCCACTTGGATGTCGGTGAGAAGTGGTCGTTACCACTCTGTTGTGCATGCACGCGAACGTGTTTCATTTTCTAACGTTGCATGTAACGTTGGAGACAAGTAATTCGATAAACGCTTCAAAAACATTCAGAGAAGGCCCATTGATCTACTCCACTTTCACCCGACTTCACCGATAACTAATTGGCTGTGTAAAATTTCCAGTTTCTCTGATAACGGTTGAGTACCTAAAAGGTGCATAATTTTTTATTAAAATCGTTTAAGCGAGGAATTTTCATCAATACTATCGCAAATGATCAGCTGCAGTACCTACGAAACAAGACATTTGACAGACTTGATTAAAAAATTGAGAATATTCAACAGTTAAGATCAATTCTTGTTTGAGTTAGCCAGGAAGCTTGTTGTATTGACCGAAATTAATTGTTAAATATATCAGGGAAAGTTTAAGGCTGCTATGTACTAAGAAAAATATCGCATTTCCCTTTTCCTCTTTTTGCAGACTCTTGTGGTGGGGGGAGTCCAGTTGACAGTTCGAGAATTCCATCCCCCTTAGGATTGACATTTTGAGGGATTGTAATGGCTCTCTCTTTATAGGAGGGTTAAGCGCTGCCCCCAATTTTTTTGTTTAAAATATATTTTTGTCAACAATTTACAGGGGCAAAAATGCTGATAATCAAATAAAATTGGTATTGTCAGATAGTCTGAATTTTTCTGCAAAGCGCTACAGGATTCATTTTATAAATTTCGTCTACCGAAGGAATTTATGAGCATTTAAAACACACTATACCAGATTTTTCCCCGAATAATTTAAAGTTTAAAATATTAATTGCATTTTTTTAAAAATTTGTGTACGAAAAATGTACACAAATGTAAAATTTCTTTCTCTATGACGGAGTACAATTTTTTAAAAAAATCTTTGAATCCAAGTCGGCAATACGTGGACAAATTTTCTCCATAAGTTAACATTGAGGTGAGCGAATCCAATGGGGTTAGTACATAGCAGCCTTAAGCGAGGAATTTTCATCAATACTATCGCAAATGATCAGCTGCAGTACCTAAGAAACAAGACATTTGACAGACTTGATTAAAAAAATTATGAGAATATTCAACAGTTAAGATTAATTCCTGTTAGAGTTAGCCAGGAAGCAAGATTGTTGTATTGACCGAAATTAATTATTAAATATATCAGCGAAAATTTTAGGACGAAAGTATAAATGTGTTACAAAAGTTGAGGTACCGTCAAACGTTTCAAAATGAAACAATTTATGTGTGTTGTTGGATACTTATATTCAACTAGATGAACACCCATGCTTCGCTACGGAGTACATTTTAAGATAATTACAATGAAAAAAATAATGAAATTGCTTTTTAGATGATTAAATTCTTAATTAATTTGAATTAAATTCTAAAAAGACTTCCATCTCAATTAGTCTAGTGGTTAAATTTTATCCTTTACTGTATTTTGATAAATTTTTGTCCATTTATTTGGTTGTTATGCATGTGGCGCAAAATTAATTTAAAGTATCACAAAAGAAAAGAATTCTCGTGATCAGCATTTAATAAATTGAATTCTAAAAATTAATCTTTAAAAATTCACCAAAAATCAGAAAATGTAACGTAATGATTCGAAAAAGATTTCAATTTAAAGGAATTTTTATGATCTTTCTTGTGATATAAATTTTATAACCCTCATATTATTATTTTAAATTCAAACTTAACAGACTTTCTGCTAATTTGTAGAGAAAAATAAACTTTAATTTCAATGCGATTTTAATTTTAAAAATTTACAATTTTAATGTCAAAAATTTGAAATTAAAATCATAAACGGATTTAATCAAACTTAAATTATTATAAATATTACATTAAATCTCGATCTTTCGAATGGTTGGTTACTTTTATGTTACTGTCATCTTTCGCTAGATGATAGTTAAACAGAGAGGAGCCTTTGTTCATTTCCAAGTATAATAATCATAAAATGACATACAGGTGGGCTATTGTCATATACTATGTTAAAACAATAACAATGGTAAAATTTAATGTAGGAGGAAAACATGCATCATTAACAACTTTCAATAATCAGATATTGGTAGAGTTAAAAAAAGTAGCTATAAACGATTACGATTCAGTCCAGTGCAGAATGGTTGTTTCTGAGTGAGATTTCACAGCTTCGATTTTGTAGTTGATTATTCAGAAAATTGACATATAACCTCGAATATTGACAGCTGTGATTTTTTTGTTTGTTTCTAAAATTCGACAAGCTATCTTAAACTTTTGAAACGAAAATAGTATATTTTTATGGAAATTAATAGAAAATTGAAAAATGTATGTGACACTCGAAACGGTGTATACGGAATTTTTGTTTACGTGAACAAGCTAATGTTGATAACAGATTCAATACTGTAATTCTGCTGGGTGGAAATGCCGATTAAAGGTTTTAAAATATTAAAGTTAAAATATTAGCAGGGTTTCATTACTGATTACTCATTACCCATTACTAATTACCCAGGTTCGTTTTAACCCCAGCATGTAAACACTGTAGAAAAGATAGACACCACTTAAATGTTTTTATAAATGATGAGGACCAATATTTAAAAATTAACAACAAATATTTATTACACACATAAACAATTAAATTATACAGTATTAAAATGATTATTCTTCTTATAGCTGCATGTATAATTAATAATGTGCTAAAATTATTAATATTCTTTCCAAATAACAAGTTGGGTCCTCACCGGATTAACATATAAAGGTATATATCATTTAAGGGATATTTAATTTAAATTTAAATCTTAAAATAGTACTGTCAATATCAACATAATAGTAGAGACTGACTTACCCCAATTCGGCGTTGCTACGGGAAAATTAACATTGCTCCATCTTTTCCGCAGGGCGGCTCGAAAGCCCAACCCCAGAGTGGGGCCCGAAGGCCCTTTTCTCACTGCGAAAGAATCTCGTCTATATCTGTATCTCTCTCGGCTCTTCTATATCTCTCTGTATCATTTCATTTCTACCCCTTAATATTCATCTCAACTTTTTGCATATATATTTCCACCTTCCAATCACAATATTTTCTTCTCCATATAAACTCCACCTACGTCTTAAAACCCTTTTCTAGTGGCCTTAATATTTCTCTTTTATTAAAATCACACTTCTCATTGGACCTATACTTATCTTTCACATTTTTCCCCTTTTCCTTTCTACATTTTTCTTATATTTTATTTTCTAACACCTGGTCAGTTTTATAACATTTTTCCTTACCATGATCCGACAATACTGCTACCGTTGCGTAAATTACTTTCAATATAATTCTTATTCTAAGGCACTTTTTTCGACTAACGCAACTCTTTTATCATGGGGCTTTTAACTAACCGCGATTCTAACTTTACTACTGAGCCTTTCTTATGGGGCCTGTATATGGGAGCAACGGCTATTTCTAAACTTTCCCCTCTTTACCATAAATATATTTTTATTGTGTACATTACATTTCCTTTTCTAACAATCTTTTAAACTTATGTAAAAGGCCTTTTCTTATGCTGACCTCTATTACCGGCTAACTCCTGAATCTACCCTTCCTCTGCGTATCCAATTTTATAGCTGACCCTTTTCTTATTTCCTTATCCTTTCACTACGTTTTACAATGCATAAAGGAATCTTGAAATGGCTTGCAGCTTTTAACAAATCTCCGAGAAACCCTTTGCTGGCTTAAAGAGCCAGCAATTCGTGAACCCTTTCATAAATTTTAAACTCGTTGTAAAAAATGAGCATGGAGTGATTACCGCATAAATTCTCTAAGGGTGCTCTTTAGGCCTACAAAAATTAGAAGGCTTTGGAAATTAAGGTTTTCATTATTATCTGTAGAAGAAATAAGATGTCACCGTGATCCAACTCATAAGTTGAAGCAAGTTGATTTATACATAATTTTACGATTAAAAGTGATTAGCATCCAGTGGACGTTTATACCAGAAAGAAATATTTGCTTGTAAACTTAAAGCGATCGTGAAATTATTTGTAAGTTTTAACATGCATTTCATGACTGTAGGAAAGTACTGATTCCGATCAGAAGGGAAAATTTTGACGTAGGATTACGTTCCTCAATAACGGTCCTTCGGAGAGGAAAAAATTGTCCTGCGTCGCGAGTTATAATTTTGGCAGCGCGCCAAACCTAGTAGCAGTAAACAGTTAAACAGAAAAGTACCAAAATGCGTTTTAAAAAAAGAGGTAAGCAAACGAATCCTTCGTTAATAACCCGCGGTAGTTTCGTTAGAGGAGACAACCTGTATTATTTTTTTAAAGTTACATTGCATGCATGCATTGAGAAGTTCGATACATTTTTAAGTAATTAATTTTCAGATATTTAACAATCTGCAACGAAGCAACGCAAATTACTTATTTCAATGATGAACTGATAAGTCTGGTGGACAGTGGAAGATAATTTTTGCGTTAATTTCGGCAGTGAAGAAGCTTACGAGAACGGTGGACCTTCATTTGAGCAAATCTTTTCATTGTAATATTGATTGTGTTACTGTAAAAAAAAATTATATTCCTGCAGATTAATAGTACCAAAATAGTTTTTTTTCATGTAAAAAATCATTTATGAAGCTTCTATGAAGTAATTTATAAAGGGTAAGGTCGTCTGCACACGGGGCAACTCAAAAGAAACTGATAACTGACTCAAATCACAAACCAGTCCCTGATGAGTCGCAACCTATGTAATTGAATGGAGCCACGCACACGACGCAACTGGTTACAAACCCGTCTAGACGGGTTTGTAAACGGGTTTTACAAACCCGTCTAGACGGGTTTGTAACCAGTTGCGTCGTGTGCGTGGCTCCATTCAATTACATAGGTTGCGACTCATCAGGGACTGGTTTGTGATTTGAGTCAGTTATCAGTTTCTTTTGAGTTGCCCCGTGTGCAGACGGCCTTAGTGTAGTAATAAAGTTTAAATCTGTTTTTCTCAAAACAGATTTTTCAAGGATTTAGATTTTTTAAATGCTCCATGTTACTTAATTTTTGTTCAAAATTCATGAAATTGATAAGAAAGAGTCCTGATACAGTTTACAAAAAAATTGGGTATGCATTTTACAATTCGACTTCATTAAGGTAGTTAAATTTGATTTATAACTTATTAAAAGGCAAAATTTTGATGAAAATCGGGATGGAATTCAGAAAAAAATCTCTCAAAAATTAACTATTCAAGGGAATAAATAATTGATACCCAGATTTGTTTGTTATACAGTTTAAAATGATTAAAATGCAAAATCGAGGTAATATCGCAAAAATTAAGTAGCAAGTAGTATTTTAAAATTCTGTTTATAAATTTGAAATTTTTAAAAAAATCCTAAAATTATAATGAGATTTCTTTTAAGGTATATTTATAGTGAAATTATACATGTACAAAATTTCGTATCTCTATGATGAAAAGTAAAAAAAATAAATTTTAATGTCCACCGTTCCCTTAATATTTTAAGCTTGATATTCAGAAGTGAAGAAGCTTATAATTCCAATGTGATAGGCAATTAATTATCCGGAGATATTCGCCCATAGACCGCAAATTATTTTGCCTTCTTCAGTATGGGATTACTATTTATATGAGTCAACATTGTCTCCATACAGGTGTCATCACAATTTAGACCGAGCATCCTGAGAAGTGACATCTGGAGAGCTCGTACCCTCTTCCCACCTCTACAGATCTCTCGGATGAGAATTCCTGCATATAGGTTTAAAGGGTCCATTGATATGAGAGTATTCAATGGCTCTAGTAGGGACTCTAATCGAGCTCCCATAGTCCCGACGCGCTAACTACTAGAATGCTATGGGCAGAAGCTTAATATTCTCGCATCGTAGATTTAACTCTCGATGTAACACTCTTAGATAAAACAGCATTCAGAGGGAGATTTCATAAATATGTGTCAATCAACGTCGGTTTTAATAAAAAGAAAATTTTTGTTTTTATTCTGATAGAAACACGTGATTCTGCCTATTCGAAACTTTTTTTTCCTTTTTTTTTTTTTTTAAACAATTACTAAAGGATTTTACATTATAAATAGTGAGCGCGTTATCCTAGTTGGCAAGAGCAGCGGCCAGTGATCTGAACGTCCCTGGTTCGATGATCGACGCTGCAAATCCACCGCCGTGTTCACTAATGGTGGCCGGAGCACGTAAAATAGGGAGTGGCTGTAATGTCCTCCAAGATCTCAAATTTACCTCTGGAGGTGCGGGGTCAAGCGTTCCGGTATCTTCACTTGATTCGGTTCAAAATTACGGGACCAGTCATTTAGCCAAGTCGGACTCCTACCCTTGTGTTGCTAATACAAAACAGGAGCCGCCCCTTTCAGCACAATAGCCTATTAGGAACTGGGGAATGGAACCTCCAATCAGGAGGCAATATAGGAACAACAACAACAACAGATCTTAGGTTTTCTGATTTTCAAAACTAAATACGAGAATCTTTTTCTTCAGAGACCCGTGACGGTAACAACTGTAAACGGTTTAAATTAAATTATTAAGGTCTTTCATTAAATTTCGCGTTAAGCTATGAGGAGGGTTCAAAGGTAAAGTGAACCAAATCCATGAGAGTCAGTTCTGAGAAAACTGATTCAACTGGGTCAAGTGTTTCGGTCTCGTCACTTGACTTGGTTCAAAATTACGGGACCGATCATTTAGCCAAGTCGGACTCCGACCCTTGTGGTGCTAATTCAAAACAGGAGCCGCCCCTTTCAGCACAATAGCCTATTAGGAACTGGTGAATGAAACCTCCAACCTGGGGGAATTAGCAACAACAACATTAAAAATAAATAATTAGAGGGAAGACGTATGATACTGTGGCAATTTATTGTTCATGTACGATTCATTTCATGAAAGATTACAGAAACTCAGGAAAAGGACTTTTCCTGAGTTACTTTTCCTCTGCAAGTGATACTTCGTTTGGTTACATCAGATTCTGCCGTGGTCTTACCTTCAAGACTCCTGAACTTGAATGACGATAAACAGAATCGGCTTTTATATTTACGTCTTAAACTGTAGAACAGGACGTGCAAATGCTTTGCCAGAGAAACTCAAATTTTAAATTACTTGCATGGTTAGATGTGCATGTACAAGTTGATCTCACGCAGTTTCTGCTTTAAAGGACAATTGCAAAAGAATATCGATCTCTTATTTCAGACAACTCCAAGTTCAAATCTAAAAGCAATGAATGAGTTAATATGAAAGAAACTATCAGAAAACTATGATTATTCTCTGAAACAGCGTTCCTGGCAATTTTATGGGATAAACAATAAGCTCGGTAGAAAATAGTAGGAGTCAGTCATTATAAGTGGTTAAGTTCAATTTACTGCAGACAAAGAATTTATTTAAATCTTTTATTTATTATGGAAAGAAGAAACAGATTTGAAGACTCAGACCATGAATCAAGGTTACTAGCTCATTTCCATAATTTTACAGAAAATAAATGGAGTCTTTCGAATCTTACCTAAGGATTCACTCTTGTCGGAGTTAATTTGCAAAAGCTCTGTTACGACCATATTTTATACGGTTTCCATATTCATCTCAAGGGAGGAATAACTTATAATGACACTAACGAAAAAAAACAGTGAAAGATTGCCAATTTAATGTGGTGAAGATAGAGAAGCTCAGTATTTCTGTATTGAAATTATTCATGTCATTAACTGAGAAGGTGAAGAAAATTGATTAAACCCATCTGTTACGTTCAAATTTATAACGGATGGGTTGCTATTAACTTCTGCAAATGTTGAAACTATTTATTTTTTTTATTTTTCCATCAATTACGTTTGTCATTAACTGAGAAGGGGAAGAAAAGGGATTAAATTCTTCTGTTGCGGTCAAATGTATAACGGATGGGTTGCTATTGACTTCTACAAATGTTGAAACTATCATTTTCTTTTATAATTTTCCCATCAATCCTGTATGTCATTAACTGAGAAGGTGAAGAAAAGGGATTAAATCCTTCTGTTACGTTGAAATTTGAAACGAATGGGTTGCTATTAATATCTGCAAATGTTGAAACTGTTAATTTTCTTATTTTTCCATCAATTACGTATGTCATTAACTGAGAAGGTGAAGAAAAGGGATTAAAATCCTACTGTTACGTTGAAATTTAAAACGGAGGGGTTGCTATTAACTTCTACAATTGTTGAAACTATTAATTATTTTTATTTTCCCATGAATTACGCATGTCATAGGAACTGAGAAGGTGATATAAATGGATTAAATTTTTCTGTTACGTTCAAATTTTTTTAACGTATGGGTTGATGTTAATTTTTACAAATGTTAAAACTGTAATTTTTTTTCGATTTCCACATCAGTTTCGTATGTCATTAACTGTGAAAGGAAAGTAAAAGGATTAAATCCCTCTGTAACGTTCAGAACAATAATGGGTTAGTTTCTATTAGCTTTTTCAAATGCTAAAAATATTTTTTTAAAAAATATTTCAGGTAGTCTCTTCTAACGAAACCATAGCGGGTTATTAACGTAGAATTACTTATAGTTGCTTACCTCTTTGCCACCTCATCATTTTGGTACTTTTCTTTTTAACTATTTACTGCTCGCCCAAGCTATACAGACTGGGTTTGGCGTGCTACCAAAATTATAACTCGCGACGACGCTGATATTTTGCTTTCCGGAGGACCGTTACTGAGGAACGTAATCCTACGTTAAAATTTCTCGACTTTGCACATCAATAACACTTCGGTAGAGGACACATTTTTTGTGGTTAACATGTTTTAAAAACTTCATCATTTAATGTTAACAGAAAATGACTGTGACAAATTTCGGATGGGATTAAATTGATAAATTCTGTAACCTTAAAGCAATAAAAGACCAAACTATAACTAATATGTATAATTTTATATTGCTTGTTAAATGTACAATTTTTGTAAAGGATAAAAAAATTACACGTGTACAAATTTGTATATGAGTAATTAATTTACAAATAACGTTTATAGTACGTACTTTTCCTTCCGTGTAAAACTACAAATTACATTTTTCTCAATTGAGGACAAAAAGCTTTAAACTTCTACGTATAATTAATTTTTTCAATAAAATTATGGATCGGTTGTATTAAGAGGATATTAGAGACGTTAATGTCAAAAACTTAATAGAGATATTTGAAAAAATTCTAGAGAATTTTTAAAGAAAGTGTTCACGTTCAATTATCGGTGAAAAACTAGAAAATTTGGCCCTGAAAGATCGAGGTGAGATTTAAAATTTAGTTCTGTTTAAAGGTTAAAGTTTGTGTGTTCCACTAATGGAAACAAACCTGGTTTAAGCATTAACCAGATTTTTCGCCGATATATTTCTGCCGAAAAAAATTTTTTAACTTTCATTCCAATCCATTTAAAACTGGAGAAATGAAAGTAGTATTAATGCCCAAGTTATCATAACTGTTGAATTTAAGTATAAATCTAACAATTTTGCTTACTTGGGGCATTACATTACAATTTCCTGTTCCTAAAGTTAATGTGAACTGAGCATACCTTCATCTAAATTAATTATTTGTGGTATGTTGGCATCAAAGGAATAAGATTTTTTTTTCTTCGAAGGCAGGACTTTAATGTATGGCATTACAAACGTGTAACGTGCTATGTATTAAAAAATTAAGAAAAACCTGTCGCATAAATGAGGTAAGTTGTTCGGAACAGGGCCGGCCTTTTGGGGGGTGCGGCGGATGCTATGCACCGGGGTCCCGCGATTGAGGGGTCCAACATGATCAAGAACTAAATGTACTCTTTCACATGAAAACTTGACAATATTCCTATCGTTGTCAGTATGACGAAGAAAAACATAATTTAGAAAAATGCTCCAAAAACTTTGTAAAGTTTTATAGCGAAGATGTAGATATGAAAATCTAATCCAGGAAATTTGTTTGCTGCGGGATTCGATTTTGAATGAAAGGGATGTAAATAACGCACATGACATATTGCAATACATACTAAATAATAATTATAACGAGTTATTTCTAAATGTATTAACTGTGTTAAAACTTTTCTTTACGTTGCCAGTAACTATAGCAAGTTCTGAGCGCTCTTTAATCAAATTAAAATTGATAAAGAATTATCTTCGGCCAAGCATGTATGTAAAACGCTTAAGCACTTGCTATATTAAGCATCGAAAAAGAAATTGCAAAAAATTGTAAATTTTCTGAAGTAATTAATGTATTAGCAAAAACAAAATCGAGCATTAAATAAACATGCATTAGCAATATATGTTCGTGTTAGTAATTTTTTTTTACTTTACAAAACATTTAGGGCCCCAAATGGTGTCTTGCACCCAGACCCCTTTATAGAGAAGGCCGGTACTGGTTCGGAATCAAACATTTGACATTAGCAACTCAAATTTTTCTTCTCCAATAAGCGTGACGCAACCTTGAGACGGCAATTCTCATCAGACACTCTGTCTGAGAGTTACTTTGAAAAAAATTATTTCTAGTAGAGTAAAAATCGCTTCCTAATTTCATTTAAAATGGCCGAGATACTTCCTCGAAGGAGTTCCTTCCGTTGTATTATTAGCCCGCTTTAATTCTTCTTAACAATAATGCACGTTTATCAGTGTCAGTCTCTTTTCAATTGTTACATCGCTAATCGTTTTGCGGTGTGTAGCCGTCGAACAACACAGCTCGTTCCTTCCGAGTTTCGGAATCACATGAATGACGATTTCCTTCAGAAGCTGGAGAACGGTACGGGCTATTTTTGCTACGCCTCTCTGAATCCGTCAATACAACGTTACTCAGTCCTCCGCTTCCTATGTGATGTCAGTCCTCCAAGAGAGAGAAACTGTTCCGGTGGTCTGATGCTGAGACAACTTCCTTTACCCCTAGGTTATTTTCAACCAGGATAAAACAAACTTTTCACTCAGATAAACGGAAAGAAAGAAAAAAAAGCTTTTTATTTAGTTGCGGGAGATTACAGAATTTTATCATTATTTTTAATAGTCCTTTAACTTGTCTCACACTTTTTACCCTTTCATTTTCCCATAATGCCTCGGCGTCTCGCAACGCAGATCGGAAATACTTGATTACTAATGACCCGGATTTTTACAAAATTACTTTTTTTATCTCGCTTTAGATATATGTCGCAATTATTCATCCAATGAGACGTTATCTCGTTTAGTAAGAAACTTTGTTTCCATACACCCGCGTTTTTTTTTCAAATTCGATCCTTAAAGTTTGCAATCCGTATGAGGAAAAATTGGTACCCCAAAATGATTTGAATGCGTGAAAGTCACTTACTTGTATAGGTGGACATTACAGTAAGAATAACAGTGTTTCAAGACTCTTCGCCGTTTCATAGTTCTAAATGAAACTAGGCTCATCATGCCAATAGAAGAGTGGAGCTAGTTATGGTTTTAACCTTTAGCTTACCGGCTAAAGGTTTAGCTATTATATATATATATATATATATATATATATATATATATATATATATATATATATATATATATATATATATATATATATATATATACATATATATATATATATATATATATATATATATATATATATATATATATATATATATACACCTCCGATTAGTGCTATGCCTCTCCACGGCGTGAGGTACGGGGCATCACACACACACACACACACATATATATATATATATATATATATATATATATATATATATATATATATATATCCAGGGAAGCACTTACGAACTTTAGGCGAGAAACGCACACATGGAGCCATTGATGAAATACACAACTTCGAAGACTTGCTTTATTTATTAGAAGGCATTAGCTGCAGAGGCCACATGACTTGGCAAATAGTAAATGAGTGCTTTGCGATATTGACACCAGAGGGCCTAAACTACTTAATATTTTATTTGGGCGACTTTAGATTCGTGGAGTTCACGTGTCCACTTAAGTTTTCCCGGGGACTGTACTGCTAGATCCCGCGCTTGTTAGAACCGCGAACTATTGACCTGGGTGCAGGATAAGTGGCCATAAAGTTCTTATAAAGTGTGGTTTTGACGCTACAGACCCCATAAATTCAGAGTGGTTCGAGGGCTCTTCAAGAATTTTGACATTACACTGGCATTCGGAATCTCATAAACTTCCTACACTCATATCTGGGAATGTTATTGAGCTCAACTACTTCACATGCCCGTATAATGATCTGCAGGGCTACGATAAATTATCTTATTTTACTTTTAGGTTGCAATTTTAGAAAGGGGTCGTGCTTTATTAACAGGATAATTTTAAATATGCTTTAGATATCTAATGGTGGGTCGTTATTATCACACACACACACACACACACACACACACACACACACACATATATATATATATATATATATATATATATATATATATATATATTCATTCTTGGGCTCGTATTCTTCGGATACATGTCATCCCACCCCGTAAAGAAAAGGTTAAAATGAGGTCTTTCCTACTTTTAGGGTCCCATTGCGAACTGTTAACGTGTGGTTTGTAGGGGTAGGAGAAGATTACCCCCCATATTTTTACCCCCAGAGAGGTCACCTCTATGGGGGGGGGGTTGATCGGTCAAAATTGTGGTGTCCAATCGTGTGCAAAACCAGAGCTCATCTCTTCTCTCTGAAGCATTCAGTGGACCTAGTTAGAATTTCTCCGACCAGGGGGCGTTATTAACAACAACAACAAAATGCATTAAAAATTTCGAGAACACTCTGGAAAAATTATGAATGTTCCAAACAAGTTCGGTTGTCAAATTTTCATTTTTTTCCTATTCTGTAAGAAAGGAAGGTAGGAAACAACGATAAAACATCTGAAGTACGTTTTATATTAACAATGCTATTACACAGTTAACTACCCCTTTGATTCTACTTTGACAATGCTGATGACACTTCCTGCAGGTGAATAAAAACACATCGAATACGAATAACTTTCAATTGTCTAAGTAAATAATCAGAGTCCCAGATCATCTGTAAAAGGAACATAGATGCGCAAAAGCCTTAACATCAACACAGATTATTTTCTCTACTAATATCTGGTTTTTAAGAAAGCTAAAAATTCACCCTGGAAAAAATAGAAAAAAAATCCGTATTCTATTTTCAAGCATTGGTGTCGCAGATCTATATCAATTTTTTTAAATTAAACAGCAACAAAATGAGACATAGTAGAGCATGCAAAAAGAAACACATTTTTATAAACATTTCATCTGAAATTTCAGTTAACTGCCAGTTTAATGCGAATGCTTGTTACAGCAGCTTATCACTGCCTCGCGGGTACAATCTGCTCGATGGAGATATGTAAACCTAGCGTGCGACATCCATTGGCTGATTAAAAAAGACCCAACATCAATGTTCCATGACGGGAAACGTATTGGTAAGATTAGTTTTAGGCGCAGTAATCCTCGCTGCTTCGAGAAAGCACGTATCTTGAACTCGAGGATTAGTCAAAAAGTTGGTAAGATTTGTACATGTTTCTGCAGGCAGTTGTAGACGGTAGGAATAAGATATGTTTGCTTATACTAAACTGAATGACTAGTATGCAATTATATATGTTCGGTTCTCAGGTCTGGTTTTTTAAAAAGGGGATTCCCATACTCTTCAGAGGTTTTTAATCTTTTCTGGATCAGAAACATCTTGTCAAAATAAATAAATAAATAATCATAACTCATCGGATACCAACTCCCAACCAACTGTTCTAGAGTCAAATATCGATTTCATCGGCTAAATAAACAAATTGTTTGTGATAAACACCTTTAATAAAAAATAACAAAATCTTAAAAACAATAACAGTTTTAACCTTATCCTTACGGGGTGGGATAGCATGTATCCCAAGATTGAATATATATATATATATATATATATATATATATATATATATATATATATATATATATATATATATATATATACTGGTGAAATAAATTAAGAGAATTTGCATATTTTATCGAATTTCATGAAAAGAACTGAACTGAATGTAAAACCACTGCTTCTAGACAAAAATGCAAATCTTGGAAGTCAAATACGTAAGTGTACACGTGTGTGTAGGCGGAGCCAGTAGAGAAACAGGCTTTATAAGCGCGCGTACATTAAGACGCATTTCGTTCGCTAGCACACCTCGGCGAATTTCTTGGTGCTATTTTGCAGCAATCGGTTAATTTCAAATTGTAACAGTAAAAATGAGTAACCACCAACGTTTAGATGTTGGAATGAGGTGGCGAATTGTGGGGAGGCTAGAAGCAGGCCAATCTCAAGTCCAAATTTGTAGAGAGTTCGATTTAACGCCCAGCGTGTGTAACTTATGGAAACAGTTCCAAGATACCGGATCCATCGAGAGAAAGCCTGGGCAAGGTCGTCCAAGAGCCATTACGGCCAGAGAAGATCGTCATTTGTCGATTATAGCGAGGCGTAACAGGAGTGCTACAGCTTCTCAGCTCTCTCGTAATTTGCATGCAGCCACAGGAACCCGTGTATCAAGGGTGACTGTTTCCAAAAGACTTCATGAGAGGGGGTTGTTTGCAAGAAAACCTGCTGTTTGCGTCCCGCTCACTTCTACGAACAGGAGAATCCGTTTATCATGGTGCAGAGAGCATAGAGATTGGAGTATGGATCAATTGGCGACCGTTCTCTTCACTGATGAGTCCCGGTTCGGCCTAAACACCGATTCTCGCCGTACGTTCATATGGAGAGAACCAGGGACCCGCTACCTACCCTCCAATGTCCGCGAAATCAACCATTATGGCGGAGGAAGTTTAATGGTCTGGTCAGGCATCATGTTGGATGGCCGCACACCTCTCCATGTCTTTGAAAGAGGCACTGTGACTGGTGTGAGGTATAGGGATGAGGTCTAGGAGCCCTATGTTCGTCTTTTCAGGGGTGCAGTTGGCCCTGAGTTCATTTTAATGGACGATAACGCGAGGCCACATAGAGCTCTTCTGGTCGACGAATTTCTATAGAGTGAGGATATTCGCCGGATGGATTGGCCAGCCAGATCTCCAGACCTTAACCCTATAGAGCAGGGGTCGGCAAGTAATTTTAAGTGGGGTCCGGATACTATTAAAAATTTTTATCGAGGTTCAGAAAAAAACTCATAATACTTACAATGCGAGAAATTACACCTGCGGTCTTGAGCTAGTTTTTATAGTTTGGTTTACCCAGTGGCGCACCCGGGGGGGGCAAGGGGCCCTGCCCCCCCAAAGAAATAGAAATTGCATTATTGATTTTGCATTATAAATATTTTTATCCGTTCATCTCGGTCCCCCCATGCATTATAAATATTTTTATCCGTTCATCTCGCCCCCCCCCCAAGAAAAAATCCTGGGTGCGCTACTGGGTTTACGCTGGGAAAAGCTAATGCGAAGAGTGTTTTCAAGATGGGCGTCCGTTAATCTCGAACGATATTTGTTCTTCAAAATATTCATTTTTGGAAAAGTTGATTCATATGTGGAGGCAAACATAGTAACCAGGTTGATAGCTAGTTTTTTGCAATTTTCATACTTTTCTGAATCAAGTTTACCCAAAAATTCTTCAGTGGATGCAGTTTTATACATTTGCAAGAAAATATCTTCTTGCAAGTCAATTATCTTCATTTGAAGTAAACGCTTTGAAAGATTGAACAACTACGCAGCCCCGTTAGTCCATTCTGCCGCTGCAACAATTTCATAAGGCGATTTAAGGAATTGAGACAGCTTCCCTATCTCTGCAAGGTCTTGGAATCTTGCAGCAAATTCCTTCCCAAGATATGCTATAACTTTAAAAATACTGAAATGCCCTCATCAGAGTTCTTCTTTTTATATTTAAGAATTGTTGGGAAATGAATAAATTCTTGACTCGCAATATCTTTTTCAAAGATATCCAGCTTGCGACGGAAAGCAGACACACTTTTTATCAGATCACATATTAATTTTCCATTTTCTTGTAACTCGGTGTTGAGCACATTTAAATATTTCAGAATGTCTTTCAAGAAAGCCACAACTAGCATATTGCGCTCGTTTGTTATGAATTCCAAGTGTTTCCTTGCTTCCTGAGTATCTATGTTTTGCAAGAAGAAGGTTACTTGCTCTTTTATTTGCCAGAAATGTTCAATAACTTGACCTTTACTTAGCCAACGAACATTGTTGTGTTGCAGTAAGTCAGAATACACCGAATCACATTCAGAAAGAAACTCCTTGAACTGTCGGTGCTGAAGAGCAGAACGAGACCTCATAATATTGATCAACTTCACCACGCTGTCCATTACTTCTTTCAGAGTAGCACTAAGTTTTTTACAAAGGACTGTCTGGTGAATTATGCACTGATAAGATATTAGGCCTGCATTCTTATCCCTGATTCTCTTTACTAATCCTTTTTCTTTGCCAATTATCGCTCGGGACCCGTCACTTGAAAGGGGCACCATTTTATCATAACTAATATTTGATTTTGTTATGAATTCATCAAAAGTCTTGAATAAATCTTCTCCGCGAGTCTTACCTTTAAACGGCAATATTGATAGTAATTCTTCCCTCAACGCTTTACTTTCAATGTCAAAAAATATCACGAAAACAGACATTTTTTCATCATCAACAATGTCACATGATTCATCAAGTGCTATGGCGTAGCAAGGTGCCTTCTGCAGAAGTTCGAGCAAACTACTTTTGTTGTCAGCAGCTAAAATTTCGGTTCTTCTTGTATTACTTTTTGCCGATAATGGAATACCTTCAATTGCGGTGACAATATCCTTTTTCTCTTCAAAAAGTGTCATGGCCACTTCCAACATGCATTCTTTTACTATCTCAGAGTCTGAAAATGGCTTCTGGTGTTTATTAAGCGTCCAGCACACACGCAATGTGTGCGCTGCTTCGGAGTTTTCTTGCTCGCTCATGCAGCGAACTAGTAAGACCGTGCTTTTTTTGTAAGAAGTTAGATATGCTTGGAGTTTTACTTTACCAGCTTCACTGCCAAGAGGAAAGTTTTGTGGAACTGCTGATGAGTTAATGTCGCTTTAAAGTGGCACTTTTAACAATAGCAACAGTTTTGTTGCATTTGAGGCAAACTGGAACCGGTTTAGGCCTATCAGGCAGCGTAAAACAATATTGTTCAGTCCACTCAGTCAGAAACTTCCTAATTTCACTGTCAACTTTTCGCTTTTTAGGATCCATATTGATGTAGGTACGAAACGTTTTAGTACACGACAAATTATAACACAAATGAACGAATGTCCTCAGAAGATCGCAACGCAACTGCCTAATAACTGATGACGTGTCGAAACATGCCGGCCAGTACGCTCCCTCCAGCCCGCACCCTCGCACTCCAACGCATTCTCTTGTGCTACACAGCACAGCATAGCAACAGCTATGTATCTACCTACTAAAACTAGTTATATAAAAATATTAATTAAATTGAATAGGTAGGTAAGTTATTTAATAATATTTGGCAGTCCAGGTTTCGACCTTCCGCCTGTTGCCAACCACTGCTATCGAGCATGTCTGGGACGCTCTGGGGAGGGCAATTGCAACTCGCAACCCCCCTCCGAGAACCATCCAGGGAATTAAAACAGCGTTGCTGAACGAGTGGGACCAATTGCCACAGGAAATGATAAACTGCCTTATTTCAAGTATGAAATCACGCTGCGAGACCTGTATATATGTAAGAGGGGACCATACCCCCTATTAACCCATCTATTAACCCATTTTTTTGTTTATTCTGCAACCACTGTTTCATACCTTCGGATTCCAACGAGTGTTACGCACGATCATGCGTGTGTGTTACAATTATTGAACGGTTATTTGTTTTGTATTGTATCAATGTATGTACATATCAAATTTCATTAAAATCGGTACAGTAGTTCTAGAGATAATCGACCAGGTCTGCAAATTCTCTTAATTTCTTACACCAGTGTATTTATATATATATATATATATATATATATATATATATATATATAACCCCCTTAATGGCCGTTCTTACAAAAGGGGTATGAAATTTCCCGTTCTAAAGAGGGAATCGGAAAAATGTCCCCCGTAAGCTAAAGGTTAACCTAAAATCAAGGGTAAAAGCCTGTGAAAACTTAAAAATGTGAAAACTTAAAAAACTTAAAACATATGTCATGTACATAGAATAGAATATGTGACTTTCAGTAATGCCATTTGTAACAATTCAACCATGAAAAAAATCATGTACTGTACTTACATTAATTTCATACTGCAAATGTTGGGGAGGCCTTTTCTCTTGATTATCCACGAGGAATTATAATGAATACACCTGGAATCTATTCCAGCTTCTGTGCGACCAATCTGGGCAAAGATTCCAACCACTCCGAATCACATGACCTTCGTTGTATTACTCATTAAAAACGCTTTCAACTCTCATTCATAAGCAACTTATACTTTTCCCAAAAAGAAATATCACCAAAAATTATGTTTCCCTCGGACGGAAAAGAAAAAATTTCATTGTTCGCAAACAAACCATCTCGCAACGTGTTGGGTCTTTGTCTTCTTTTTTTCTTTGCGTTTTACTCTCCCCATATTGTCTCCTGGCAGTCATTCATTTCAATTTTCGGTCCAATATTTTTCGTTATAATGGCAGCAGTTGCGTAAAACCCTAAATAAATAGCGCCGAGATCAACAACCGTTGTCGCTTTGTCTCCTCAAAGCGAAGACAGAGTGAATGGAACATACATTTAGAATAATTCAAGCGTTGACATCTCGCTGACGATTCTGGAAGAAAAATGCAAACGAGGCCTGCCTGGAAATTTCTTTTTTTCTACTTCCTCGGCCAGCACAGCACTGAAGGGGAGCATTCAGAAATTTAATATTTTAGTTGCGAATGCGTTTAACCCTTCAGCGGGCGTGCCCGTGTACAGAGGGCAACACTTTCGTAATTTTGAATGGTTTGTTTTTACATGTAAGGTTTGAATGTTCTAAGCAGTTTCTATTTATAGCTACATCCTTTCTAATGCAGGTATGATTTCCTGACCCTTGTATTCCTTTCCCTTCATTGTTTGTTGTGATTTAACCGTGGTAAACCAGCGATTATATTGGATTACAATACGACAAAAGCAGGAGTTGATGTAATCGATCAAATGTGCAGCTATTACATGGTATCCCGCATATCACAAAGATGGACGATCTTATTGTTTTTTAGATTTTTGTACATAATAGGAATCAATTCGCAAGTTGTCCTTAGATCTAATATGGACAGTTTTGAAATAAGGTGATTATATCTGCATTCTTTGGCCTTTAATTATAAATATATATCAGTATTATCAACATTTTATATCTTGTCATAAAACGCAGAATTATTATTTTCAATTTGAAAATAAAAAGTTTATTACAAAAGGAATAAACAATGTTGAAACAAACGTTGCACTTTGTGCCACGCGCACCTGCAGGTGTCCCAAAAATTGGCGCGCCCGCTGAAGGGTTAATGGCGAAATTCCGAGTGTTTTAAAGCCTGCTTCTTCTTCTAACATTGTAAGAACGACAAAATATAAATACAATTTCTATTATATAAAAAAAACATATCCAATATTACCTTGAGTGTGTTATTGTTAAATTTGTCCAGAACGCTACGGCTATATTTTGCAAAACGAGAGGAATGAATCGGAACTTACAGCTTAAAGCTTCCCATGTAGCAGATATATTGGATTTTCTCAGCTCAATGTTAAAAGGGATAAAAATTGTCCAATAATTGTTGACTTGGATTCAAAGATTTTTCTAAAACTGCACTCCGTAATAGCGAAAGAAATTTTGTGCTGCGATAGCAAATTTATTTTTGAAATTTTGCCCACTAAAGAAAATGATGTTCTTTTAAAACACAATACACTACATTTTTTTCCCAGAATCATTCCAATTTAGGGGTATCATTTGCGTTTCTTTTAAAGCAGAAATAATTACAAGATAAAAAGAACTTTTTATGTACCATGTTTTTAAATTTTCTGTTGAATCATATAAACTTGACAATTCTATGTATTAATAAATACTTATTTTTTGATGAATTATTCCATCAACTTGAAAGAAAATGAAGTTAATTGGAAGTTAACTTGCGTTTAACTTTTCGTTCCCGGCCCAGCCGATAGATGGCAGCACCAGTCTACAAAACAAATTTAACTGAAAATGAATTCAAATCTGCTTAAAGATGACTAAAACTATTAAAATAATGCATTGTCATCCTTCATGTTTTGGGCTATTCTAAAAGTTTCAAATGTCTAGCTAGTCGGGAAGTTAGTTAAAAATCGATTGCAAGATTTGTACCGGACAAACACACACACACAAACAAACAAACAATCAAGAAAGCGAGTTACTAAAAACATGGTAAATATTTTATGTGAAAGCTGTCGCTCTTCCTTTTTTTGTATTACAACGAAACATTTTATGAATATGTTGACTTCAAGATTTTATCGTAATCTTTTTTCCCAGAAATGGTATGGCATTTCTCTGAAAAGCGACAGCATTGTCAACTCAAGTAAAAGAGTCTTTTATTCCTACCCTTCAGTTAGAAAAATCTTCGATTAATACATTCTCTAGAGGTCCGCAAATTTATGAAAAGTAGATAGCTACCTCCGATTAAGCAAATATAATGACATATATCGGCTGGGAATCGTTGCGTTTGGGTAAATACTATTTGGAATCTTTAACTAAATAAACTGCTGATAATAAACTGCTGAAATATCTGCTGACATTTTACGAATCGAAGATAAAAAACAAAATACTTGTGATTTCATTTTCAAAGAGAAAATTTGACAATTTCAGAAAAGGATAAACTGACAGAGTTATGGTATGATAAGTGTTATGGATGAAAAATACCTGCATGTGAATTATTAGAGAAAAAAAACATCATTTGCTTTCACTTTTGTACAACTCACCGAATGCGATTTCTTCATATTTGTTTCACACGTTAAGAGAGGAGGAAAAAGTATGAATTCCGAAATACCCAATCTAACTCATAAGCATCCATCTTGTTTCCTACTGTCGCAAAAAAAAAAAAAAAAAAAAATACTCGCCACACAATATCAATGTTGAATATTAGTTACCATTTTAAGAGAACGTTGATATATATTTCTTTTGTCGATTACTTTACGAATTCAAATAGTTTTCTCTCGAAAATAATGTGTGGCAGGTATGTACGCGATAATACAATTCAAAGAATAAATATCTGTAAACAGAACTTAACAAATTGTAATTAATTTTTTGTAGATGTACAAAATAGTAGAAATACTGTTAAACTAGAAAGAATTTAAGTAGAAATACTGTTGAACTTTAAAATGAATTGATGTATCCATTAATTATTGAGAAAAATCTTGCGTTATTATACAACGGGTGGGCAAATATATTATGTAAGATAGCTACAAATATGCAAGCATATAGAAACCAAGCCATCTAGCACAAGCCGTTTGAATGCTGAATCAACATCATAAAATTGCAAGCAGTTAGCAATTTCTATTTTCATCGTTGTTTGGTTGTTTTTGTGAGCGTTAGACCTTGTTCCCGTTGCGTTCATCAGCGTACTCGCATCGGAAATTTGTTAATCAACCACGGACCTTCAAACGTTTAGTCACGAAATTGTTAAGGTCTGAGATTGGTTAACCCGGTGTGTTTCATTTATTACCATGTTTTTATTAACTCGCCTTCTTGTTTGTGTGTGTTTGTCTAGTACAAATCTTGCAATCGATTTTTAACTAACTTCCCGACTAGCTAGACATTTGAAACGTTTAGAATAGCTCAGAACACGATGACAGTGCGTTTTTTAATACTTTTAGCCATCTTTAAGCAGAATTAAATTAACTTTCATTTATTTTCAGTTAATTTTGTTTTGTAGACTGGTGCAGCCATCTATTGACCGGAAAGGGAACGAAAAGTTAAATGCAAGTTAACTTCCAATTAACTTCATTTTCTTTCAAGTTGATGGGATAATGCATCAAAAAAATTTTAAAAGTATTTATTAATACATAGAATTGTCGAGTTTATATGATTCAACAGAAAATTTAAAAGCATGGTATATAAAAAGTTCTTTTTATCTTGTAATTATTCATGGATGAGCTTGCTCGGGTCTTGCAAAGCAGTTTCTTCATATTACAATTCTGCTGTTTATTTATTATTTTTTTGTAACATTCTAATATCTGTTGTATTCGCTTAGCTCCAAATCATCTTTATTACATGTCAGACTTTGGTAAATTCTATTGCCGGTAGATCGTAAACAAGCAAGAAACTATAGCATTTTCCCTTTTCAGTGCAAGCAAGAACTGTGAAGAACCAAGTTTCTGAACTTCAAGCCAGTGAGTTTCCTCTAGTACCAACTTCGCTGTACCTTAACAAAGCAATTCGTTGAAGTTTTTCTCAGATTTAAATTATCTTAAGTTACAAATCAAAATCAATTAATTATATGTTTTGAATGGAATCTTTTTTCCCTTTCATTTTGTTCAAGAACATGTGAGGGTAAGCATTTAAATTTCTTAATTACTATTACGTCCCTCTGGGGAGCCTGCAACTCCTCGAGGGCGGGTCCCCAGGTGGTGGATCTGGGAATACCTCCACTGGAATTTTCATTGGGTGACAGAAGAGAAATAAAATACCTTCCGCGGACCAACAGTTAGAGGTTTTCCCTTGTAACGTCACGTGTTTTGTGTGGTTCCCACGATCTGCGAAGAGCCTTCCACAGCTGCAAGATTAAAAAACGATACCAGCAAATGCCGCCAGAATTTTTAGCCTGAAAGTTAAGCCCATGCATATCGGGTTCTCAAGCAAGCGTCTTCCACCATAGTCGTAAAGCTGTCTTTCTTAGCGATAGCTTCATGCCAGTTGACATCGGCGGGCCATAAATATGTCTTAACTATGCATCGCTACGAAGAACTGTCACCAACAAGGCTGCTGGCCCCCTCTCTGAAAAATAGACGCATTTTTTGAGGAATTGGGAGAGTCGCCGACAAAGAAACCAACACGAGATATAGTCAGAGAGTTGGAGAATTTTAGGGAGATGCTTGATATGACGCGCCCCTTAGTGGACGGGATTTTTAAGCTCCTCTTTGGGACTAGCTGGGACCCGGAGCGTGCGTTGTGAATCTCCACTTAAATTAATTGAATATGTTGTAATTGTTTAATGTTTAATTTTTTTGTAAATAAATTGCCTTGTTAAGTTTTTGTTTTAAAATTGGCCTTATCATTATAATTAGGACTCTGTCTTTCTTGGTCATGAAATCAATAGTCGTAAATTTAAAAAAGCCTCAGAGATATTAGCCTTAACCACCTATCGTGATGCCACACTCTCCTTTATGAACAGTACAGACTTCTCTTCTGCACTATTCGTATACACGACAACAACAACAATTACGTTTTTTTTAATGTATTTCTAATGGCGGGTTACAAGACCATATTTATATATAAGAAAAAACAAGAACAAACAAACAAAAGCGAACTAAAACGTTCGTGAACCCAAAAGTCTCCTAGCTATCCAATATCTCTCCCACACTGGAGCTGGATGGAGGTAGAACGGGGCAAGACAGTATATGTGTGTGTGGGGGACCGGGCTAAGGCCCCTGGGGCTGACGACTGTCACACCTAAGTCTGGTGTACATATGAATACAAGGTAATAGAAACATAAACCCCACAATCACAGAAGAATATTTTATTAACGAACTATAACACCAGCGATGGATTGCAGCTCCCATTTTTAGACGGGGGCAGGCGGAAGACTGACGAGTACAACCAAATCGTATGCGGGAATCGAACCCGCGCCCCCAGCGTGGCAGGCTGATGCTTTAACCACTTAGCCACTGGGCGACAGTATAGGGGTAAAGTCCCATGTCCTCTCGTCGATGACAGAGCTTGCAAAAGGGTTCTCAAAACAACAATTACTAATTCATTATTAAACTGATACATACACATTCCACGATGTATATATTAAAAGTAATCAGGTATGATTGTTTTGAACTGAATACGGCATGAATGACTGATCCCTAAAGAAATTCCTTAAAGAAAAAATTTAAAATTTTCTTTAAAAGATTCCTAAAAGATCTTTTAAAGAAATTTTAAACATATAGCTCGAAGTCATAATACGTATCTTTGAGCTTCACTATTAACTTCATATAAAATTCGGTAATTCGAAAGCAATTGTTGAAAAATAAGTGTAAGATACCTTTGACTTATTTACTACTATCTATTAGCCCGGTGTTGCCCGGGTATTTTGGACATTTTATTTTTCACCCCTTCTAACCCTCCATGCCAATGGGGCTGAACTTGAACTTTATCGAGATATCGGAATATCCCGATATCGGGAGTGCCACCATTCATCATAGCGAGCTCGAAAACTATGGATTCGATACTAATCTCGTTTTTTTTAAATGTTACCACCTTCTCAACCCTACCCCTAGGGGTGAGCTAAACTTAAATATCATCGGGACCAATCAGCTTAGCGATCCCGAAAACTATGAATTCGACACGACTGTCGGCCATTTTGGACATTTTTCCCCTCCTTCTCCTCCTCCCCCTCCCATGCCGATGGGGGCTTAACTTACCCTAAAACGGCATCTGGAGTGTCACTATTCACCTCAGCGACCACGAAATCTGTGGATTTGACACTAATGTTTGTCGTTTTCGATTATTTTTACATATCAACCCTTTCCTATCCCTACCCTTAGAGGTGCTAGGGGTGTCTTACACCCCACCCTACCCCCAGCTTTTCTTTCCAGATTGTAAGTCATATGTATAACAAGTTTGGTTGAAATTGTTCCAGACGTTCCAGAGTGATGCTGGAACATACATACATTTATATATATATACTAGCTGAATACCCGTGCTTCGCTACGGAGTACATTCAAATTCAATACAACGTCAATGTATGCAATTAATGCCAAAAAAAATTATAGAAAAATCGTAACGGATATTTTTATATACAAAATAATGCAGTAGAAAATATTCAAATTAAATACAACGGTCAATGCATGCAATTAATTTGTATGTTTAATATCCATGAAACGTACTAATTTGAATTAAATTCTTAAAAGACTCTTCATATCAATTAGTCTAGGGGTTGTAACATATTCCGTGCTTGGTGTGAAAGCCGACACGCTAGGTAGCGTCACACCAGTTATGTATAGTGATAAAACAGCTTACTAATAGGAACTTGTTACACTAATATCAATTTATTAGGGATTCTGGATTAAAATATTTTACGATTGGGTCGTGTTCTGGAACATCAATTTACACTAGTAAAGTACAATTTACACTAGTCCGTAGAAGTCTGCGACGCACGTTAAAGATTGTCCGTTCAGCTGGTTGGATGCTCTGTCGCTACGGATCGTCGATCGGGCCTTCAGGAAATAAAGCTCTAATCGCAGAAGTCTCGCTAGGAATCGCTCAGAAGTCTTGCTAGGAATCGATTCCCCTCGTCGGAACCGGCTGGAATGAGGCGAACTCGAACTCCAAACGCAGTTTGATCTAATTATCACAGAGTAGTGGACGGCTCGTCCCACACTCTCACCAAAGAAGCTAGCTGCTTAGAAAATAGAGACGATCAAGCTTTGATCTCTAAACGACCCTTCTCAGAGAGAAAGAGGTCTTCACCCTTCGGAAACAGGATCGGGATCGGCCTAGGATCTGGATCAGATCCAACAGCAAAAACAGTCTCCGACTCTCCTCTCCTCTCGTCTCTCTCGTAAAAATCTCCTGCATCCGCTTTTAAAACTTTTTTCCTTGGCGGGATCTGTAACAACCCCTCTCTTTGATCTTGGCCTGTCATAAGCCCTTGGCCCTGGCTCGTGTGCAAAACGATACCTGTTCTTCATATCGTTATCGCACGGTGGATCATTACGGCCTCTCATCAGGGGGGGTGGTCCCCCTTTGTTAGTCTTTTGTGTTATAGTGTTTTCGCTCTAGACATCGGGGCGCCTCGCTATTGTAAGTCGCTCTTCACCTGCGAGTCGAACAGCTGACCCTTTTGAAAGCCACCCCTCGGCCGGGGAAAACTATTGCATCTTCGCAGTTCGCCGATGGGCTTACTCTGTTTCAAGCCGAGGTTAAAAATTTCATGGGCCATGAAGAGGGGAAATGTCACAGGGTTACATTTTATCTTTACCGTATTTTAATATTTTTGTCAACTAGGGGCTTTGCCCCTAGGCTCGCTACGCTCGTTATGGCTAATAGAGAGATACATAGGGGTGATTCTCGGGCAATGTAACAGTCATTTACTGTTGTCAGTCCCCCTTATGCGAAGGGGAATCACTGTTGAATCACTGTTTTAGCTTTAAAATTCAATTGAAAATCGAAATTTTAAGATAGAAACTTGAAGTGAGGTTTATATGAATGAGAAAGCTTTCATCTTCCCGATGATGTAACTATTTTATTTGTAAGATAAAAACTCGAGGAGCATCAATATTACATCCACATATGTGACGATATTTCTCGAAAAAGTGGGTTTAATATTTTGATGAAAATATTAATCTGTTTTAAATTATTTTTAAACAAATGAGGTCTTGTTTGAACGAGAAATGTCTGTAGTCTTAGATTGTAAAAAGATCAAAATTCTACGATTATTTTTTGGCGAGTTATTGTAATCTGAACATGAAAAAGTCAATATTTTTCCACAAAACATAAAATTAAAAAAAAATTAAACACCGACGAAGATGAGACATGTCTTACTTTCTTCCCCGCATTTTTCTGCATCTATTGGTATCGGTCTCGACCCCATACCCCCAGCGGTTTCGGAGGAGATAGCGTGACGAGCTTTTGACAGCGGCGGCGGTGGCGGCGCCAGTTACTTTTTTTTAGAATAGAGAGATATATTTCGTTGTTATGCACGTGACGCAGAATTAATTTAAAGTATCGCAAGAAGAAATGAAACCACGTGATCAGCATTTAATAAATTAAATTCTAAAAATTAATCTTTAAAAATTCACTAAAAAACAGAACATGGAGGTAAAGATTCTAAAAAGATTTCATTTTAAAGGAATTTTATGATCTTTCTCGTGATATAAATGTAATATTACCCTCAGATTATTATTTTAAATGCAGACTTTAAAGAATGTTACCAAAAACAGCTTAAAAATTTTATTTTTAAAAAATCTAAGGAGAATTTTTCAAAAATCTTTCTTAGTGCACCCCTACACTATGAGAAGAATCGCCATGAAAAATTTCAGCCCATTAGGTCCAGCGGTTTGGTCTGTGCGTCGTCTGTCAATCAGTCAGTCAGTCAGTTATGGATCTGTTATATATATATATATACTAGCTGAAGTACCCGGCATTGCCCGGGATTTTAACAATATTTGTTAACCAAAATCAACACAGTATAAATAACATAGAAAAAGTATATGTGAAATGTTATACACATCTCAGAATTCAGGAATTTCAGCCTTTCATCATTGAAGCACTAAAATCTGAAAAGTAAAAATGTCAAATTGTCTAATGTTTGCTAACCAAAATTAATTTAAAACTAAACACGTTATAAATAACATAGAAAAAACATGTGAAATCTTATACACATGAATAAAATGAAAACCCAATAAAAAAATATATAAAATTATAATAAACTCCTCAGAATTCAGCTAGATTTAGCCTTTTATCATTTGGGCAAAAAAAGAAGCTGAAATTACAGGTTTAGCTGAAATTTCCAATAGAACCATGATATGACTCTAGCGTTGCCTCTTAAAAAATGAAGTGTTTGATTGAGGGCTGCAAACCATTCAACTCCTCTCCCCATTAAACTCCTATAAACATCCTCTACATATTAAATTCCTTTTCTCTCCATAATAAACTCCTCAGAATTTTGGTAGATTCAGCCTTTTATCATAGTACCACTAAAACCTGAAACATCCTCTCCAGAAATATAAATTTATTAATTACAATAATTAAACTCACGCAAATGTATGAATTACATAAGTTTTTTAACCAACATTTGAATAATTCGTAAATGAAAAAGCATATGAAAATAAAGATAATAAGAACTTCCGGAATCGAAATTAATTACCCTTAATTTTTAATTAATAAAAAACCAACATAATATGAATAAAAACGATAGTTGTTTAAAAGCATATGAAAATAAAGCTATTATAAAGATGATAATAATAAAAAAAGCATATGAAAATAATGCTCGCGTATGAAGTTAACTTTATGATATAAAGATAGTAATAATAATATAAACCGCGTGCATAAAATATTTAGCTTTTCAAGCGAAATAAATTAATTTTTAGAAAAAAACTACTTTTAATCGAGAAATTAAATACATTGCACAAAATTTTGATTTTACCAACTTTCTACCCTACAATTTACACCCTACTTCTTTGAAGTTGGGTGTTGAAACATCCTCTTTGAAAAATTTACACCCTACTTCTTTTAAATAGGGTGTAAATATAAAGTTTTAACAGCGAATTGAATGCCAGTTAAAAATTATTGTTGTTTAAAATCATATGAAAATTACGCTATTATGAAGACAAAAAAAAACATAGGAAAATAATGCGTGCGCATGAAGTTAACGTTACGATATAAAAATAGTAACAATATAATATGTATATATAAAACAGTTCGGTGACTGACTGACTGATTGACTGACTGACTGACATACAACGTACAGACCAAACCGCGGGAAATAAAAGGGCTGAAATTTTGCATGGCGATTCTTCTTATAGTGTAGGAGTGCACTTAGAAAGATTTTTGAAAAATTCTTAGATTTTTTTTAAATTAAATTTTTGAGTTGTTTTAGTAACTTTTTTTAAGTTTGCATTTAAAATAATAATAATTTGAGGGTTATAAAATTCATATGACGAAAAAGATCATAAGAATTCCTTTAATATGAAATCTTTTTCGAATCTTTACCTCTATTTTATGATTTTTGGTGAATTTTTAAAGATTAATTTTTAGAATTTAACCTTTTACATGCCACACTATGATCAAGGAATAAAGTACCATATTTTGCTGCGTAACTTTGGTCGATAACTTCCAGGAAGTCGGTCCAACAGGTGTACTCCACTCATTCCTTTATTATATAATTTTATTATGTAAGGTTAAGGAAAATCGACTTTTATTTTAGCTCGGACATATCTTTTTGCTCTTCCTAATGGTTCGTGAGTGATAAAATTTGATGTAATAGTTACCACAAAACTATCGTTCCAATGGCACATATAAACTTCTCCATCACATCGGTAATCAAACTCTCCACGTTGAAATTTCGATATTTCTTTTGCTGTTTTAAGAGAACATTGTCCCGTTCTGGAATCTCGCACTGTGCCGATTGCCTTAAAGCCTTTGTTAGATAAATCTGTCAGCAGACTGTACGATGTAAAAAAAGTTATCGAAAAATATTTTGCGTTTCTCTGGATTGTCAATAAAAGATAATAGTTCGGAGACAACTTTTGATCCAAGTGGCAAATTTTCATTTTTCGAACTTTTTCTACCGTAGATAGACATAGCATAAGGATAACCATTTGCTGAGCAGATCATCCAAACTTTGAAACCAAAGCGAATTGGCTTTCCACGTATGAACACCTTAGCCGAACGATGCCCATAACACGGACCCATGGATTCATCGATACTCATATTTTCATGAAAAAATCCAAATTGACGAAAAAATTTTCCAACCTCTTTATAAAAGGGAGAAATTTTTCCTAATTTATCGCCTGGTTCCAATTTACTATTATCAACAATGTGGAAATACCTTTTTAACATCCGAAATTTATTTCAGGGCATTGTATTGTTAACAATTAGGATATGCAAATCTTCCTGAGAGTTCCAATATGTATTTTCATCAGGTACTGAGTGGTAGCCACTAAACAACAGTAATCCAAGAAACTGCCGAATGTCATTTGCGTCGACGTCTAAAGAGTCTCCTTTTTGTAGGGCGTACAGCTTTGTAAGTTCGGCTGAATTTTCTACGTAAGCAGACGGCAGAATCACTGATTGACGGCAGAATCACTGATCACGTGTGATATCACTGCTTTTGTATATCGTTACATGCCAATGTTCCTTTTTTGGAACATTGCATTTTTACGCAGTCTTGAGGAAATATTTCTTGTTATTATTTTAATTTATTTTATTAACTCGTTAAACTTGTCCTTTGCAAGTACGATGGGGAAATTTTTGGGTGGATTTGAATTTTTAGGAATTTTATAGAATTTTTTTTCTTACGTACTGTAAAAATTGTGAAAAAAACTGATTTTTAGAAATTTTTCTACGCTAAAATATTCATATTTGAAAAAAAAAAAGTAAAAAAATCAATCATGCCTTCTATAATATACGGTAATTTTTTCAAACTGACAGATATCACAGTTTATTTTTTAAAAAATATTAAAGATGGTGTTCCAAAAAAGGAACATTGGCATGTAAAAGGTTAATTTATTAAACGCTGATCACGTGATTTCTTTTTCTGTTACTTTAAATAAATTTATCTTCACATAACAACGAAATAGGCAAAAAAATACTTTTTTTCTTGCTAATGCGGGAGACGATTGGACATTATTCAAAAAAATATTAAAATAATGTAAAAGATATGTTCCTCAAACTGTACTACATTAACTGTACTATATTCTTTAGTATGTCCTATGAGATTTAATTTGAATATTTTCTTCTACATTATTTTGTCTATAAAAATATCCCTTACGATTTTTTATTAATATATTTTTTTGTTTTTTTTACATCAATCGTATACATTGATCGTCGTATTTATTATATATATATATATATATATATATATATATATATATATATATATATATATATATATATATATATATATATATATATATATATATATATATATTGGCATTAATTGCATACACTGACATTGTATTTAATTTGAATGTACCGTTCGTTTAGGAACACCTCCTAAACGAACGTTTAGGAAGTGTTGGTTTATGGAATACTAAAAGTTTAAAATAGTGGCGCCATCTATTGAACATCTATGAATCGAGAATCGCATCCGTCAAAAATTGTTCGTTATCCTAATTGTTAGCAATACAATGCCCAGAAATAAATTATTGATGAATGTTTGTTAACCAAAATCAATTTTAAAACTAAACACAGTATAAATAACATAGAAAAGATTTAGCCTTTATCATTGGAGCAAATAATCCTGGAAAGTGAAACATAAAATATATAAATTTATAATAAACCTACGAAAATCCATTAAAAAACTAAACACAGTATAAATAACATAGAAAAAAAAGCATACGAAATGTTATACACATTAATAATATGAAAACCAATTAAAAATATATAAATGTATAATAAACTCCTCAGATTTCAGCTATATTCGGTCTTTCATCATAAAAAAGCTGAAAAAAAATAAAATAAAAATAATTTAAAAAAATAATAATATAAAATAAAAATAATAATTTAAAAAATAATAAAATAAAATAAACATAATAATTAAAAAAATAATAAAATAAAAGCTAAAATAAAAAAGCCTTCATAAAAAGCTGAAAATACAGGTTTAGCAAAATTTGCACGATCCCAGACTCGAACCCGAGTCTTACGGTGTACCAAATGAACAGTTTAAACGAACGCGCCACGATTATACACAACACTGTTGAGTAAAGTAAAAAATATACGCAATGAGTTTTTTGGAAAGTTGCTATGGGTTGGTGAATATACATACATTTATGGAGTAAGAGGAGTTTTAAATGAGAAATAAGTTAGCAGGATAGAAGCTTAGTCTTTAACTCTTCAATAGACACAAAGACATAAGCTAGGGGGATGCAGTAGCGATTAAAAAAGATCGTGACACTTAGCGTGGTTGATTCGAATTTTCCATCGCGTGTGAGAGTGTCAATATGCCGTTGGATCCGATTTATTTTAGAGTATAAAATCTGACTTGAAAGATTATTATTTTCATTTATTATTCTGGTTTAATATATAACTTGAAACTTTTTGATTTTATTTATTTTTATCTTTTCGCTCGCTGTTTGCCAGCTAACCCTAACGTGGACGCCATATTCAGAGGGGTGATTCCACAAAGTGTAACAGCTTACAAATTGTTGGGTTTTTATTAATTAAAAATCAACGGTAATTAATTTCGATTTTTGAAGTTCTTCAGACCCTCGGCTGTTTTTAAAGACGCCTGTATGTAAAATTTCACGATCGTTGATCCTAAACTGTGGATTTCTTCACAATTACAGAGATACAAACTGTAGGAGTTAATCACCTAGAAGCAATAGATGCATGCAAGGGTTGGAATACGCAAGGAATACAACGCATTGACCTTACACATACGTTTATTAGACAACCTAAATTTCACTTTACATGTCAGAACTATACTATTACAATCTGTTTTATGTTAATAATTTTGACGTACAATACCCAGAAGCAGAGGCAAACTATAGAGTCAAATATGATTTTTAGAATCTAACGGGGAGGCACTTACTATCACGGATGTATGCAACGATGATCGTAGCATCGGCGACCGGGACCCAGTATCATCTCCAGTGTATGAAAACGTTGGCAGTATATTGGCACTTCTCCACGGCTATATGGCAGACGAGAGCCTCCGACATCTAACTCTCAGGAACCCAATCTGAAGACCGTCTCCTTTTTTTCTTGATTGCTCTCGTCCTTAGCGAAGCTGTTGTCCGTTTACAGGGGGCCATTCTAGCACGCCCCTCACTTTCATTGGGCAGTGGGCTGTTTCTCCTTCAGTGGTTCCTATCCCTAATTGGTCCTTTATTATACCGCCTCTGCCGCCTCTGTCCATAGGCTATTTAGTACCTCCCCCCACATACGTTTATTTTGTAAAACAACTTTGATTCTTCTCCTCTGACGTTTTTACTGTGGGCCATAAAATAACGACCATCCATCTTGTAAAATATAAACTTCAGATCGCTATCACTGGCCACACCGACAGCTATTCTTCTATTTTTTTATTGTTTTACAATCCTGTATTTGCCCCTGCCTCTGCATCCTTTATGGTACATTCTTTATTGTCCACACACCGTGGGGAATTACACTATTTTCACTTCTACATCACACTCCACCACTATGGAAAATAAAATTAAAAATTTTTTTTTTCTTAATACAGTCGACTCACGTCCCTGTTCACAGAAGCTGCAAATAAACATTTTAGAGCATACATGACAGTGTAAGTGTGCCTCCACGCATCACAATATTAAATTAAATCTTCGCCAAAACGACAAACCATACTAATTTTGAATTTTGAATGAGACTTCTATATACATATTATATGCAATTTCTTTACCATACACAAGTTTTACTGTACATAAAAAAAATCAAATAATTAGCACATTTGTGGTTCTGTAAATATACTGAGTATAATACATTGGAAATTTCAACAGGAATGAGTTCATTACAAATTTGTTTTACTCATTATTTTCAACAAACTTCCCTGCTCTTTATTAGAGCTACCATTACAAACTTAGAACCACATAATTTCTCCACTTATCTGCATCATTATCATTGAATTAATTCTATCTTGAAATGACATCTTAGTTATTTATCTAACATGTTCACGTGCGTTAACTCTCAGCCACACTATCATAATATAAAACAAACATAGAATACTACACAATAAGCTTCTTATTACCCACTACATTGATCAATGATAATTCCATAATACAATTTGCATCTATACATCATCATATCATCAACATAATTATTACTAAATATTCCCTCTATAAAAAAAAAACACCATAATATTTATATGCCCATTTTTTTTTTAATAATTGTAAAATAATAATTCTCGCACAAAAATTTGATGACATACAATAAACCTTATCATAACAACATTAACTTTATATACATACATCGACATCATTGTAACTGCAAATCATCATACACTATCATTCTCACAGATTGTTCGTATCCAAAGTCCATAATTTTACATATGATATATTCTCTGGGCATGATTTCATGTAAAACACAGTTATATCGTACAACTTGTGGTTGTCTTTACAGACGCCGTGTCCCCTGTAAATTTGGCTTACCACTCCGCATCGCAACTGACCTATGGCTCAAAAAAAAATCCGGTTTTTGTTTAAAAATTGCCAGTCTCTCACTTTCGCTCAACCAGTCACGAAAGCCGTTTGTCTGCCTGTTTACCTTTCTACGTCACTTGCAAAATAATTAGCGCTCCATAATCTTTTCCCCCCTACGCATGGCAACGTCTTAGGCCAGAATTTCTCCCGTAATTACTGCTAGTCATTTCCTGTAGCTGCAGTACAGCACTTTTTCAAATGCACGCCGGCAAAATATCTGCCACTGTGATTTATGGCACAACATCTCAGTACATCGGGCTATATTCTGAAACTAAGTATCATATTTTTTTCTCAATTTACTCCATCTATCCAGTTCTTTGTATTTATCTAATTATTTCCTGAATTTATTTGTGCATTTTGTATTTTACTAGCTCAACATTCCATCACGTAGTAAACCTAACTTAGTTGAATTCGCGAATCTATTCTTCAATTATTCATCTTAGTTTCATTGCTTACCACTATTGTCTTTAATTTAATTTCGTTGTTTGTTAATGTTGTTTATATCCTTTTTTTTTATTATTTATTTACTCATATTGTCTTTTTTTTTATGTTCAACGCTTTTTCCTACACTGCTACCGCTGTGATATTGACGACCTATGATGCCTTAATAATCTTGTTTCATCGGTGCTCTTCCCCCATCTTAATATTCTTATACTCTACAGGTATGTATTTGAACTTTTATTGGTATTTTGCTTTACTATTCATTTTTCTCCTTACTTGTGACTCATTCATGCATGGCCACTTCACTTGCACGATTTTTTTTTTTTTTTTGATTTTTTGATTATTTTTTTTTATTATTATTATTATTATTATTTATTTTTATTTGATTTGATTACTCCTTGGCCTAAGATTATACCCATGTTGTTGTTGAATTTTTGTTCCACGCGAATCAATTTGCCTACTGTGTGTCAATGTATCTTTTCGCGAATCCGTTTCCTGTGAAATAATTTGTTTACTACTCTCATTGTCAAATTCCACATGTGTGTTATCGCCATTGATATTCTCCTCATCGATTATATTAGTTTGCATTTTTGATAAATTCATTTTTACTAATTTCGTAATATGCACTTTACAATCTTCTTCAAAAGGATTCATCGCATTTTTACATAAAAAATTATTATTTCTAAAGCTTTTCATAATGATATAGGGGCCCATAAATTTTGGTCGAAACGTACCCGATGGCCTAAAACTCTTGATGTATACAGTATCCCCAATATTCAAACTAACCGTAGCTTTCCTTTGTCTTTTGTCATATTCATCCATCATTCTTCTCTGATTAGCTAACGTATCATTCCGAATCTATTCAATTTGTTCGAATGTTTTTTTGAGATACTCGGGTGATGGCCTCTGAGACTCACATGGCTGGTGGGCGGAGAAAGGTGTTCTAAGGGGGCGATTAAAAAATAACACACTTGGCGTGTAACCAGTGCTTCTGGAAATCGAATTATTCATAGCTAATACAATGAATCGGGATTGAACATTCCAATCGAATAATTTTTGTGAGGAAGCCATAATAGATTCTTTATACTGACGATGTGTTCTTTCACACATGGCATTTGCTCTCGGAAAGTAAACGCTGGTTTGTCTAAATTCAATATTCAAATTTGATAGAAATGATCGAAATTCATCCGATATAAATTGTGGTCCATTATCAGTCAATACAATTTTTGGCAAGCCAAACGATGAAAAATATTTCGTTACCGCATTGATTAGCGACGCTGAAGTAATCTTACGTAAGGGAAAAACCGACAAAAACCGTGAGTAGTGATCGACGATTGTTAGTACGAATTGATTACCTTTCAATGAACGTGGAAGTTTGCCAATTATATCCATGGATAAAAATTCTCCTGGTGCATAATTTTTTTCTATCTTTTGTAGTGGAACCGCAATTGTCGGTCTAGATTTGTATAGTTTGCATGTATGACACGTGTCACAATAATTTTTGATATCTCTGTACATTCCATACCAAAAGTAAACTGATTTACATAAATTGTACGTCTTAGGGAAGCCGAAATGAGCCGAGTGTGCATTTACCATTACATTGTTTTTTAATTTCTCTGGAACCACGATTAAAGCTGGCTGCTCTTCTGTCATTGAATCTCTATCGGGCATTACCCATAGTAATTCGCGGTCACTGTCCCATCTAAACATTTTGTACCTTCTCCTCTCTTTCTTATTTCGTATTGCTTCAATGATAATTTTGAGTTTTGGATCTCTTTGTTGATGTATCGACATATTTTCTAGGGATATAGTTTTATCAACTTTAAAAATATCCTCAGTTAGTTTTTCTAGAATAGGAATAGTAAAAACTGCCCTTGATAAAAAATCTGCAGGGTTCGATTCTCCTGCAATATGTTCAATTTTGAAATCAAATTCCTGTATATCTAATAACCATCGCGCTGTAATATCTGATTGTTTTGTTAAACTTAAATGATGTGTTAATGATTTGGAATCAGTTAGAACTTTAAATCGTTTGCCAAATAAGAATTTTTTAAAATGTATCATCGCATCATGTATTGCCAACAGCTCAAGTTTTATTGAGGGATATCTGGTTTCGGAATCCTTTAATTTTCTAGAGTAAAATTCTATTGGCATTTGTGTACCGTCATGTTCCTGCATCAGTATCGCTGATAACGCAATTTTCGAAGCATCACAACTTAAAATAAAAGGCTTATTAAAGTCTATCTTGAAAGTCGTTGGTTTTTGTAAAACAGAGGTCTGAATTTTCTCAAAAGCCTGCTGCATCTCTGCGTTCCATACAAACTTTACTTTCGGACTTGTTGCTTGTATTAAAGGATATACGGTCTCCGAATACTTATTAATTAATTCCCTGAAATAATTACATAACCCTAAGAAGGATTTTAATTGTCGCCTATTCTTAGGTACAGGGAAATTAGAAATTTTTTTTATATTTTTCTCTGCTGGTGCTACACCGTTGTCATTAATTTCAAAGCCTAAGAATTCAATCGTGTCTTTATACAATTGTAATTTTGATGGTTCAATTGTTAGATTTACATCTTGTAATCGTTTTAAAATTAACAATAATTTTTCTTCCATCTCTTTTTGTGAATTTGCACAAATAACCACATCGTCTAAATAATAATGTATATCATGTTCTTTTAAATCACTGAGGCACTTGTCCACTAATTGAGCAAAATATGCTGAGCTATTTTTAGCACCAAATGGAAGCCTGTTTGGCTCAAATTTCCCAAATTCTGTGATAAATGCCAATTTATGTTTGTCCTCAGGTTTTAAAATAATTTGTTGAAATGCCGCATGTAAATCTAAAGTGCAGTATAGTTTGTACCCGCCTATATTATTTAAAATTTCTCTAATATCCGGTAAATGGTATGGAAAACCTACCGTTATGTCATTCAAAAGCCTATAGTCACACGCCATTCTGTATTTAATGTTACACGGATCATCTGTTTTCTTTGAAGAATTTTTTTTTACAAAAATCACCGGAAAACTGTAGTTAGATGTAGAATGTTTTATTATCCCAGCCTTTAGAAGCTTTTCGATTTCTGATTTCGCATAAGGTTTAATTGCGTAGGGTAACGGATAAGCTTTTGATTGAATTGCTAAATCATGGGATAATTTAAAATCTGGAGATACTAACGTTGTGCTCCCCAGGGTATCATACGATTTTGAAAAACAGCGGTAATGTTCTAATAATAATTTCATCACTCTTTCTCTATCCTCCTTCTGTAAATGTGACAGATCAAAATCTTTCTCACTTAATTCCTTTTTTCTTAATTCATGTATTTCATTTAACGTTAAATTATTAATTCTATATTCTTTTTGCGTGTTTACTCCGTTCGTCTTATTGATGACAAAGTCTTGATGACCGATTGCTAAATTCATTTTCTTATTCAATGTCAGTTTTTTATCGGTTGAATTATGTACATAAGTTAAAATATGATTGGAGTGGTTCACTCTAACTAGCGCATTGTCTACTAGTACTCCTAATTTATTTTTATTTGAGGTAATTAAAATATCTGTATTGCTTGGTAACTTCATCTTAGGTTCAAGCATTACGCATCTCGTCTCATGGGGCTCCAACGTTACTTTATTTATTAAGAAGCAATTAAAATTACTATTTGCCTCCTCATGATTCATAGCTAAACCTTTCAAAGACTTCGTATTTTCATCAGTGTATACATCTTTGAATGTTACCTGATTGCTATCATAGTCGACCACTGCATTGTATTGTTTTAGAAATGGATACCCTAGTATTATCTCGTAATGTTTACTGACATTATTCATAACAAAAAAAGATTGTTTGAATGACCTTTTATCAATTTTGAAATTAATTTGTATTACTTTTGAAAATGGTATCTCAGTATTTTGTATTGTTGTAATTTTAATGTTTCTGGACAAATATTTTATTTTAACGTCGTTCTGTTTAATTTTTTCAAATAATGCCTCGCTCAAGATGTTGACCGCCGCTCCAGAATCCAACAACGACGCACATATTAAATTTTGTATCTCTATTTTTAGTACTGGTAGATTTGAGACTTCTTTGAAAGTACAACTTGCAATTATCAATTGATTATTCCTTTTTTTTTCATCTTCGATTTGATCCGTTTGTGTCATCGATACCGTTTTGTTTTTCTCCCCCTGTTCACTAATCTTCACATTTTTGGTTATCTTACCCACTTGAATCTCATTTTGCCTCGGGAACCTCTGTATCTGTGGGCTTTTATTACTGTCTACATAGCGTACCAGCGGTTCCCTCTTTAGTTTAACCTCCTCGCATATTGTCTCCTACCTCTCATACCCATATTATGTCTCACACCCCTGTCCATCCTATCATAATTATACTCATAATTCCTATTTATCTCTGCATATGCTTCTCCCTGTTGCGGATAATAATTTCCTTGTCTTTGGTTACTTTGATTATTATCAACATTACTGTAATTTTGCCTATAATTAACGTACGTTTGTGGCATTTGATTATTTCCATTAAAATTTCGCCTCTGGGGAGTCCCCCAATATGTATTCGTAGAATTCGGAAAATTACTTTCTGCCTGAATTACTGGCTGTGTTTGATTTTGACTCATGGTCATATTTCTAGGGTTAAACCAGCATTGTAGTGTACTGTGGTTGGTTTTTCCACATAATTCACATTTTATGTCACCACCTTGGCCCTCTTTTGCATCTTTTAAACTTAAGTTATTTATTTTCTCTGTCGTGGCGTTTAATCGTTCCATCAGTTCTTTATTTTGATTTAATAGTGATTCAATTATTTTCATTGAAGTGCTATCATTATTTATATTCATAACTCTGTTTTCCGAATCCTCTAGCGCGTTCTCTATGTTTCTTGCCTTTTCGTAAGCCTCGTTAAATGTGGTAGGAGCCGTTTTTTTAACTTCCAATTGAATATCGGGTCTTAATCCGTCTAAAAATTTTGATAATTTAATTTTTTCCGTCAGACCAACCGCTCCCTGATCCTCTGATAGTTTCGCAACTTTTAAATAGTTGTACGCGGTCCTGACAATTTCCTCCTTAAAATCTTTAACGGACTGTTCGGGTTTCTGCGAGATTTTCATTAAGGCATTTTGTGATTTCATGAAATCTTGCTCCGGAGTGAATTTTAGTTTTAACGTTCTCTTAAAGTTTTCATAATTATTTTCGTCCTGTAACTCTTCGTGACTACTTACATATTGTAATGCTCTGTCCTTTAGTTTTGCTTTTAAAAATAACAATTTATGCTCTTCATTTAACTTCCCTATGTCTGCTATTTTATCAAATTGGCTAAAAAAAAAATCAATGTTGTCATTTTTATTCCCAGAAAATTCTGGCAAATGCACTAATATATCTTTGCCCTCCATAATTGTATTATCCTTTGTTTCTAATTTACGTATTAATTGCGCTCTAATTGCATCAATATCAATTTGCTGATTCTGCATCAATCTAATGATTGGCAATATATCTTAAATATTGCCTAACCTATTACTCAAACTATATAATATCATTAACATATCATACATACACTTCCAACAATTGTCATATCATTCTATTCGCATTAGTGTTAAACAAATCACTTTAGAGTGTATTCAACATCAGTCAACTAATAAAGTTCATAATTATATATATAATATCACTTCAGAATTTCAAACAATTCACAGTGGTAAAGAAATTGCACACAAGTCTCTGCTTCTGAATATCATACGTTAATATCCTACGGTTCTTATTCTTAATATTATGATAAATATTTTCCTTATTAAGTTTGGCGATTAACGTAATAGATCACCTCTCAAATTTACTACTTCTTCATACTCGTTATACTCATAATAGTGTTAAAATGTAATCTAAATGGTAATCATAATGTTGCTCACAACTCATATTCTAAGTCTATTTTCACTACAGTTGGTAAAAAAAATAAAAAATAACAACTTGTTTCCTCTTCTACAAAAAAAAAAAAAAAAAAATTATTCTAGCAAACTAACAACATATTATTTTAGTCTTGATTATTACTAAGGTCTCTTCCGTAATATCCACAAATACTTCCAACCACGTGCATCCTGGTCACGGCACCATAGATGTAGGAGTTAATCACCTAGAAGCAATAGATGCATGCAAGGGTTGGAATACGCAAGGAATACAACGCATTGACCTTACACATACGTTTATTAGACAACCTAAATTTCACTTTACATGTCAGAACTATACTATTACAATCTGTTTTATGTTAATAATTTTGACGTACAATACCCAGAAGCAGAGGCAAACTATAGAGTCAAATATGATTTTTAGAATCTAACGGGGAGGCACTTACTATCACGGATGTATGCAACGATGATCGTAGCATCGGCGACCGGGACCCAGTATCATCTCCAGTGTATGAAAACGTTGGCAGTATATTGGCACTTCTCCACGGCTATATGGCAGACGAGAGCCTCCGACATCTAACTCTCAGGAACCCAATCTGAAGACCGTCTCCTTTTTTTCTTGATTGCTCTCGTCCTTAGCGAAGCTGTTGTCCGTTTACAGGGGGCCATTCTAGCACGCCCCTCACTTTCATTGGGCAGTGGGCTGTTTCTCCTTCAGTGGTTCCTATCCCTAATTGGTCCTTTATTATACCGCCTCTGCCGCCTCTGTCCATAGGCTATTTAGTACCTCCCCCCACATACGTTTATTTTGTAAAACAACTTTGATTCTTCTCCTCTGACGTTTTTACTGTGGGCCATAAAATAACGACCATCCATCTTGTAAAATATAAACTTCAGATCGCTATCACTGGCCACACCGACAGCTATTCTTCTATTTTTTTATTGTTTTACAATCCTGTATTTGCCCCTGCCTCTGCATCCTTTATGGTACATTCTTTATTGTCCACACACCGTGGGGAATTACACTATTTTCACTTCTACACAAACATTCATTTTTATATATTAGACTAGCTGAAGTACCCGGCGATGCCCGGGATTTTAAGAATGTTTGTTGTTAACCAAAATCAATTTAAAAATTAACACAGTATAAATAACATAAAAAATATATGTGAAATGTTATACACGTCTCAGATTTTCAGCCTTTCATCATTGTAATACTAAAATCTGAAAAGTAAAAATGTCAAATTCTCTAATGTTTGTTAACCAAAATTAATTTAAAACTAAGCACAGTATAAATAACAGAAAAAATCCTTGTGAAATCTATAAATATATAAATTTATAATAAACTCCTCAGAATTCAGCTAGAATCAGCCTTTCATCATTGGGGTAAAAAAAAGAAGCTGCAATTACAGGTTCAGCAGAAATTTCCAATAGAACAATGATATGACTGCAGCGTTGCCTCTTAAAAAATGAAGTGTTTGATTGAGGGCTGCAAACCATTCAACTCCTCTCCACATTTAACTCCTATAAACATCCTCTACATATTAAATTCCTTTTCTCTCCATAATAAACTCCTCAGAATTTTGGTATATTCAGCCTTTCATCATAGTACCACTAAAAACTGAAACATCCTCTCCAGAAATATAAATTTATTAATTTCAATAATTAAACACACACAAATATATAAATTACGCAAAAGTTTTTTAACCAACATTTGAATAATTCGTAAATGAAAAAGCATATGAAAATAAAGATAAGAACTTCCGGAATCGAAATTAATTACCCTTAATTTTTAATTAATAAAAAACCAACATAATATGAATAAAAACGATAGTTGTTTAAAACCATATGAAAATAAAGCTATTATAAAGATAATAATAAAAAAAGCATAAAAAATAATGCTCGCGCATGAAGTTAACGTTACGATATAAAGATAGTAATAATAATATAAACCGCGTGCATAAAATATTTAGCTTTTCAAGCGAAATAAATTAATTTTTAGAAAAAAACTACTTTTAATCGAGAAATTAAATACATTGCACAAAATTTTGATTTTACCAACTTTCCACCCTACAATTTACACCCTACTTCTTTTAAATAGGGTGTAAATATAAAGTTTTAACAGCCAATTGAATGCCAGTTAAAAACGATTGTTGTTTAAAATCATAAAAATTACGCTTATTATAAAGATAATAAAAATAAGCATAGGAAAATAATGTGTACGCATGAAGTAAACGTTACGATATAAAAGATAGTAATAAAAATCTATATATATAAAACAGTTCCGTAACTGACTAACTGACTGATTGACTGACTGACATACAAAGTACAGACCAAACCGCTGAACCTAAAGGACTGAAATTTTGCATGGCGATTCTTCTTATAATGTAGGGGTGCACTAATAAAGATTTTTGAAAAAAATTTCTTAGATTTTTTTAAAATTAAATTTTTAATCTGTTTTTGTAACTTTTTTCAAGTTTGCATTTAAAATAATAATTTGACGGTTGTAAAATTTATATCACGAAAAAGATCATAAAAATTCCTTTAAAATGAAATTCTTTTCGAATCTTTACCTCCATTTTCTAATTTTTGGTGAATTTTTAAAGATTAATCTTTACAATTTAATTTATTAAACGCTGATCATGTGATCTTTATCGGGTACTTTAAATAAATTTATCGTCACGTAACAACGAAATAGACAAAAAAAAATATTTTTTTTTCTTGCTAATGCGGCAAACGATTGGACATTATCCAAAAAATATTAAAATACAGTAAAAGATATGTTCCTCAAACTGTACTATATTCTTTAGTATGTCCTATTAGATTTAATTTCAATATTTTCTTCTACATTATTTTGTCTATAAAAATATCCCTTACGATTTTTAAAAAAATATATTTTTTGTCTTATGGTTAGAATACTAAAAGTTTAAAATAGTGGCGCCATCTACTGAACACCTGTGAATCGAGAAAAAGTTGTTGGTTATTTATTAATTAAAAATATTGGAAAGTTCTTGTGGATCTGTAAATATACATGTGGTAACAGTTTTAAAATTTATAAATTATCAACCTACACAGGTGATAATTTATCCGGCGTTGCCCGGGATTTTAAGAATGTTTGTTAACCAAAATCAATTTAAAAACTAAGTACAGTATAAATAATATAGAATAAAAAGCATGTCAAATGTTATACGCATGAATAAAAAGAAAACCCAACATAAAAAACCATAAATTTACAATAATTTCTTCAGAATTCAGCTAGATTTAGCGTTTCATCATTGGAGCAAAAAAACCCTGAAAAGTAAAGCATAAAATATATACATTTATAATAAACCACTAAAAGCTGAAAAGGAAAAATGTCAAATTGTCTTTAGGAAAGTAAAGAATTTTGAAAAGTAAAGCTGAAAAGTAAAAATGTCAAATTGTCGAATGTTTGTTAACCAAAATCAATTTAAAAACTAAATAAAGTATAAATAACATAGAAAAGATTTAGCCTTTATCATTGGACAAAAAATCCTGAAAAGTAAAACATAAAATATATAAATTTATAATAAACCTACCAAAATCCATTAAAAAACTAAACACAGTATAAATAACATAGAAAAAAAAGTATACGAAATGTTATACAATTTTTTTTTTTCATATTATTAATAATTTTTAAAAATAATAAAATAAAATAAAAATAATTAAAAAAATAATAAATAAATAATAATAATAATAATAATAATTTAAAAAATAATAAAATAAAAGGTGAAATAAAAAAGCCTCTATAAAAAAGCTGAAAATACAGGTTTAGCAAAATGTGAGCGATCCGTATTTGAACCCGCGGCGTGTAGCGTGGTAAATGAACGCTTTTACTGAATGCGCCACAATGACATGCTACTTTGTTGCGTAAAGAGGAAAATATTTGACTAAGTTTACTGGAAAGTTGCTATGGGTTGGTGAATATACATGTATTTATGGAGTGAGAGGAGTTTTAAGTCAGAAATAAGTTAGCAGGATAGAAGCTTAGTCTTCAACTCTTCAATAGACACAAAGACATAAGCGAGGGGGGTTGTAGTAGCGATTAAAAAAGATCTCGTGACACTTAGCGTGGTTGATTCGAATTTTCCATCGCGTGTGGTAGTGTCAATATGCCGATGGATCCGATTTATTTTAGAGTATAAAATCTGACTTGAAAGATTATTATTTTCATTTATTATTCTGGTTTAATATATAACTTGAAACTTTTTGATTTTATTTATTTTTATCTTTTCGCTCGCTGTTTGCCAGCTAACCCTAACGCGGACGCCATATTCAGAGGGGTGATTCCACAAAGTGTAACAGCTTACATTTAGTTTCAAAATTCTTGGTTTTTTATTAATTAAAAATCAACGGTAATTAATTTCCATTTTTGAAGTTCATTAGACCCTCGGCTGTTTTTAAAGACGCCTGTATGTAAAATTTCACGATCGTTGCTCCTAAACTGTGGATTTCTATACAATTACAGAGATACAAACATTCATTTTTATATATTAGATACTAGCTGGAAACCCGCACTTCACTACGGAGTACATTCAAATAAAATACAACGGTCAATGTATGCAATTAATGCCAGTATATATATATACACTGCTGGCCACTGTAAATGCAACACCCTGAAAGAAACATGCAAATAACATGAAATTTACAACATGCATTAGCGGAGGTGAGATATGCAAATGATTAGAATTTCAGCGCAGACGCACATCACGCGCCCCTGTGGCGCCACTTCAAAGCGCTATTTAAGGCTTAGAGATTTCGACGATTTCAAGTTCGGCAATTGTGTTTTTCTTGTGGTTTATCAAAAAAAACGATCAATTATGTCTCGTCGAAAACAGCGATCATATTTTGATCAAGTATCCGAGTTCGACAGAGGAAGGATAGTGGCCTACCGAGATTGTGGATTATCTTTCAGGGAAATCGGTAGTCGTGTTGGACGAAACGAAACAATTGTAAAGTGGATATGTTATCGTTGGATGCAGGAGGGTACGACGGACCGGCGTGTTCGATCGCATCCACCTCAGCGCACCACTTCACGTGATGACAGGCAAATTGTGCGCATGGCATTGACGGATCGCTCAGTCACATAACGAACCATAGCACAGCACATGCAGTCTATAACGCATCATCCAGTGTCTGCGCGTACCATTCGACGCCGTTTACAGCAGAGTGGTCTGTCCGCAAGACGTCCATTGCTTTGTCTACCCTTGTCGCAGAACCACAGACGTCTCCGCCGCGAATGGTGCGATGACAGAAGGATGTGGACGGCAGAATGGAATGAAATTGTCTTTACTGACGAGTCCCGCTGCTGTCTGCAACGCCACGATGGTCGCATTGGAGTCTGGAAACACCGGGAAGAGAGGATGCTGAACAGCTGCGTTATGCACCGCCACACTGGTCCTGCACCGGGTATTATGGTATGGGGTGGTATTGGATATCACTCTCGCGCACCTCTAGTACGCATTGCCGGTACTTTAAACAGCCAGCGCTACATCTCCGAGGTGTTGGAGCCAGGATAATGCGCGACCACACGTGGCACGCATTGTCCAACGGTTCTTCGTCAATCGACAGATTGAATTGCTTCTCTGGCCGCCTCGCTCTCCGGATCTTTCGCCGATAGAAAACATGAGGTCCATGGTTGCTCTACGATTGACCCAGATTCCATCCCCTGCTGCCACAGCAGATCAACTTTGGCAACGTGTGGAAGCTGCTTTATCTGCTGTACCCCAAGAACTCCCCCAAAGTCTCTTTGAATCAATGCCGAGGCGTGTGGCAGCGGTGATCTCCAACAATGGCGGCTACTCTGGCTACTGATTTTGGCAGGAACCACACTTCACAGAAGTCTATAAATTTAATCATTTGATACTTGGTCAACATGTTATCTACAAAATAAATTTTGTTGTGATATCTCTTGTCTTTCTTGGTGTTGCAATTTGGGTGGCCAGCAGTGTATATATATATATATATATATATATATATACACTCATGGACAAAAAAATTAGCGCTCCAAGAAATAATTGCGGGATCGTAACGAAACATGCAATGAAGGTACATGTCGGGGAGATATGCAAATGATTAGAAATGCAGCGTGATTGCGCATTACGTATAGCCGGTAGAGGGCGTTGAACATCGTACTCTGTGGAGTATAAAACAGGTAACCAAAGCTTGTTTGAGTGCGCTGAATCATTTACAAAGGAAGAGCTGAGATAGACATGCCATTACGCCGTTTTCGAAGACAATATAAGCAGTTGTCGCAGTTTGAGAGGGGGAGAATCGTCGGGATGATGGAAGCTGGGTGGTCAGCTAGGCAAGTAGCTCGTCAATTAGGCCGCTCTGATTGTGTTGTGAGGAGGTGTTGGGACCAGTGGACCCAAGAGATGTCATGTACACGAAAACCAGGCTCAGGACACCCTCGACAGACCAGTCGTCGAGAAGACCGCCACATCGTAAGAAATGCACGCGTACAGCCAACTGCTTCATCAGCCGCCATCCAGGCACAGGTAGCACCTTCATTAGGGGCCTCTGTGTCTTCTCGAACCATACGAAGGCGCCTGGCTGAAGGACAGTTGGTATCGCTGCTCCCATTACGTGTGCTGCCCTTGACGCCCACCCATCAACGGATCCTTTTGGAGTTTTGCCGCGCACGAGGAAACTGGACTGCGGAATGGAACCAGGTCGTCTTTAGCGACGAATCCAGGTTCAATCTCGGCAGTGATGACAATCGTGTTCGTGTGTGGAGAGCCCGTGGTGAACGCTTCAATCCTGCCTTTGCTGTACAGCGACACATCGCTCCCACAGCTGGTGTGATGGTATGGGGTGCCATTGCCTACAATACACGGTCACCCCTAGTATTGTTCCGTGGCACCATGACAGCCCAGCGGTATGTTCATGAAATCCATTTTTCAACAAGACAATGCTCGGCCTCATACGGCAAGGGTGTCACAAGACTGTCTCCGCACTGTTACTACCCTTTCTTGGCCTGCCCGATACCCAGATTTGTCTCCAATCGAGTATATCTGGGATCATTTGGGACGACGAGTTGGGCATCCCACGAGTTTGAACGAACTAGAGGCAAGGTTACAGCAAATATGGAACGAAATGTCTCAAGACATCATACAGAACTTGTATGACTCAATGCCCGATCGTATCGCATCGTGCATTCGCGCTAGAGGGGGTCCAACGGAGTATTAACTCCTCCGTTCTTTTGCCTTTTTCTGTGAAATAAATTATCCTTTTTCTTTGATTTTCTTATCATTTACTCATATCAAAGTAGTCATTACGTATGTAAAATTTCGTTTCATTTTGACGACTCCTTCTTGGTGCGCTAATTTTTTTGTCCATGAGTATATATATATATATATATATATATATATATATATATATATATATATATATATATATATATATATATATATAAATGTAAATGTTCGTTTCTTCAAAACCTCAAATCTCCGAAAGTTCTTCGGCGATTTCTTTGAAATGTTGACACAACGACCCCACTATCAGTAGTCCCCACAGGTCATAAAGTACGCAGGGATCGTTCTAGACAATAAAAGACGATCGAAGAGATAAGAGAACGCACATGGCTGCATTGGCGGATCCAGGGGGGGGGGGCAAGCAATAGGGCAATTGTCCCTCCCAAAAAAGCCCGGCGTATTTTGTTTTCATAGCCTAAAATTATATAATCGTAGACCAAATACTAAATGAGCTTAATTTTAAAATGAGACGATGTTTATTTCTTATATATATATATATATATATATATATATATATATATATATATATATATATATGTGTGTGTGTGTGTGTGTGTGTGTATATATGTATATATATGTATATATATGCGTGTATATATATATATATATCTATATATATAAAACAGTTCCGTAACTGACTCATTCATTCATTCATTCATTCATTCACTGACTGACTGACATACAACGCACAGACCAAACCGCTGGACCTAAAGGGCTGAAATTTTGCATGGCGATTATTCTTATAGTGTAGGGATGCACTAAGAAAGATTTTTCAAAAATTCTTCTTAGATTTTTTTAAATTAAATTTTTAAGCTGTTTTTTAAACTTTTTTTACGTTTGCATTTAAAATAATAATTTGAGGGTTATAAAATTTATATCACGAGAAAGATCATAAAAACTCCTTTAAAATGAAGTCTTTTTCGAATCTTTACCTCTATTTTATGATTTTTGGTGAATTTTTAAAGATTAATTTTTAGAATTAAATTTATTAAATGCTGATCACGTGACTTCCTTTTCTGGTACTTTAAATAAATTTATCGTCACGTGCATAAAAACTAAATAGACAAAAAATAATTTTTTTTCTTGCTAATGCGGCAGACGATTGGACATTATCCAAAAAAATATTAAAATACAGTAAAAGAAATGTTCTAGAAACTGTACTATATTAACTGTACTATATTCTTTAGTATTCTTTATATTAGATTTAATTTGAATATCTTCTTCTACATTATTTTGTCTATAAAAATATCCCTTACAATTTTTTTATAAATATATATATATTTTACATCAATTATATACATTGATCGTCGTATTTATTATATATATATTGGCATTAATTGCATACATTGACCGATGTTTTTACTTTGAATGTACTCCGTAGCGAAGTGCGGGTTTTCAGCTAGTATATATATATATATATACAGTGAACGCTCGTTAATTCGAACTCGAAGGTTCTGAGAAAAAAGTTCGAATTATCCGAAGTTCGAATTATCCGATGTTAAGAGAAAATATATAACTTTAAATGTGTATCACTGAAGAAGAAACTCTCCTAGTATGTATAACCCCAGAAAATATATTATACTATGTTATCTAAAGTTAAACATATTAAAAATCAATACAGACATACCTTAATCATAAAATGAAGCAGAAGATATGCAGCATAAAGTAAACTTTTATTAAAAATATGAATTACACTTTGGGGAAAAACTGTAAAATGGATGTTTGGTTCTATTCATGATCCCTAAATTGTTCAGCCAACTTCTCGATTTGAAGTTAACATTTCAATTCATTTTCAGAGGGAGGTGCCATCTGAATAAATGCTATCAGAGTTTTAATAGAGTCCATTATGGCTTTGTCCATTATGGCCGCATTAAAAATATCTTTCGGCAGGTAAGTAGAGAAAAGCCGTGGGAGTTTCCTACCGAAATTAGTGCATACGTCTTCGTTTACATCAGAGCTTTGGCCACATAAAGTTTGATAAGAAATATTTTGCCTTGACTTAAATCGAGAAAGCCATCCATCACTGCATTTAAATTCTTCAATACCCATTCGACTTGCCGATTTATCATCCTTCGTCAGCACTAGGGGTCCATTTATCGGAAAATTTTGAGATCTAACATCCTGGAACCATAGCAGTAGAGCTTTTTCTAGAACTTCTTGGGACGCATTTCCCATGCGTTTCCTTCCTCTAGCAAATTTTGATTTTTCCCATGAATCGAAAATTGACTCCTTGTTTTTCAAATTAGTTGACAAGGCATTTTTTTTAATTCCATAGTCAGCTGCTAACTTTGTTTTACATTCGCCATTCTATACTTTCTTTAATATTTCTATCTTTGACTCCAAAGTTAGGGTTTTGTACTTTCCCCGTGTAGACATCCTGAATTTTTACACGTTCGCGCCACACAATGAGAAAGAAAAACTAGACCACATTAACTTGCCTGCACTGCAGTTATAACTGACGCAGCTCCCTAGAATCTATAGTAAAGACTAGTTTTTCTGAAATTCTAAGAAAATCGATCTAAATAAAGAAAATTGCTTTTTCCGTTTAGCACTAATAAGAAGGACAATAGCTACTAACGTTTAGCGGACATCCAATAGTCTAGGAATGCAGGCATGTAACTCTGTACACAGAAAAGAAATTTTGACACACAAAATAATAAATACAGTGTGTATTTTCTCCATTAAACGAGGAAAAAGATTTTTTTTTGTCAAATTTTTAGTTCGAATTAACCGAAGTGATAAAAATTTAGTTCGAATTAATGAGATTTTTTTAACATTAACTCCAATACAAGTTTTTTTGGGCCTTTGGATTAGTTCGAATTAACCGAAAGTTCGAATTAACCGAGTTCGAATTAACGAGCGTCCACTGTATATATATATATATATGTATATGTGTATATATATATATATATATATATATATATATATATATATATATATATATATATATATATATATATATATATATATATATATATGTATATATGTGTATATATATATATATATATATGTATATATGTATGAGTGTATATATATGTATAAATATGTATGTATATATGTATATATGTACGTGTATATATGTATATATATATGTATATAGATGTATATATATGCATATTGTTTGGGATGAATGTACAATGGCACATGAAGAATTGCTCGAGGCTCTTGATCGATCATTGCAAGATTTGCGTGGAAACATCAGACCATTTGGGACCGAATTAATATTGCTTGCAGGAGATTTCAGACAACATTACCTATAATTCCTCGACACCAGCGGACGAAATAAATGCTTGCCTGAAAGAATCTACTTTGTGTCGGCACGTAAAGACGTTGAAATTATCTACAAATATGCGTGTCCATCTGCAAAACGATCGATCAGCTGAGTTATTCTCACATCAATTGCTGGAAATTGGGAACGGAAAGGTGCCGGTTGATCTGACATCAGGACGAATTTCATTGCCTCATAACTTCTGCAATTTAGTATCGTCAAAAGAAGAATTGGTTGAAAAAGTATTTCCCAATATTCAAACCAAATTATAAGAATCATGATTGGTTGAGTAAACGAGCTATTCTTGGCGCCAAGAACAAAGACGTCTACGAACTTAACAATATCATTCAGTATAACATTCAAAGCGAGACAGTCACATACATGTCCGACGACACTGTTGTGGAAGCAGAGGAAGCGGTTCATTATCCAACAGAATTTTTGAATTCACTCGATCTGCCAGGGATCCCACCACAAGTACTGCAATTGAAAATCGGCTTGCCAATTATAATGTTCCGAAATATCAACCAACCAAAGCTTTGCAACGGCACGCGGCTTGCAGTAAAAAAATTACTGAGCAACGTCGTAGAAGGAACGATCTTGACAGGACCATTCAAAGGTGAAGAATCTTCACCTTTGAATGCGAGGAATGAGGACATCTTCACTGAAGATGTCCTCATTCCTCGCATTCCCGTTATTCCAACGGATATGCCATTTAAATTTAAGAGATTGCAATTCCCAATTCGATTGGCGTTTGCAATCACCATCAATAAAGCTCAGGGCCAATATTTACAATTGTGCGGGTTAGATTTAGACGGATTGTTTCTCACATGGGCAATTATATGTTGCGTGTTCTAGAGTCGAAAAACCAGACAATCAATATATCTGCACAGACAATGGAACAACAAAAAATATTATATACCCACAATTATTGTAAAATTAAACATTTAAAATTTTTTTTTATTTCCAATGCAGCGGGCGAAGGGGAACACAATTATTTCGCCAAGATATTACATAAAATAAGCAAGTACTAAAAACTGAATTATAAAATATGTTGGTGGGTAACGTTACTCGTGTCCGTAGCATACTTTAAGCTACACTTGCCCCCTGGGTAGTGCTAAATGAGTAACAGCTTTGCAGCCTTTATAAATTAAACATATTAGAAACGTGCTTTCTCTTTTATTTCTTTTCCATTTAACTAGACTGAGCCACAGCAACGCGTGGCCGGGTACAGCTAGTATATATATATTTATAATAAATACGACGATCAATGTATAGAATTGATGTAAAAAAAAGTACATTTATAAAAAAATCGTAAGGGATATTTTATAGACAAAATAATGTAGAAGAAAATATTCAAATTAAATCTAATAGGACATACTAAAGAATATAGTACAGTTAATATAGTACAGTGTGAGGAACATATTTTTACTGTATTTTAATATTTTTTTGGATAATGTCCAATCGTCTGCCGCATTAGCAAGAAAAGAAAAATATTTTTTTGTCTATTTCGTTCTTATGACGTGACGATAAATTTATTTAAAGTACCAGAAAAAGAAATCACGTTATCAGCATTTAATAAATTAAATTCTTATCACGTTCTAAAATTTAATCTTTAAAAATGCACCAAAAATCAGAAAATGGAGACAAAGATTCGAAAAAAATTTCATGTGAAAGGAATTTTTATGATCTTTCTCGTGATATAAATTTTATAACCCTCAAATTATTTATTTAAATGCAAACTTAAAAAAAGTTACGAAAACAGCTTAAAAATTTAATTTTTAAAAATCTAAGAAGAATTTTTGAAAAATCTTTCTTAGTGCACCTCTACACTATAAGAAGAATCGCCATGCAAAATTTCAGCCCTTTAGGTCCAGCGGTTTTGGTCTGAGCGTCATCTGTCAGTCAGCCAGTCTGTCAGTTATGGAACTGTTATCTATATAGTATATAAAACAGTTCCGTAACTGACTCACTGACTGACTGGCATACAACGCACAGACCATATATATATAGTATATATATATAGATAGATGATATATGTATCACAAAACTAATAGGACCTTGAAAAATTTCAACATCATTGATCTACACACACTACCGTGTTTTTTTCTCTAGGTGACACACATCCGTGAATCTTCTGTCGGTCGGAAAGGTTACTGAGGTACCTATGAAAATAGCACACAATGTACCCAAAATGAGAGGACGAAAAATTATACTCCATTGTTCTTCCAATTATAGGATTCTGTCGACAACAGAACAGTAGCGGATTACATGCTTTTCTCGGAAATTATTCAAAACCCTATTGTTGAAATTCAAGGACGAGATATAAGTTCATGAAAACGGTATTTTTATGAAAATAAAGCAGTTTAAGAAAGAAATATTCTTTTTCAAATAGTGAAAAATTAATTTCCCCTTTTTAAGAACAAATTGTGCCATTCATTGCCAGTTCTCTACGTTCCCTAAAAATGTCACTTCTCTTACTCAAAATCTTACGTTTATCAAAATGCATTATGCCATTGGAAGATCCACCATTGTTGGACTTGATTGGAGCGGTTGAAATTAACCTACTAAGAAACAAAGAGCAACCATAACAGGCCGTCGAAAGGATTAAATGCCTAAACGACTAAACGATACAAAATGGCGCAAAAGTTAATGTCGTGGTCCTGGAATACAGCGACTGTAATTTTGGACTAAATCAAAGTGCTTCATTCGATTTCTTTACAGCAGTGGTTCCCAACTCGTAGAAGTCTGCGGACCACTAAGCCAGAAACTGAACCATGTGCGGACCACCACCACCCCTCACGGACTTGAGGGGGGGGAACCCTCTGGAGGGTATGGGGGTTATAGTATATACCTAAGGCAGAAGGGATACAGCAGTAACGTACTCACATTCTAACGTATCATATTCTAATAATAAAATAATTATGTTAAACTTTTAAGAAATTTTAATTCAACACCTGATAGTAGTTGGATATATCCCACCCATCTAGTTCAATGAACATTACTTTCAAAATCCCAATTTATTTGGCAACTTTTTTAATGTGGAGCCGGACCACTCCCGAGGCTCTAGTGAACCACCGGTTGGGAACCACTGCTTTAGAAGCTGTAGTACTCGTAAGTACTCGTAAGTTTAAGATGGCCACACGAGGATAGTAGGTTGACAGCGTTTCTACTGTGATATTTTGTTACACGAGGGCTAATTACCCAGAATCCTACATTTAAAGCCTTAAGGCTGATGTGTACCAATCCTATTGTATTCGCTCACCTAAATGTTAACCTACGGAAAAAATGTGTCTACTATTGACAGCTACTTAAATGCCGGTAATCGAATAAAAATGATATTTTCAGACAGCCCGAACTTTTTTGCACCTTGCAACAGGATTCATTGCGTCCACAAAGGAATTTAGAAGCGTTTAAAACACACTCTACCAGATATTTTCCCCCGAATCATTTAAATTAAAAAATATTATTTGCATTTTTTTTTCTAAAAATGCTCCAAGGTGTCAAATTTCTTTCTCTATTGCGGAGTACATTAAAAAAAATCTTTCAATCCAAGTCGGCAATCCTTGAACACATTTTTTTCACGGGTCAACATGGAGGTAAGCAAATCCAATAGGGTTAGTACACAACAGACTTAATGGTCTCAAAAATCCATGTAAACAGTGGGACTCAAACCCACACTTTCTGATACGAAAGCCATTCGTCCATCGTCTGAATATAATAGAATGAAGAAAGAGAAGGTTTTGGAAATGAAAATGCAAAATTACCCCAGTCAATGGCTAAGCGTTGAAAAAATAAACAAAAAAGACCTCTGTGTGTATGTCCTAACTTTTTTTATTCTTCAGAGAAATGCTCATCGTCTAACACTTTGGCAAGATTTATCACTTCACTGGGCAATTCGAATTATGAATGAACTAGCTGAAAACCCGCGCTTTGCTACGGAGTACATTCAAATTAAATACAACGGTCAACGTATGCAATTTATGCCAAAAAATAAATATATATATTTATAATAAATGCGATGATCAATGTATACAATTGATGTAAAATATATATCTATCTATATATATATATATATTTATAAAAAAATCGTAAGGGATATGCATTTTTTTTTGATAATATCCAATCGTCTGCTGCATTAGAAAGAGAAAAACTATTTATTTTTTTTGTCTATTTAGTTGTTACGCACGTGACGATAAATTTATTGAAAGTACCAGAAAAAGAAATCACGTGATCAGCATTTAATAAATTAAATTCTAAAAATTAATCTTTAAAAATTCACCAAAAATCAGGAAATGGAGGTAAAAATTCGAAAAAAATTTCATTTTGAAGGAATTTTTATGATCTTTCTCGTGATATAAATTTTATAACCCTCAATGTATTATTTTAAATGCAAACGTAAAAAAAGTTTAAAAAACAGCTTAAAAATTTAATTTAAAAAAATCTAAGAATTTTTGAAAAATCTTTCTTAGTGCACCCCTAAACTATTAGAAGAATCGCCATGCAAAATTTCAGCCCTTTAGGTCCAGCGGTTTGGTCTGTGCGTTGTATGTCAGTCAGTCAGTGAATGAATGAATGAGTCAGTTACGGAACTGTTTTATATATATAGACTAGCTGAAAACCCGCACTTCGCTACGGAGTACATTCAAAGTAAAAACATCGGTGAATGTATGCAATTAATGCCAATATATATATAATAAATACGACGATCAATGTATATAATTGATGTAAAATATATATATATTTATAAAAAAATCGTAAGGGATATTTTTATAGACAAAATAATGTAGAAGAAGATATTCAAATTAAATCTAATATAAAGAATACTAAGGAATATAGTACAGTTAATATAGTACAGTTTCTAGAACATTTCTTTTACTGTATTTTAATATTTTTTTGGATAATGTCCAATCGTCTGCCGCATTAGCAAGAAAAAAAAAATTATTTTTTGTCTATTTAGTTTTTATGCACGTGACGATAAATTTATTTAAAGTACCAGAAAAAGAAGTCACGTGATCAGCATTTAATAAATTAAATTCTAAAAATTAATCTTTAAAAATTCACCAAAAATCAGGAAATGAAGGTAGAGATTCGAAAAAGATTTCATTTTAAAGGAATTTTTATGATCTTTCTCGTGATATAAATTTTATAACCCTCAAATTATTATTTTAAATGCAAACTTAAAAAAAGTAAAAAAAACAGCTTAAAAATTTAATTTAAAAAAATCTAAGAAGAATTTTTCAAAAATCTCTCTTAGTGCACCCCTACACTATAAGAAGAATCGCCATGCAAAATTTCAGCCCTTTAGGTCCAGCGGTTTGGTCTGTGCGTTGTATGTCAGTCAGTCAGTGAATGAATGAATGAATGAATGAGTCAGTTACGGAACTGTTTTATATATATAGATTACTTTACAGTCCAGCTACAGATTAAAGATTAGGATAGACATAGGGTTTGAAGCGGAAAATAGACGGTTCTATTTTTTTTTAAACGGTTAATTTTTCTTGATACCTAGTCAAGTGATAAACATATCATTGGTTTAGAATTCCCTAAAACGTACCTTTCTCTTCTACTAAGCATGCGTTATGGACGTCACGTAGTGCCAAATGTACAAATAACCAGAGTCTGTGAAAATTTCTTGAATTCTAACTAGACAATGGATGGTGCTATATAAGGATATATTCATGTCTTTTTCTTCCTTCTCTGGGTATCTTATGGTGATACTGACGGGAGAAAAGGTTGAACTTAGCTATTTGTGGAATTAACAATTCAATTCGATAGTTAGGGCCTGTTCACATAGGAGTCCGTGGCGTTGCGTTAAGGAAAAGATGACGTTGAGACGAAAATAAACCAATCATAGACGTTAAAAATTTCATTGCTAATCGTTTATAGGCCTATGATTGGTTTATTTTCATCTCAACGTCATCTTTTCCTTAACGCAACGCAACAGACTCCTATGTGAACAGGCCCTTAGAATTAGAAAATTGCCGAAAGAAATAATTATGTTGCTTGTCTACTTTGTCGTCAATATAAAAAGCCAGAGTCGGTCAAATGCAAATTCTTACGACCCATTTCATTTACCACACCTCAAGTATGGCCAGTAAATATTCACAAATTATCAGTTCTGCCTTTGCCTTAGTGGACACAATCCTTGACATATGGCCAAACCACTCGCCCTTAGATGGAAGAACTATAAAACCCCAATCAGACAAGAAAAATCCACCTAACATAGCACGTAGGGTGGCATATTTGATCACTGGAGGGAGGAAGGAGGGTTGGTCACAATAGAGTAGTTATCGCACATGAAGGGATGCTTGCTCCTTTCTCATTGGGTGAGGTAGATGTTTGGGTTTTCCGGGAGCAGTATTGCTTCTAAAGCAATAGTGTTATGTTTCGCAGATTTTGGGGGTTTGATATATGCCTAACCGTTCCTCGATCGCCCAGTTGACTCAAATGGCTTCAGTGATTTACCGTCCGCAATGGCCAGGAGGCTTATAGGCGAGTAAAATCGATACAGATCATGTCCACATGTGCAGTGTGTATGAGCAGAAAGCATTTTCAACATTTAAAGACATTTGCCTTGATTCGATGTTTTTCAAATTTCTGACTTGTCTGAAAATGTTTAAATAAAAATAATAAAATAATTAATGAATGTTTAAATAAAAGTAAACATAATAGTAAAAAACTTTAAATTTGCTGACCTTTGCCAATTTTGTTTTCAATTGCCTATGGGAGATCGTATTTTAAGGCCAACAAAAGGAATGTTTTGCTCCAAAATTTCCACCGCGAGGAAGGTGTGGCGTCATATGACGTCATTTGCACATGATTTATTGAATTCGCCGAGAGACAATCTTCAATGAAATGCGACTCGAGGGAGATAAAATGATCTTTCACATTCGGCTAAGTACGGACGACTTTTTCGAAAATGAAAAAATCACGCTCAAAAGGAGGAAAAAATTGCAACGAACTCACTTTGAAATGTATATCATTAACTACTCTGCTACAATAAATACTCAGAAACTTAGTAAGAAACTCTTAAGCAGCAAGCAAAAAAAAAAAAAAAAATTATTTGTAGGCTAAATATATTTTATTCAATGAATACTTTAATCTGTATAATAAACAGTTAAAATTTCAAGCAATCTAAAATAGATGATTATATCTGAATTGCCGATTTCGAGTAAATTTTATTAGAGATATTTTTAGGTATTTTGAGCATCTCTTCGGCATTACTTATTGTAGTTCCACATTGTAGGTATTTTACGGAAATACGTACAGAATGCTTCAGGATTTTGAATAATTCCCTACATACCACGCAGTCACCTACTGCTTTGCAGGCGCCAAAATCCGATAATTGAAAGAACAATAGAATATAATTTTTCCCTTTCACCTTGGGTGACCATTCTTTATGGGCCCTCACTTGGCGTGCTATTTTCATGGGCCTCTAAATACCTCATTGAGAAATCGCAGATGGGATACATATATTCATATAATCAAAAGTTTACTCTATCTCATTTTATTGATTTTACCCTCTTATCGTAAATTTACTTCAATTACAATTACAAATAAATAACACCTTAACTTTTATCTGTAACGCACTCACAATGCCGCCAAATAATTCAATTTCACAGATTGATAGCGAAACCATGATTCCTTCACTTATTAAAGAGCGAAAATCAAGTACTTTTTCAGGCATCTTAATACTTGTTTTAGAAAATTTCAAGGACTTACATAATTCATTCTGAAGATCAGATACCGTATTAACCGTGAAAGCGGTGATGTCAGATTATCGATATTTCCCATTTTCCCGCTATGCATCCACTTTTTGCAATTTTCTGCAGTCCATCTCAGCAGTTATTTAAGCTTTAGTGGAGTAAAACTGACAATTTACATTGCTAAATATAATTCACTTTTTACCACGTTTTTATAAACTCTCTTTCAAGTTTGTGTGTTTGTCCAGTACAAATCTTGCAATCGATTTTTAACTAACTTCCCGACTAGCTAGACATTTGAAACTTTTAGAATAGCTCAGAACACGATGACAATGCATTCTTTTAATACTTTTAGTCATCTTTAAGCAATAACGTGGATACAAAAGATTGCAAAGCGAAAAACTTAACCACGAATACTGAATTCGTTTTATATGTCTCGTACTGGGTCATCTCAGTTGACAGGCAACTTCTTCAGAACGTGAAATACAATGTATTTTTAAAATGTCGTCTGCAGCGGGATTCGGCTGCAGACTTGCGATCGATACAAATGTATATTTGTGCAATATTTATTTCATGGGCGAACTAAAAGCTAATTTAATTGTCGATTCAGAGACATCAATGGTTACAATGGCATAAATAATTGACGCATCCCAAATGTCTTTGAATGTCAAGGGGTTAATGCTGATCTAGGCAAATTTCGACTAAGGCATTCTCCGGATTGTCCGTTTTGTCACCCCGTTCGGCCTATGAACAATGAACTTGGATCATGTGCTTTGCACTTAACGGTTTTGACTTTGTCGTTAAAAAGTATTGCATAGCCAGAAGGCTTATAGCTTAAATAATAATAACCTGGTATTTGTCAGTAAATGAAACTTTTCTGGATCTTTCTAGTCATAGTTATGAAGCAATGCGTTTAAAAGAAACTTCCGACCACCTAACGTCACAGTAATAACTGAAACACTTTTATTTCTACCGGGATATTAAGACTGCATCGTAATGATCATTTTGCAATGAATACATCTCATCAAAATTGGCTTATTTTCAAGTAATTAATTACCTGACATTGAGGAAATTACAATGGGGAAATCAATTGAATGATATCAACAACTTCACATACATTTCTTTCCAGAAAGGAAACTGAATTTAAAAGCATTTCAGCCATTCATAATCAAAGTACTCGTCAAGGAAACATGGAACTTGGCCCAGGCCTCTTCCTCCATCACACTAGCTGATGTTAACGCAGTGGCCCGGTGCAGATTATCCGACCGGCCCCTAAATAAACCATTCATTTCGGACTTTAACTGTCCCAGTAGTCCCAGAGCAATTGTTTCTACAATAGCTAGACTAAAAACTAATCACTTTCAGGGTATGAAAATCCACCTTTATGGCACAAGATCCATTATCACCTGTAGAAATTGTCCCAGCTTTCTCCAGAACATATCTTTGACTGTCCAGCCATTGTGGCTGCCCTTTTTAAGTGTGTTTTGACGCCGAAAGAACTCTGCAGCCCACAGGCACCTGATCTGGCAGCTGCTGTAATCTAAGCTTTTGATCCTATGTAAGACTTTTTCTTCTGCACTATTTGTAGACACGACAACAACATAAAGTAAAATTATAACGTGTATTTGTTTAATAATGAGCACCTCACTTGCTTAATACATTAAATGTCAGCTGTTCATGTTGGATAGATTTTCCATAAGAATAGCAAATTATGAGACACACACAAAAAAAAACCGGTTTTAAAAAGTATAAACCTTTATTAAAATACTGAGCACTTCCACAAAAATAAGTTAAAAGTACTTCAACAAAATGAAATATATATCCATAAAGATGTAAAGCAAGTCATGAGAAACAACGTTATAAAAACAAGAAAACATATCTGAAATATTACACCCAGGAAATTTAAATACAAAAGTATGTGTAATGAATTTTTTAAGACATTCAATCAATTTTTCAAGACAAAGTACTGCAAATAGGAATAAAAAACATGTTAGAAAAATAAAAAGATTAATAAGCAAATTTAAAATCAAATTTCATCCCTAAACAAACAGAAAAGTCTCATAGCAGATGAAATAATTACATACTAATATATACAAACCAGTAATTGAATAATTTTGTTTAAAATCTTTTAGTAAACAGTTTTTCAGTATGTGTATTATACTCTGTTCTGTTTAGTTATATAGTATTAAAAATATATTTAAAATTTTCAAGGATTTACATTTGCTTACCGAATAAAAACTCTACCAAAAAAAATCTCTATAAAATCTAATAGTTAAGTTCTTGTCATCAACATGTTTTAAAGAAACTTTAATTGCAACTAGCCCAAAATGAAATTTAAAGTACATGAACAAAATATTTAACCAGATGATTTTTTTTTTACAGCATGATCCTCAAATAAGTATTTGGGTATGAGATAAACCTTCATATACTTTACTCCTTAATTTATTAAAGAAAATAAAAATGAGGAAACAAGATAGAGATGAATCTGTGTTTGAGAATACATGCTTGGAAAAGCTCACACAAAACCTTAGTGCTGTTATAAAACATAATATGTATAACAGCTGAAAAAATATAAAAAATTTCATGCGTGCATTAGTCCATATTCAAAAGAAATGGTAGCTTAAAAATATACCCCTTCAAGTCTAATAACAATAACTTCTTTTAAGTTTTAGTATTATAGCAAAAACTATTTACATATCAGTAGTCAATTGTTGATTCAGAAAAATTAACAAGTCATATAAAAATATTGCATTCAAACATTGCAGTCACATCAAACAATATAGAATAGAAAAATATAAAAAAATTCATGTGTAAAATTTCATGTGCCAATATTCAAGACAAATTCTAGCTGAAAAATTATACCCCTTCAAGTCTAATAACAGTAATTACTTGTAAGTTTCATTATAGCAAAAACTATTTACATATCAGTCCATTGGTGATTTAGAAATATTAACAGGTGATATAAAAATATTGCATTCGAAACTAAACATTTTTATAGAAATGCTGCATACATTGCAGCCACATAAAACAATACAGCAATATAAAAATATACATTCCAAACAAAATATATATATATATATACAAATTTACAGGCTGTAGTAACAATTCTTATATACAAAATTTTTGATTATTTTACATGTTATGAATTTTACGCAAATTGCCTTCTTTGTACATTTGGTGTATAATACTTCCATATTTTTTCTTGACATCTGGTCGCTTCAATTTCATGGTGGGCGTCAACAAACCATTTTCTTGAGTAAATGCCTCGGTAGTGATGTAAACATTACCAGCCTGTAATTTAAAAAAATAGGTCATATAAATAAAATACACACCTCAAGAGAAGTTGCAAAAATATTAATGCATAAAACTTTTCTTGGTCAGATGAAAACTAAACTCTTATTTGGACCATTAGCAAATGAGAGTTTATAAAATGTGTTTAAAACTAACGTAATATGGGGTTACTTTGTGACACATAGTAATTTTTTCATATTTCAGAACTTGTGCCGTGCCCGTGATACCAGGTAGGCAAAGAACAGCGCCAACAGCTTGTCCAACATAGAGACACCTAGTGGCCAGTGTCTGAAGCTTCTGCATGCCATTTGTCTTCGCTGACCAGTGTATCGATCAAACCTGTTGTCAAGCTATTGATTCAATCTTTGGAAACTTTGTGTGCTGAAGGCTAATACGTTATACAACAAACTACCACAGGTAATTATTTTTTAATGTCAATATGTTGGTTAGATTGTGGAGCAATAAAACTTTTGTGTAGTGATATTTCCAAGAGATATGAGAACACAACCTAAATATCAAAAGGTGATGGGGTCACTTTGTGACACATTGACACTGTCACAAAATAACCCACAAAGTCCACCTACCTCCTCCAGCCGCTCAATGTTGCATTTATCCATCCTCTAAAATACCATTGGAGAGAAAGAAGTATTGACTACCTGGAAAAGATTTACCCAAAGGGGTAGAATTTGCTGAAACACGAATTTCTCATCCTCTCAAAGAGATGATGACTGCTCTGGACACCTGAGCTTTCTTTGATGTCTACGATATAGATAAAACTATCCAATATTTGTAATAGGTATATATAATTGTGTACCAAGCTTTTGATAAGCGTTTTACTGTCTAACTTTATGTCAAGTAATTTTTCCTCTTGGATTTCAAGGCAAAAAAACAGATGTCACAAAGTAGCCCCACTCAGTGGGGCAACTTTGTGACACATTTGAATTTGAATTTCTCAATGGAAATTAAAGATCCAGGTTAGCACAATACATTACTACATAAGGAAAGGATGTACCAATGTTTTACAATGATCATTTTGGGCTACTTTTAAAATTGGTTGGCTGGCACAAGAAAAAACTTAAAATCTGTCACAAAGTACTCGCCAAGGAAACACGGAACTTGGCACAGGCCTCTTCCTCCATCACGCAAGTTGGTGTTAATGCAGTGGCCAAGTGCAGATTATCCAACCGGCCCCTAAAGAAACCACTCATTTCGGACTCTAACTGTCCCACAGCAATTGTTTCTACAATAGCTAAACTAAAAACTAATCACTTTCAGTGTATGAAAATCCACCCTTACGGCACAAGATCCACTATCAACTGTAGAAATTGTCCCAGCTTTCTCCAGAACATATCTTTGACTGTCCAGCCATTGTTGCTGCCCTTTTCAAGCGTGTTTTGTCGCTGCAAGAACTCTGCAGCCCACAGGCATCTTATGGTATTTAATTAATTTTTTAGCTAAGGTGAATCACAGAAAGTGTAAACCAAAACTTACAAAGTTTGACTTAATGACCGTTTAAAATTACTTTTAGCAGATAGATATCTGATAGTGTTTTTATAATTAGGCACAAAAACCTTCCCTTTCAAAAGATGCATTAAAAAAAAAGCTTTTGGTTTGAGAATTTCAAATTTTCAGAACCAAAAATATCTGTAAGATCTGATGTATTATCTGATGTAAGATCTGATGCATTATTTTTAAATGCCACAGCCTACTGCCAGACACTTCACCGACTACACCGTGCCATTCAAAACAAAAGGCGTGGATTGTTGTCCAGCGGCATTGTGCTTCTTCGCTCGTCCGCATGCTGCTACGTTGACGAAGGAATTTGCTTCTGCAATTTAACTGGGAAGTTTTTGAACATCCCACCTTATAGCCCGGACTTGGCCCCCAGTGATTACTTTCTTTTTTACCAAATTGAAGGATTTTTTCGGCGGAAACCACTATGGAAATGATGACGAACTGAAAGAGGAAGTTAGTGACTGGTTCAAAAACTTGGCGGCAAGTGAGTATGCAGAAGGCATAGGAAAGCTGGTACAGCGCTTTGACAAATGGTTCAATTTGAATGGAGACTACGAAGAAAAATAGGTAAGATATCAAAATGTGTTGTACAATAAGTTTTCTTTCATTATCTTGAATAAAAATGACTAGAGAAACAAACGTTTTTTACTTTTAGAATGACCCTCGTAATTTATACATATTGCATTTAACATATTATTAAATATTAATATTTATTCTACAGACTACTCTATGCATGTTCATCAAAATATATATTTATAAAATTTTTAACCTTCATTTTAACTTGGGTAGTACACACTGTTACATAATAAACTTCTATGCTACAGTTAGGCTGCAGATTGAAAATAATTCTATACCTGTTGCAATGATCCAAGATTTTTCCGCTTGCCAGTTTTCAGCATGTGAGACAAAAGAGCTTTTCTTACATCCTAGAAAAAAAATAATAATAAACAAAGGTTAGCTTGAAACTAAACTTCTACTATTGTGAGGAAAATTTTCATAAAGATTTAATGACTTACAAAGTTTTTGCACAAGTCTTCATAGCTGGAATCTTGGAATCCTTTATCTCTGGCCCATTTAATAAATGGCAGTTCATCTGGAACTACAACAGCTACTGGAAAATCCTATCATATAACAGTACAGAATTTAAATAAGTATTACTTTATGCATAACATTTAACATGAATAAAACTATCTAATATTTGAACACACAAATAAACGAAAATTGAGCTAAGTTGGTTGGTTGAGATATTTTGGTCCAAGGTCCAAAAAGGACAAGTTGCACCAAACACAAGACAAGAGCAGAACAATTATATGTATAAAAAGTAATGTTTGAAAGTGATAACAACAACAAATAAGGTAATACAAACAATACCATTTAAAAGGTGACAAAGTGAGTCAAATATAAATGCGAGAAGAATAGTGATATTATATAAAAAAAAAAAAATTTCAGGTAGTGTCTTCTTACAAAACTATCGCTGGTTATTAACGTAGGATTACTTATTATTGCTTACCTCTTTTGTCTGTATATATGTATGTATGTGTTATGTATATACATATCTATATGCATGTAAGTATGTATATATATATATATGTCAAAATTTTGACGCATTTTTGTACTTTTCTGTTTAACTGTTTACTGCTTGCCCAAGCGATACAGACTGGGTTTGGCATGCTGCCAAAATTATAACTCGCAATGCAGGACACCTGAAAGTTTGCTTCCTGGGGGACCGTTATGGAGGAACGTAATCCTACGTTTAAAGGATAAAAACACTTTAAAGTATCATAAAAACAGTGATATAAGTCATGTGAAAAGGTGATAAAAGCAGTGAAGGTTAAAACCAAAAACCTCTGGATGGAGTTTACCCATTCAGAAGTTTTTACACTCAAGCACAAGAAAACAACAAAACGGAAATAAAAAAGGAATGAATTAATAGAGGACAAAAAAATAAATGAAATAAAATACCGATGGATAATATATAAGAAAAGGAAAAGATGTATACCTCCTCTGCATGCCCATCAATAAAAGCTTGCGATATAATATGACTTTGAACATAAATATTTTCTGTTTTTTCAGGAATAATGTATTCTCCCTGTATGGAAGTAATGAAATTTAACATTTTACATTATCAGCATAAAATCTTACAGTCACAAAATTTAAGCTGATTCTAGAAAAGAAAATTTTCACGATTTCTTTGAATGGACCCAGTGTAAAAACCAAAAATTAATAAAACAACATAGCTACTCATTTTATATTTTAGAAAATATTCATTTTAATCAGTTCTATCAAAAATTTGTAGTACACTGAAGTGTCACTGAATTAGGGATAGCAAAGCCTATGCAAATTGTGTAGCCTGCGCATCATGTATGCGCAAGTGAGGGCGCTGTGGTAACTGCATATATAGCACGTACTGTGGTTGTTCTGAATTAGTTGTTGGAATTGCCAGTATGGGTAAACTGCCTGATTTAGACGCCTTCGATCGTGGACAAATCGTAGGTGCGCGACGCTTGGGCCATTCAATTTTCGAAATCGTCAGACAGCTAGGATTTTCAAGGTCGACAGTGTCAAGAGTATACCAAGAATACATGGATGGTGGGAAAAAAACTAGCGATCAGGCAAACTGCAAAGGACAATTAGCCTTGACAGTGCGTGGTGAGAGATGGCTCAGGCGTATTGTACGTAGCCAGCGAAGCCAAACATTAGCTCAAATTACCACCCAGTTTAATGACAGTGGCAGTCATACAGTCAGTAAACGGACTGTGCAACGCTCGCTTCGCCGTATGGGTTTCAGGAGCCGTCGACCTACGAGAGTACCATTGCTCTATACTCACCATCGGGCTGCACGTCTTGCCTGGGCAAGAGAGCACAGAGACTAGAGTGTAGAGGACTGGAAACGAGTACCATGGAGTGATGAGTCTCGATTCCGACTACTTAATGCCGACGGGAGGCTGAGAATATGGCGTCAGGCTCATGAAGCCATGGATCCTGCATGTCTGGCTGGAACTGTACAAGGGCATGGTGGCTCAATCATGGTCTGGGGTGTTTTTTCGTGGCACAGTTTGGAAACTTTGGTGCGTGTACCAACCTCCCTCAATGCAATTCGGTACGTAGAGTTGCTGGGTGATCACCTCCATCCGTTTATGCTGTTCTGTTATCCGCACGGTAATGGAGTTTTCCAGCAAGACAACTGTACCTCTCACAAGTCCCGGTTGGCTACTGGCTGGTTGGATGAGCATTCCTCTGACTTCTCTGTCATGAATTGGCCACCTAGAAACCCAGACTTAAATCCTATTGAGCATCTTTGGGATGTTTTGGAACAAGGCGTGAAAGGCCATCACACAGCACCAAAGAACCTTACTGAATTATGGACAGCTTTAGCCAATATATGGCAAGCCATTCCCGTGGAACGTTTCCAGAAACTTGTTGAATCTATGCCTCGTCGTGTGGCAGCCGTTATCGAGGCCAGAGGAGGCCCAACTCGTTACTAAGTAGGTATCCCTAATTCAGTGGCACTTCAGTGTATAAATTCAATATCTCAGAATATATATATATAAATTAAATATTTTCCAAGTATGACTTGGAGAAATAAATTTTACCTTTTAAGCCTAGATTCACCACAATTATTAACTTCACTATCAAAGCTAAATAAGTAATAATGCACTCACATGAACTCAGCTTGTTTATATGAAACACCCCAATGTATTTTATTACATAACAATCAAATGACAATTTTCAATAAACAACTCAATATAAATGACAAACATTTAGAATTACTCACTTGGCTCAGTTTGAATATGTGCTTTTTCCTATCGATAACTGCCAAGGTCCCATTCTGGAAAACAAAATTAAAGTATTACAATTTAGTCTCGGTGTTATACTAAGACATAAAGATCAATTAAACTTACTGGAAGCCATTTTCCAATATCTCCAGTATAATGCCAACCGTCTTTGTCTAGTGCTTTACAGGTATCTTCAGGATTTTTGTAATAACCACTAAAAACATTTGGTCCTCTAATGCATATCTAAAGTGGAAAAAAAAAAGTGGAAAAAAATTTTTTTCCATTTTTGCAAAACTGATTGTCTTTTCATTTTTTTTCTACATATAAAGCAATCTATCTATCTATATAAATAAAGCAACAGAGGAGAATGTCGGTGGAGTCTGTCGGCCATGTGGCCGTCACAACATGGCCGACATTTTGGTCGAAAATCGGTGTATTTTTTTTCTCATGAAAGTACATAAATGTTACATATTTGGAAAGAGCTTTGAAAACTGATAATTTTTTCTGCTTACAGTTATTCTGTTACTTTAATAGTTTTACAGATATTTTAATTGTAAAAGCACTCCACCGCTGAGACGAAAGAATCAAATCACCCATCTCCAGTATGGTGCAGCCATCTGTCGGCAGCAACGGGAATGAAAATTGATGGGAATTTATTGACGGGAATTTAATACATTTGTATGCCTTTTAGGGCCCTTTTTTTTCTTTTGTGGGGCCCGAGCATAGCCGGGCGAAGCCCGGCTAGTATATATATAAAAGCCAAATACCCCTCACTCACTCACCCACTGATCACTGTATCTCTGGAACCACAAGACCTACAAAGCTGAAATTTTGTAGGATGGTTCCTATTAGGCTTTACGTACTCTCGAATAAATCTATTTAAAAAATTTAAGAGGTTAAAAGGGGCTTAACCCCCCCCCCCCCCGAAAAAAAAATTCTAAACCCTGTATTTAACATTGGATTCAGGCTAAGTACTCTATAAGAAATCTATATAAAAAATTTAAGGGGTTAAAAGGAGCTTAACCCCCCCCCCAAAAAAAAATAATAAATAAAAATTAAAATAATAAAATAAATAATATATAAAAAAATTAAAACCTGTATTTAACATTGGATTCAGGCTTTACATACTCTCTAAGAAATCTATTTTAAAAATTTAAAAGGTTAAAAGGGGCTTAACCCCCCCCCCCCCCCAAAAAAAAAAAAAAAAAAAAAATCTTAACCCTGTATTTAACATTGGGTTCCAGCTGGATTACTTTTAAACTAAAGTACAGTTCAAGAAACATATACATACAGAGTTTCATTGAAATCAGCTCAAAACAGACAGAGATAAAAAATTTTGAAAATTCATTTTGTTTCAAATGTGTTCCAATGAATTACATTTTGTTGTTTTAAATCTACATATATAAAAGCCAAATACCACTCACTGACTGACTAATAACTGTATCTTTGGAACCATAAGGCCAAGGAAGCTGAAATTTTGCATCATGATTCTTAAGTGATTCTCTAGTGCCTTAAGTGTTCACTAAGATTTTTTTTTTTTTTTTTTTAAAAGCAACCTTTAAAAGGGATTAAAATAGGGGTTTTAAATTCCCAAAATAAAAACGATATGGTCGTTAAATTACAGGGTGAACACCTCTGAGGTATGACAACTCTTTACTACTAAAGTTAATTTAAATTTAATCACATAATGAATGGTACACATGTATTCTGTCACAAAGCATGGGTATTTAGCTAGTTAAGCAATAAGCCAACACAAAAAATACTCTTGTCTAGACTTATAATTAACTAATAAGATTTTATAATAATTATCAATGAATAAACTATGCAGTTTCCCATCATAAAACTTTTAAATAAATTAAGAACTTTCGAAATCATTGAAGTATAATAGATAGGAAGAAAAATTCATGAGACACAAGATGTATGTATATGAGATTAAAATATATGAAAAGAATTTTAGAACATACCTCCCCAATATCATCCTTAGCATCATAATTGAACTCTGGAACAGATATAAGCTTTATGTGATTCGATGGTAGTGGAGGACCAACAAAACCTAACATAACATTCAGACATCAATTATTAATTACAAGTTTTTTAAAAATGCTAAATACTTAGAGTTAATAAGTGAAAATTATATAAAATAAAGGAATCCTATAAAATGGTTTTTAAGGAAATTTACTGATAAAATTCCTTCTTTTAAATGCATGTATGCATGCACCCCCCCTCCATATTATATATATATATATATATATATATATATATATATATATATATATATATATATATATATATATATATAGTGGAATCTTGATCTATTGTTTTTCAAGGGACCGACTGAACTGATCGATAAATGCAGGAAAACAATACATGCAGGAACATAAAAGAAATATGATCGTTGGGACTGGATGCAATAAATGACACTTACGGGAAAACGATGATTTGGGGAACGATCGATCAAGATTCCACAGTATATATTTATATATATATCAGCGATGACTCTTGATTCCAGAAATCAGACACCTATCTAATTGTATATGTATATATAAAGGTACTGTGACTGTAATTGCATAATAATGCTAAAAGTGAACAATTTATACTCACAATTTCAAGCAATTTAAAGACCTAGTAGTTATACTCAGTTAAGAATAGAACAGATGATTTACAACCTCACACATTCATATACTGCCATCCTAAACATAAGAGGTGTATCTCAAAAAACTAAAACTTTTGGGTATGAGTGATTTTGTAAACGTACATCCCGCACCTGCTGAATATCGTAGGATTTAATGCTTTTTTAAAGTTTTTCTTCATTATTTCTAAATAAGATACGGCCTTCTTGCTTAGGAATAATGTCAGGTAGCTCACAAATATTACTAAGCAAGAAAAACTGTAAAAATGAAAACAAATTGAGATACATCTTTTATGCTTAGGAAGGCAGTATAGTTTACTTAAAAACAAAATCTGCCTAACAAAATACTTCTCTATAAAATTTATGGTAGTATTATTATAAAATGAAGGTTGTAACTTGATTTCTAGGGGTAATGTTTTCTCAGAAGGCATATAAAATAGTGAGTAATAACAGTTTTTCTTATGTTTTCTGCATTATGTTGCTATGCATTTGGGTGCTTAAAGTATTATTTTTAATAATGTGGCAGGCACATTGTCTTTTGCCATTTTCCCTAGAAGAAGCATCCACGAGAGACAGTTGCTTTCAATGGAGGCACCATATAGGTGAATCAACATCACCCACTGGTGCCACCACAATTTTGACTGAGCTCCCCCAGGGGCAACATCTGGAGGGTTCATATTTTCCCCCATTCACTGAACACATGGGAGGACTTTCTGATTTACAGATTTCATGTGTCCATAGACAAAATGGCCTAGACAAAAAGATAATGGTACTCGTCAATATTTGAATTGAGCATTCTGCATCCGAAGCCTAATGTGCTACCACTTGGCTACCTTGGGTCTAAGTGAGAATTTCGTGTATGACATAGAGGCTGGTTTTAGTTGATGCCAATGGTCTAAGTTTAGAAACATCAGGCATATCCATGTATTGTGTATAATTTATTAATAAGCAAGAACTGCTTTAAATATAAAATATTTTTCTTTCAAACTCTGATGACACAACACTGTACAATTTTTAATCTAATTACATCAAAAAATGACCTACAGTATTTTGCTACAGTCTTAATTCATTATCTGGAAAATTCTTCAAGCACAGTGACTGTAATTAAAGAATTTTTAAACAAATCTCAATTAAGTGAAAAAAAAATCAACACATTTAAGGATGTCATTAATTTGAAGTAACATGTTTGTTATGAATGATATTGTTGATGGGACATTAGCAAATAATTTTTTATTTTTATTTTGAGAACTATCATCATGCATATCTTATCTCTTTGATAGTTCTTCACAAATTTCATGCTTGGTGTAGACATAAATATGGGTGAAACCTCATCTCTCATTCTCTGAACAGGTTTTCATATAACTTAAAATAAATCAACAATTTTACGAAACTGCAAGTAAATTGAACTGAGTTCAAACTAAAAGGTAATGTGCAAATTAAATTTATAATATTAAATTTGATCCAAAGTTAGATACACATTATGGCATTAAGCGTTGAAAGAAAATAAATGAAAGCAAAACTTGACTCCCCACAGATGATAGAGATGAAACATTTCGAGCAGTTTTATAAGAAAAAATGTGCTAAAGACTTACCACTTTCATGTTCTGACATAAGTGTTAGAGTAGCAGGACCAACTTCAGAAAGACCATATGCTTCAAAAACCTAAGAATTAAAAAATCATCAATTTTTAAAACATAAGGGTTGTAGGTTTGCATATCATAATGTGAAATGAACTATAAATAGGGATACGTAATTTTCGAATTTGAAATCTATTTTGAATTTCGAAATAGATGCGAAAAAATGCGAAATTTGATGATATGAGTGCATAAATGGAAATATTAACTTTTTACTACTTTTCAGCAAAAACTCGGTGATAAACAGCTTTTTAAGCAAAATTAGATAATAACAGTAATAATTTATTAACGTAATTCCTTAACTAACACCATCCACGGTCTTTAAGAGAGATATCTCACTCTCAAAATTTACTTATTACTTATTGCTAAAGACTTAAGGAAGAGAATGTGGAGACTACTACAATGTTAGCTTTTAAGTAAGAATTTTGATACTTATCTAACCAAGTAAAATTGTGATTTTTTTAAATGCAAAATTTTTGAATTTATATATATATATATATATATATATATATATATATATATATATATATATACAGTGGAATCTCGATCCATCGTTTTTCCGTATGTGTCGTTCATTTTATCCAGTCCCAACAATCCTATTGCTTTGTTATGTTTCCGCATCTATCGTTTTCCCGCATTTATCGTTCATTTCAATCGGTCCCTTGAAAAACGATAGATCGAAATTCCACTGTATATATATATATTTGCGAATAAATGCGAAATTTTATATATAGTAATTTTTTTTTGTTGCAAAACTTCAATATTTTTTTATGCGAAATTTATCCCTAACTATAAACAAAATGACTTAAAGATAATACTTTCATAATATATCATTTTGTAAAAGTAACTATAATGATGACAGAAAAAAAGAATAATCCATACATTAATACTACAAAAACATGTTGATAATTGGCAAAAATTTAATATTCACTTCCAATAATTTATCCTTCCTTCAACTTACGCAGCCTTCATACTATACAAATACATTTCTTTCAGAATTTTCCAAGGCTCATAATGAAGGTAATTAATTAATACTAAATCAGCTGCAGCCAAAGTTGTAAGTAACAGAAAAACATAGTTCAAACAGAATCACATAGGTAAGTAATTCAGCTTTCTGAATAATATTAATTAAGTCAGAAATGAAAAAAATAAATGATTGAAAAATTGCCAATGACAGTTAACTTTAATATAAATAAAGGGTTTTTTTTTTCCAAGCTACTGTAGGTTCATTTCTGAATTGCCCTCAAGAGTAAGGTATTTTTTGCACTATAGATATCCTATAAGTACTATATTAAGGCTAAAATTTTGAAAATAATTATAGTAAAGTACTACCAGGCATCCACTAGCACATCTGAAAAATCTCATAACTTCTTTTGAAACTGGTGCAGAGGCAGTAAATATCATTTCAGCAAATCCACCCATAACTTTCTGAACATCATGAAATATCAGGTAATCCCAAATAGTTTCTTTCGAAACTATTCCTCTGAAAAAAATAAATCTCCATATTACAAACAAAAGATACATACTACAAACAAAAATTCTTTTTTAAAAGTTCACTCTGCAGATGTTACCATAGTAAAAGTAAACCTAATAACACTCAATAAATCTCCTCCCCCTCCAGACTGAATGTTTATAAGTTTTAAAAAAAATCATATCTGTTCAACTGAAGAAAAATCATAACTGCATATTTTTCGTTAGCATCCCCTGCAATTTTTTTTCAATTTAAAAAAAATCAAATTTGAGACCTGGATGACTATTTACCAAGTTCTATAAACATACTACCTATGTTTCTTCCATGAGCATATACAGAAAGCAATTTTGTACAACAGTTTAGACAAACTTGAATGTAATGAACATCTTAAGCTAGCCCATGTGAGGAAGAAAACAGAGAGGCTCTCAGCTAAGTTTTAAGCATGATAAAATTAATTATTTTGATTTGATCAGTTCTAAACTCTTAATATCCATTACAATATTCAACAGTTTTTATAGTAGTCTATATATATATAAAACAGTTCCGTAACTGACTGACAGATAACGCACAGACCAAACCAATGGATCCAAAGGGCTGAAATTTTGCATGGCAATTTTTCTTAGAGTGTAGGGGTGCACTCCGAAAGATTTTTGAAAAATTCTTCTTAGATTTTTGAATATTAAATTTTTAAGCTGTTTTTGTAACATTCTTTAAAGTTTGCATTTAAAATAATAGTCCAAGGGTTATAAAATTTATATCATGAGAAAGATCATAAAAATCTCTTTCAAATGAAATCTTTTTTGAATCTTTCCCTCCATTTTCTGATTTTTGGTGAATTTTTAAAGATTAACTTTTAGAATTTAATTTATTAAATGCTGATCACATGGTTTCTTTTCTTTTTGTGATACTTTAAATTAATTTTGTGTCATGTGCATAACAATGAAATAAATTAACAAAAAAAATATTAAAATGTGGTAGAAGATAAGATTTAACCACTAGACTAATTGAGATGGAAGCTTTTTAAGAACTTAATTCGAATTAGTATGTTTAATGGATATTAAACATACAAATTAATTGCATACATTGACCGTTGTATTTAATTTAAATGTACTCCGTAGCGAAGCATGGGTATTCAGCTAGTTTAAAATAAATAGTGAATGGAATAGCATTAACAGCAGCAAAACTATTTGATAGCCACCCCTCTAAATGGCCATATTTTGTTCAGAACCAATTATAGATTCCATACAGCCCTTTGAAACCATGACTGGCCACCATAGAGAAGTTTCAGTAAGTATATCCATTGTACAAAGCATTTGCAAATGCATATAATTAAGACACATTTATAAGTTTTTAGGAAAAGTTTAAAATTTCTACCTTTTTAATGCTTTTTCCTTTTGGTGGAGAGCAAGATTAAATAAGTATCTTTTGAAAATGTTTGGTCCAACTTTTTTTTTCACCTAAATCAAAAGAATTTGAGAAAAAGTGTCATCAATTGTACTTTTATTATAAAACAAACTAAAAATTAAGTTGAGGTGATGCTATGCAAAGATAATCTATGTGCTATAGGAACTAAACAAATAAGATGAAAGTTGCTGCAAAATAAACTAAACGTCCTAACCTTTGTAATATAGTGTAAAATATTTTCATATTGAATTTAGGAACTATAAAAAGAAAGTAATGAAAAAATTATAACACTGAAAGATATTCAATATAGTGAGAAAAGAGTGTCTTCAACAGCACTAATATGCAACTGTTAAAAAGAAACTGTCTAAATGGAGTACAGTTTTAACAGTAGTTAACAACATTAAATAGAAAAAGAACAATGATGTCAAATATGCAATTTCCATTCTTCTGAATCAAATTTTTAAATTAATATATTTTTCAGCTGAAATACTTTTCTGGCAAAGCAACTTTTGTTTTATATGTGTGCACAAAACTAAACACATGTATGTGAAACATAAGCTAAAATGTTTTAGTCATATGAAACTTGTCTATTTAAATTATGTAATTATTTAGTATTTTTATTTCTGCAAAAATTAATTTCATACTTGGTATTAAGATTAAAAATATCCAGTTAATACTGTAATACAGTGTGGCAACCCAACTCGCAGACAGCTCCGACGTCGCGTTCTGCGCATCTGGTTCGCGCAGGATTAGAGAATTGCCGCGGACTTTGGAACACCGATCTAGACTACTTCACTTTTCCGTACTAGCGTGGTACGTACGCTTCTCCGCTCCGTATTCACTGCGATGAAGTACGAGCCGGGTTTCGTAACTGTAAATCTATGTTATGTGTCAACGTCTAAATAAAAGAATATGTTATGTTTATAATTGCTGCTTACCTTCTGATGTCGTAATATGGGAATAATAGTTCCCATAAATTGGTGACCCGTGACTGAGTGGACAATTTCGCTTTCGATTTGCCGCGTGGCCGACCAAGCAGCGATCACGTGTCGCACGCCTATTTTTTCGTGGTGCCTAACTGATCGGATAATTAAGCCCTAGGATTAATTAAATGGATTATCGCAACTATCTACGTGATCGGTAAGCTGTCCCATTATTTTTTTACCGTAAACTCTATTAAACTTACCTTCTCAGTATTGCGTATATATGCTCTTCCAATCCTTATCCTTTTTTTACGTGTAATGTATTTTCGTACTGTACCAGATATTATCCCCGTAATTTAATTACATGCTAGCGTCTCTTTCTCATATTTTTTTTGCTAGATTATTTTTGTTTTGCATTTTGGTATTGATGTTTTCTTTGCATACTTTATTTCTATACATACTTTTCTTTGCACATGCTTGATTATTTCCCTACTGAGTACTTATATCGTATAACAACTGTATTTCATCTTATTTTTGCACAATTACCTTTGGCATACGTAGCTGTTGAATTGTATTTGTATTGTTTCTCTCCTTGATTTATATTATGCAACCTCTCGGCGACCCTTCCGCGAATCTTTCGCGCGTCTCCATTAAACCACCTCCTTTCTGGAAAACCAATCCATACATATGGTTTAGGCAAATTGAAGCACAATTTACCATTGCTAATATTACGGCGGACTCCACAAAATTTAACCACGCCATTGCAGCTCTAGAGTCCAGTGTTTTAGACCCAATTGCTGATTTCGTTCTAAATCCACCTGACAAGGACCAATATGATACTCTAAAGCAGCGATTGATTGAGTTGAATACCGAAAGCCAAGAGTCCAAAATCCGTACGCTGCTAAAAGGTCTCGAATTGGGCGACCAACGCCCTTCACAACTCTTGGCGCGAATGCGCACATTAGCTGGCACGTCCATAGGCGACCCCTTGTTAAAATCTTTATGGTTCGCGAGGCTTCCAACCTCTACCCGAAGTATACTCGCTACCCTGAGCGATGACCTCAGCACATTGGCTGCGGCTGCAGATAAAATTCACGACCTTGCCCCCCCCCCGAAATAAACATCGTCGCCAGTACAAAACACACCAATAAAGATTCCGACCTTGATTCTCGCATAGATAGACTTACCCAGCAGGTGAACGAGTTATCGGCACTGGTACGTGGTCGTAACCCACATAAAGGTACCCACCGCCGCGAGAACAGTCGATCGAGAAGCCGCCCTCGCCAATACAAGGAAGCGGCCAACGGGCTATGTTTCTACCACACCAACTTTGGAGAAAGAGCCAAACGGTGTAAATCCCCATGCTCCTTCCAGCAGTCGGGAAACTAATAAGGCGACCGCCTGATGGCCTACAACGCGATCGCCAGATCAATCGCATCCTCTTGGCCGATCCCTCGTCTACAATAGAATTTCTCATTGATACAGGTGCCGATTTGTCGGTAATTCCCAAATCGTTAGTACCAAACGCATCAGGCACGTCAGACTTGGTTCTTTTGGCCGCCAACGGCTCGAACATCCCCACTTACGGAACTAAACTGCTCAAGTTAGACCTCAACCTCCGACGCTCCTTTACGTGGACGTTCGTCATCGCGGACGTTTCACAGCCTATTATAGGCATCGACTTTCTGAAACATTTTGGCTTACTGGTTGATGCCCGCAATAACTCCCTAATCGACAATCTAACTAAAATATCTTCGAGAGGCAAATCACCTTCAACTAATTCTAGCTCCACAAATATTTCTATTCTCTGGGGAAACTCTAGTTTCGACCAGTTTCTCAAAAATTATCCTCAACTCACAAATCCATCCCACCTTCCGTCCAATCCTACATCTACTTCTGTTTTTCACCATATCGAAACTACGGGTCCTCCTGTGTTTTCCAAACCCCGACGTCTGTCACCGGAATTATTACGGGCAGCACGTCAAGAATTCGAATTTCTGCTTTCCCAAGGCATCATTCGGCCATCGAAGAGTCCTTGGGCTAGTCCCTTGCATATGGTTAGAAAAACAAACGGTGATTGGCGTCCTTGTGGCGATTACCGCAGACTCAATGCCGTAACCGTTCCCGACCGGTACCCAGTACCACACATTCAAGATTGTACGCAACTCTTGCATAATAAGTCCATTTTTTCCACCCTCGATCTGGCCAGGGCTTACCACCAGATCCCTGTCCACCCAGATGATGTGCCAAAGACCGCCGTCACCACTCCTTTTGGCTTGTACGAATTTGTATTCACTCCTTTCGGTCTTCGAAACGCGGGACAAACGTTTCAGCGTTTCATCCATCAAGTCCTTGTTGGCCTTGATTTCTGTGTGCCATATTTCGATGACATTCTCATCGCCTCTTCCTCCTCTGAAGAGCATAGTTCTCACCTCCAACAAGTTTTTGACCGCCTCAAACAATACAACCTTAAACTGAACCATGCCAAATGCGTCCTTGGTAAACCTTTTGTAACCTTTCTGGGCTGTAAAATTTCATCTTCCGGTATTGAACCCTTACCTGAGAAAACGCAACAAATTACTAACTTCCCAAAACCTGAGACCATTTCCCAGCTCCGCAGATTCCTGGCCATGATAAATTTTTATAGGCGTTTCATGGTACACGCCGCGCATACTCAAGCGCCCTTGAATGAGTTCTTGAAAGATTCTCGAAAGAATGATAAACGCCCTGTGCCATGGACGGACGAAGCGCTTGCTGCATTTAATAAATGTAAGGCTGATCTCTCACAGGCAGTCCCCCTCAGTTTTCACTCTCCCGGGCAGCAACTCTCTCTAATGGTTGACGCTTCCGATTCTGCCATCGGAGCGGCCCTGCATGCAAAAACCACTTTGGGACTCCAGCCTCTTTCTTTCTTCTCACGAAAGTTAACGAACGCTGAGCGGAAGTATAGTACCTATGATAGGGAATTGCTAGCTATCTACTCAGCGATTAAGCACTTTCGACACTCTCTCGAAGGTCAGTCCTTTATAGTTTTTACCGATCATAGGCCCTTAACGTATGCCTTTACTAAGAACTCCGATTCTTGCTCGCCCCGTCAGTTGAGGCACCTCGACTTCATAGCGCAGTTTACTACTGACATTCGCCATGTTCCAGGAAACAAGAATGTTGTTGCAGATACCTTGTCACGCCTGGACCACATTGCGAGTATCACCAGTTTCGACTTCACCGAACTCGCTAAGGCCCAGTCGCATGACCAGGAAATACAACGTCTTCTCTCTGGAGAGACGCATACGAGTTTGGTTCTTCAGCCATTAAAACTTTCCAACGATCTGCAAATATTCTGCGATAGCAGTACCGGCAAAGTACGTCCTTTCGTCCCAGAGGCGTGTCGTGAACGTCTGTTCCACTCCCTGCATGGACTCTCTCACCCTGGAGTACGAGCAACCAAGAAGCTCATTTCAGAACGTTATGTGTGGCCATCAATGGCGAAAGACATCACAGCATTGACTCGTACCTGCTTGAGCTGTCAACGCTCAAAGGTACATAAGCACACACGCAGCCCCCTGCAACAATTTTCTCCGCCATCTCATCGCTTCGATCACGTACATCTTGATTTGGTGGGCCCTCTTCCACCTTCGGAGGGATTCACTTACTTGCTTACGTGCATGGATCGGTATACTCGATGGCCGGAGGCGATCCCGATAACGGACATCTCGTCCAAGACAGTAGCACGCGCTTTCATCAGTCAGTGGGTTGCCCGTTTTGGAACCCCTTCCGTCATCACCACCGATCAAGGACGCCAGTTCCAAGCACATCTTTTCTCTGATCTGATGTCACTACTAGGCACGAAGCACATCCGCACCTCGCCGTACCATCCAGCGGGCAACGGGCTAGTTGAGCGTTTTCACCGCTCACTTAAACAGGCCCTTAGATGTCACTCAAACAACCGGTGGACTGAGACTCTCCCATTAGTCCTCCTGGGACTCCGCTCCTCGTTCAAGGAAGACCTCCAGTGCACAAGTGCAGAGCTTGTATATGGCTCTACTCTCCGCCTCCCTGCAGATTTTCTCCATCCATCCCCACCCCCTGCAGTCGAACCATCCGAGTTCGTCCAACATCTCCGTAGCTTAATGCAGAGTCTCTCACCAACTCCCACTTCTGCTCACCACAATCCGACCACCTTCGTGCACCCTTCTCTCGAATCGTGCTCTCATGTCTTTGTGCGCTATGATGGGATCCGGCGCTCACTACAGCATCCGTACAACGGACCCTTCAAGGTAATGGACAGAACGGCTAAATATTACACATTGCTTATGAATGGTAAGAATTGTGTTATTGGCCTCGACCGTTTAAAGCCAGCATTCCTCACCACCAGCGACTCCCTGACGTCGCAGCATCCTGTGTTGAATCCAAATGATCCTGTCACGACTAGCGTACCTACTCCTACAACTGTTACGAGAGCTTCGCCCTCGCCGACTCCAATAACGACTCCAGTTCCAGTGTCAACGCGTTCTGGTCGACGGGTTCGGTTTAACCCCCGTTACTTGTAACCCTCAGTACCTACGGTACTTGGGGGGGGAATACTGTGGCAACCCAACTCGCAGACAGCTCCGACGTCGCGTTCTGCGCATCTGGTTCGCGCAGGATTAGAGAATTGCCGCGGACTTTGGAACACCGATCTAGACTACTTCACTTTTCCGTACTAGCGTGGTACGTACGCTTCTCCGCTCCGTATTCACTGCGATGAAGTACGAGCCGGGTTTCGTAACTGTAAATCTATGTTATGTGTCAACGTCTAAATAAAAGAATATGTTATGTTTATAATTGCTGCTTACCTTCTGATGTCGTAATATGGGAATAATAGTTCCCATAACAGTTATGAAAAATATCCAATTAATACTGTAATACAGTTTCACTTCCATAATAGAAAAAAAAAATGTATACTTAGAAACAAAAGATAAAATTATGTACTCTGAAAATTTGCTGAAAATCTAAGCAAAAATCTTTAAAAACCCAAAAAGTATTTATATAAAGTGAAACTGACATCCATGGCACAAAGGCAAACCAAAACAAGATGACCAGAAATAAAACAATCTAGTGATAATACCATATTAACGATGCTAAAATTATCATCAAATAAAGGATTAGTTTTGAAAGTTGTGATCGTCAAGATATGAGTACACATCTGGGTACTGAATCCTTCGATAAATGGAGGAAAGAAAAATTACTAGTGTATATCTTGAATAGTTTTAGGACACAACTTTCAGAAACCTTATTTTCAATGATAATGCAAGCAACATTGAGAAAAAATACTATAATAAAATTTTTTTAATTTCAGGTTTTTCATTCAGGTTACCGCAAATAGTGCACACAGGGCTCTCCAGAATTTTCAAGCGACTCAGATGTTCAGCCAAACAGTCATGACCAGTTAAAAGCCAGATCATGGCTACTAAATCCTTCCTTGGAAAATCTGGAATGTATGCACTATTAAAAACCCATAATTTATTGGTATTTCGCTCAATTAATTCTTAATAAAATAGGTCTTTGAATTTCTTCTGGATAAATAGCCTTATAGAATTATATGTGATCGACCTATATAGGTTCTGCATTACTGAAGCACCTCTCTTTGCTAATCTGTCTGCAAGTTAATTTCCTGGGATTCTGCAGTGTGGTGGAATCCACAGTAAAATAACTCTGATGTTTTGTGATGACAGTTTATGAATAAGGGACTGACATTCGAGAATTTCACTAGTTTTGTAGCATTCCATAGAGACAATAGCTTCAATGGCAGATCATATCTTTGGAACATGATTGAATGGCATGTCAACTGGGTCAAGCTGTGCCTCTACTTCTCCATCAAATGCAGAGGTATAGTATTCTACTGGAATGTAAAAACTTAAAAGCCTCACTGTAGACTCCTGAACTGGTGCTTGCACAGTCTCCAACTTTCGAATCATCAGTATGCACATGAAACCACTCGTTTTCTGGATACCTATAATGTATGGTCTCTAATGCCAAAGATTTAAGAATAGTTTAATCAGTAGGATTACGTTCCTCAATAATGGTCCTTCGGAGAAAAAAAAAGTCCTGCGTTGCGAGTTATAATTTTGGCAGCGCGCCAAACCCAGTAGCAGTAAACAGTTAAACAGAAAAGTACCAAAATGCGTCAAAAGAAAAAAAAAAGAGGTAAGCAAACGATAAGTAATCCTTCGTTAATAACCCACAGTAGTTTCATTAGAGGAGACTATCTGAAATTTTTTTTAAATAGATTGAAGTAAGTTTAAATGATATTGCACAGGAGCGTCCTCACATAAATTTAGAGGCAAAGGATCTCATGGTTTTGCTTGAATTTCAAGAACACTCTTCGTCTTCAGAACTGCTTCTACAAAACCTAACTGGACTTTAAGAGATCGTTGACAAATTAAAGGTACCCATTTGTTCTTGAAGGGAATTCTTAACAACTTTTCATATAATAACACTGCTCTTTCTTCCATGATTGCCTTTATAGTTCTAGTATTCATGAAGAAAAACAATGTCTCAATGGGAGCAGTTTTTATAGCTCCAGTAATGAGATGAAGTGCTTGGTTTTGTTGGGTATGGAGCTTTATTAAGGTATTTTGTGGGACAGTAGATAGGGATTCATAACAATATGTCAATTCTGCAATGATTTTTAAAATTTTATAACAATTTATATGAGCAGTTTGGAAATTGAAATGGTCATATATTTCATACACAAAAATCCTTCTCTTAGATGTCTAGAGAGGTATAAAGAAATACTAAAAGATACTAAAACAATTCCATGCATATAAAACATTTTCTCATATTAACAAAAGAAAAACTCAAAAGAAACAAATATTATAAACATCCTTATGCAAAGAAATAAATTCATTATAAAAACCAATTATTAGAGAAAAGACTTAACTTGAGTATAATGACAAACATGAAAAAAATTAAATGAATATCATTTAATGAAAAGCATTAAATATTTTAACAAAAAATTAAAATACCGCTGAATAAATACGATTCATAAGCTTTGGAACAAGTGGCAAAACAGTAGGCCTTAAATAGGCAATGTCCTCTAATAAATTATCTGTATCTCCAGAGAAGAATCCAACATGACCTCCTTTCAACAGGCAATAAGTCTAGAGAAAAAAAACAAATTCTACTGTTTTAAAATACTCAAACACTTCCAGACACTTGAATTAACTTAAAACATTTAACAACAAAGGTTTAATCTTGTCTTTTAATCGATAAACTACAAGGCTTAACAAATATCAAGTTTATAAGAGCATTTGATAGATATCAAAATGTCCTAAAATTCTAATTAAAATACCACAAGATTTCACAAGTATTAGACCATATCAAAATTCCCAATTCCATTTATTATAGGTTTGAATAAGCTAGCTGTTTTTTTGATAAAAGTTTTATTTATGGTAATTTAACTTTAATAAAATTCTTAAAGGTGCAATACGTATTTATATTAAACAGTTATGTCAAGTTAGCTTAAATATAAAATCACTCACCTCATTAATTATTTCATATATGTGAGCACAAGGGAGGTAAGCAAATATGCCTCCGTGGTCTGATATAGATTCCTTAAAGAAAACAGAAAAAAAGTCTAAAGGCAGTCTTGAAGCAAAATGCAGGTAGTTGACTTAATGCATTAAAAGGGGAAAAATAGTTTCATAATTAAAGATTTTATAACTTATGTATTCATTTCTTTGTAGCTTGTAAGAAATGTTATAAAGAAAAATCAGTATCAAATAAAACATACATAAAAACAATTTTCTGATCATAAGATAACATAGAAATAAATAAACTGCTGAATATAACTCATTGTGAAAAGACTGGCATGTTATGCTTTTATCTGTAATCACCAGTTAGTGCTACAAAAGTTCTGACTGCACATTAATGATTCACAGACAAAAGCATGTATTTTATCTCCTCCTATAACTGATATGCAAGTTTGTAAAAATGCTAAATACACAATACTTTAGTGCAACTAAGGAAAGACAAACACTTTTAGACATAATAAAATGAGGACTTGGTGAATTTTAATCCATGTTCAACTTGCTCTGAACCTGATTCAACATACTCTGAACGTAGGAGGAGCATGTACTATTCTACCCTCTTTGCACTGATGTGTTTTTCATTGTTTATTCAACCAGTTAATTGTAACTAAGGGTGCTTCCTGTGTTTACCACTGCCACTCAACAGGAAAAATTCTATTTTTTTTTTTTTTAAAAGAGAGTGGTCCTATAAGAAACTGTGGAGTAAAGGAAAGACTAGAGAGACAAACACTACATAGTGACAGTGGCTGAGACAGAATGACATTTTCTAGACATTGAATAAATAGCCTGGTTTGCAGAGAGTAACGGATTTTAACTAAAGGGGGAATTCATCTTTGTCAAAAGGGCAAAACAGGTTTCAGAATATAAATGGGATCATTATATAAGTAATGACTTCATATGACAACTCTGTACATTTATTTGTAGTCATCAGTGGCACACCCAGGATTTAATCTTTGGGGGGGGGGGGGGGAAATTGAACGGCTAAAAATATTTATAATGCATTCATAATGCAATTTCTATTTCTTTGGGGTAGCCAGGGCCCCTTGGCTCACCCCTTGGGTGTACCGATGGTAGTCATCAATTACTGCTGTATTAGTATAATAAAAACAAATTCATAAATAAGACATATAAAATGAACTTTTTTTATTTAACCAAACTTAAAACATATAAATGGGAGTCTCAATATCTAAATTTATGTGTTTCCTGAAATCAAAGTTTCCTCTTACTGTAGTATGATGAATAATAAAAATATTTAGACAAAGCCCTAATAAGTAAAGGACTTTTTCTAGTTGAAGCCTTTATTGAATGGAAACTTTAGTGAGGAAAAAGGTAGTTTTTTAAAGCAACAGAAAAGGTGTGATTTTTATTTTAAAACTAAACATCAATAAAAGTAGACAGTATCTTGAGGCTCTAAGTTTTAATCTCATGATCATGATTCAACTATGACAAAAATCTCTTCTATTTTTCCCCTTTGTACCAAATTCATAACTCTTCTACAGCTTCTGTCACATACACACTTTAGACAGAAAGTACTCATGAAAATCCTTTCTTATCATTACTAATGATCCTAACAAAATGCACAGTACTTGTTTTCTTCAGAAGGATCAGAGATTTAATTAACTAGTACTCAATACATATGTTCATATGATTCATCAAAATTATCAGATTTCACTGATTATAAAATTCTCTAATTTTACAAAAATAGAGCAGAAGTTATACTCCCTATACTGTAATAAATTCAAAACTACAAATATTCTAAATGTACTTACCCCCAAAACAGCATCCGTAGATGTAAGAGATGAAATTACATTGCGATGAGATATCATGACACCTTTTGGTTGCCCTAAATCAATAATAAAATAGTAATGTTCCAAATAGTAATGTTCCATTAACGATTATATACAATATGTATAAAACTTATCACAATAAAATTCCTTAATGTTTAGAACCTAAAATTTTTCCCAGAATTTCAAACTAAACAGCTTCAGTAAAGAAATGTTTTTAGTATGAAAACAAAAACAAAAAAAATATTAAAAGCATGAATGCTAACAGCACAACACAATAGTATTGTTTTCCCATATTCCTCCAAGGAATCCCAACTGCAACTTAAAGTTTAAAAAATGAAATTAGATAAAAAGTACCAAGTTTCTAGTAACAACCATAAATATTTATATAGCTTTCTTTAAAATTCTGTAATTATATTAGAAACTGTCTCAATATCGCAAAAAAAAATTCTTTATAGCCATGATTTTATTTTGTTATTTTATCTAGAAAAAATAGCATCATAAATTTAAATACCTTGAGATTTTTTACACAAAATTTTCATTGATGTATAAAGTTTACTAACAGGAAGCATGTTGTTGTCGCTTATGTCACTTGACTGACATCAACATCAGATCAAGTCCCGAAGGCTATGGGCAATGAAGATGCGGCTTCTGTTTTGAATTAGCACCACAAGGGTCGGAGTCTGACTTGGCTAAATGACCGGTCCCGAAATTTTGAACTGAGTGAAGTGACGAGACCAGAGCACTTGACCCTGCACCTCCAGAGGTAAATTTGAGAACTTGGAGGACATTGCAGCCACGTCCTATTTTACGTGCCCTGGCCACCATTAGTGAATACAGCGGTGGATTTGCAGTGACAAGCATCGAACCAGGAACATTCAGATCACTGGCCCGCTGCTCTTGCCAACCGGGCCACCATGCCCACGAAAGTATATAATACGAGAGCTATTTTTCAAGAGAATGTCAGCAATTATTTTCACTTTATGTACATTCCATCATATATGATTCTGTATGATCTACAGTCATCTTTTCCTTTCAAAAGTTTAAAAGCTTAATGAACTGTAATTCTAGTTAAAGTTGCAAATGTTACATACATTTAAGAAAAAATAGAATGAATCTAAACATTTGCACAAGTAAACCACAACAAATTTTAATCAAAATAAAAGATATGAGATTTACACATTTGATTTATTTCCTTAGTTATATATTTCAAAAACAGTTCAAAGTGTTTATCACTTTATAGATTATTAAGTATCACTATCAAAAGCTTTATAGCAATAAAATATAATGAAGGCTATAATTTTTTTTTTATTTAAAAAAGTAAACTGTAATATTAGAGCATATTAATAGTTCAAAGTATGTGAGGGTCTTCCATTCAACAATGAACTATTATATACAGATAAATGGAGTGAACAAAGTTAAAACTATTACCAGTTGTTCCACTTGTATAACATAAACAGAAAAGGTCATCAGGTTTAGGTTTCTGAAATGTATTTGGAAACACAAATAACAAAAATATTACTTAGTCATAAATATTTATATATGAGCAGTTTAATAAAACAAGTTTTTAAATATAACTAGGCCTGCATTCAAATATTTTCATGGAAGTTGTCAGTATTGGCAAAGAATTCATTAAGTATAAACTCAGAATAAAACAAAAATATGCTAATAAATGAAATAAAAACAATGATTTAATTTCTGGGGAAAACTATTTCACCATATAAATTAATAAATTAATGTTATAGTCCTCTTAAATGTAGATATTTAAATAAAAAGTTTTTTGTTTGTTTGTGTTTTTAAGCTTTACCCCATTTAAATTATATATATTAACATCAACATTATAGTCCTTCCTTTCTGTAAGAGTATCCTGTTACTAAACTATTCAATATCTATTTTGAACTAAAGAATAGAAATTGACAAAGTTCAAATGTCTAACTAATGCATTTTGCCAATTAAAAATGGTTAAAGTATTTAGGATCAATAATTGCTTTACAATTAATGTAATAACATTGGAATAACTCTCTCAGATAAAAAGAGGGGAAAATACACATTTATTTTTTTATAATTCAGTATTAACTAATTACATTATTTTAATTATAAACAGAATAGTTTATACCATTGGTTCATGACTATTCAATTTCCCAAGCTCCTGTAAATGATAGAAAATACTAGTTATGAAAACTATACATTATACAAAATTCAGATTTAATTTTATAGGCAGCATATTACTAAAGGAATTACCTGAAGGTCTTTAAAACTCATAACCTTAATATCAGTGGTGTTAAGCTCACCAATGGACTTCACATCGTCTATCAGAATTATATGCTTTAAATGGGGATATTTTTCTCTGGTTTGTATAAGAGTAGAAGCAGCTTTATAATTTTCACAAATTATCAATTTAATTTCAGCTGAAAATGCAAAATAAAATGAGGATATAATAATGACATATAAGAGAATAAAATAAGGAAGTCAAGATTTCATACAAAGTAAAAAAATAATGGAGCAGCTAAAAATTTACATGATAGTTCTAAAGTAGCAGTACAGAAAACATTCAAAACATAGTTAAAAACAGAGTTTTATCTAATTTCTAACAGTATTAAAAATTTAACCATTACTACACTTAAGTCAAAACTGCTAAATAGGATGGAAATATTTTATTTCATAGTTCTAAAAGATATGGTACCACACATGAACAATAAATAGCAATTAAATGAGTCTTTTGGGAAATATTTCTCAAAATATTTTTATTGTCCAATCTTTAAGACAGATTTGCTACACTTATCAAAAATGTTCTGATAGTTTCAAATTTCATGTCTATTAAAATGGTTTTCTAGACATCTAAACTTCCTTCTAACTAATTAACTAATTTTGGCTGATGGTAATAAAACTTCCTGCCCATAAAAGTTTTCTTGAAGGCTGAACTTTATACTGATTAATTAATAGATGAAACTAAGTTTTGTTAATTCTATAGCTCTGGAATTTCAAGACTTAAAACTAAGATATTTTCTTTCAAGAACTCTACATTGTCATGTATACGAAAAAAATTTTTTATATTTATTACACAAAGAGAAAAAATAAATCACAAAATACTTGAAAAAAATTATATTGCAGATGAATTTTTTTCAAATTAAACAAAACTAAAATATGACTTTTTATGCTGCTCACATCTTAAAGAGGTTGTTGCAACTTCAAATTTACGATCTCTAGATGGCGCTGCAATGCACTCTCTCCCTATGTAAGTACTTTTGTTTTGGTAGAGCAGAGTAAGCAAGTGGGATGAGCTATGGAGCTCCAATTTTCGAATCCCAGAATATAAGATTTATTGTCTGTTTTGTGATGTCCGTAGCATAGAAAATAAATGTAAGTGAAGTCCGTAGCATGAAAATAAATGTAAATAATTAGTGTAGACTGTGCTGCATTTACAACCCTGGATCGGACAGTAGAATTGCCACAGAGGTTAGCACCCCAAAATTCAACAGAGTGGGCTTGGCTCAAATCCTGACTAAGCCACGGATATTGCAGTTCTGTACCATCAAAGGGGGCAATGTTGGGTCACATCTATGGATCTCCCTTAATAATTTACCTAACAAAATTGCTGTGTGGATGGACATATGTCTGCATAACAAAGTGCCTGCCACATACAAAAAAAAAAAAAATATTTTTCAGTTACAGTATTTTAATGCTTCCTTTAAAACTTGAAAGATAGGTAAGCTTGTTCTCACTCATGTTAATGACACTTGGAAGGTATGAAATTGAAAACTAATGCTTTGGTCCTAGTTTCAAAGTAAACATTCAAATTAATAGTTATGATCTTAATCACTAGTTAAGCAAGCTTCACAAAAGAAAAATATCAAAATCTCAAACCTTGGTTGATTATGTAGGTCAGTATTTCGACAGTTAAACTTTCATATAAAGGAACAAGAACCATAGAGAAATGACTTGTAGCTAACATGGTCAGCAAAAACTAGAAAGAGTAAAATATCCTTTAAAATATAGTATGGCTTAGTAATAAAGTGGCAAAAAAAAAAAGGTTTCTCAAGAAACTTTGTTAAAATGGAACAATATAATATCTTTTAATTAAGATTTATGTGTAAACAATCAGCTTTATAATAACAAAAAATACTTTTGACTAAAGTATTGGCTTTTTTTGAATATACAAATGATAAAAAAGGTAGTCCAAGAGTCATCTAAATTGGTAATAATGGAAAAATACAAAGAAAGAGTGAAATATCTCTACATCTTGAGCAACTCTGATGATTTACATATATTGTTCTAGAATAATGTAGGCAAAATATAAAATAAACTTAAATCAAATTCGGGAGAAAATTACTTTTTTAATCACCTTTGAAAGTTGGAGAAGTTTATTAATATCTTCTAGTATACTCTCTAGCATTTCAAAAAAAAGTTTATTATAATAACGATGAAGCAAAGAACACTTCTTTAATACCAGTGTTCTTTATGCTATTATTATCAACAAGTTTCTGTATGTCATATAATAGAAACAATTTTAATGACATAATTAAAATCTCATGAAAAAATTTAAGATCAAATATTTATAAAAAATATTTTGATTGAACAAAGTTGAAAAAATTATAATGAGTTTAACAATGTTTAAAATTCATTACCTTAAATTCATAAAGTATTTCCTTTTTACTGGTTAATGCTCAAAAAATTAAGTTCATATCCAATAAGTAAAAACAAAATCCTTTAAAGAACATATTTCCTCCCTTGGTTATGCAGTGATTTTTAAAAGAAGCAGAAATGAATTTTACTGGATTTTTCTTAACTGAAATCACATGTCTGCCCCACAGATCCAATAGATTTAAAAACATACAGAATATGGCAGAGCTAAATCCTTGCTAATAAAACTTAAAATTTAGCAATCGGTGGAAAATTTTGGCTAGAACTAGAAAATGTCTCATTTCTGTTTATGTCTCTTACCATAATTATTCCTTTATCTCCAAGAATTAGATACTGGGCATACATATTTTTCCAGACGATTCTCCATTTTTTACATTCAACTTTTTTTACATTTACATTAAACAAGAAATCTGGATTAATTTCCAGCCATCAAATAACACTAATAAGGAATTTAAGACTGGGTATTGAACCTGGCTCTTTCAAACCCACCCTGATAAAGAAGAGCATAGATACTAACATCATGAAGAAGTCTCATTTCAGTTCAAAGGCCTGAAAACTTCTGTCTTATCATTTATGTACATTGATGCTGTCCAACATTTCAACATCTAAGATAACACATTTCCAGCTCATGATCTCACACAGAATAAATGCATAAATTAAAGCAGGTTTTAAATTTCAAACTATAGAGTTCATTTTAAATTAAAGACAACAAAATCTAATGAAAATTACCTCAGGCCTAGTTTTTGTCCATATTCCTACAAAAGACTTCTGAGATGGCTCAAGTCCCAAATTAATGAAACCTGAACCAATGTTTCCCGCTCGTTCCAGAACCTAGATTGATATTAAATATTCATATAAATATATTATCACAAACACCAATTTCATTGCTCTTATCTGTATTAGAAATCATATAGAGATTTACATAAAGCAAAAGTAATTGTCCTAAAGACTTAAATATCAGAGTTAGTGATGAATTTTCTTACTTAACTGTCTGTTTTCTGTATTATGTTGTTACAGACAGTTATCTTTACATTTAAAAAGAAAAAACTTTTTATAAGGTTATTCACTGTATAAGTTGATAATTTGTTAAATCATTATTTGTGAATAATTGAAATATTTGGTTTTCATTGAAAAGATTTTGAATTAACACAGATATACCTTTAACTTTCTCTCATATCAGAAACTAAATTCTCTTACACAGAATTTAAACACTTTAAATGGCATCAAATATTACAAAATTCATATTGATTAAAATGTGAAAATTAAATAAACAATATTAAAAAATTAAAAGTAATTGTAATTTAAGATTTCAATATCTATAGCTACTTCAAGAAATTTTATTACTATTGGATACAACAATGTTTTTTAAATATTTTAGGGAATATAAAATTTAAAGAATTTAATACAAATATTATATAATACATTTATATAATATTTGTATTAAATTATTATTTATTCTTTAATACATTTGTATTAAAAGAATTCAATACAAATATTATATACAAATATACAATGAAAGCTCAGCATTTTTCATGATAATTTTTATTCACTGTTTTAAATTCAGCAAGAAAAAGAGAAAATATTTTATATATAATTAAAACCAGATTCAGAAAAAATACAGCTCAAATTTACTAACTTCTGAATACGACATCCACTCATATTCAGGACCCTTTATGAGAGGTCTATATCCAATGCACTTCGCATTTGCTAGATAAGAAACTTTGAGTTAATATCTTTATTAAGTACATCAATAAACATAATAATTACCTCAATGTGCAACAATGTAGAATTTTTATCAATGAGAAAAGCGGATTATTAACAGGTATGTGTGACAGAGGGGAAAAAAGAGAATGTTAAGTCAGCAGTAAGTATAACTATATTTTAAACATACAGATTTTTTTTTACAAACAAAGTATATCAGAATATAGGCCATAGTATAAGAATTTAAAAATACTGAGATTAAAATAAGGAAGTACAAGAAAATGTTAAATATATCTATAAATTTTTAATTGCTGTATTATGAATTATATCATTCATTTATTTTAAAAATCCTCACAAAAACAGAAACTGGTGAATAATAAAGTAAATTCAAAAATTTTAAATAGTCATAGTAATGAAGAATTTTTGAATTATTAGTGCTATTTAATACTAAAAAATATAAAAAATAGGAACAAAAATAAAATTTTATTAAAAAAAGTATTTCAGTGACAAAAATTGTCATTTCTGAATAAAGCAGTTTATTACAAAAAACTTCAAAATATTTTACCAGACATTAAAATGAAGATATTAGAAAGATTTATCAACTTGCACATCCAATATCTGTCTGAATATCTTTAACTATTGCCTCTCGGTCATGGAAACTTTAAAAGAGTACAAAAGCTTTTAAACACAAGCCATTGTGTTCTTAATCAATATCTGTATCTAAACACATCAAGGCATGTTTAATAATTAAGTTATAAGTTTCTTTGTTAGAGTATTTTTTTAAAGATTAAACTGTTCAGTTATAATATAAAAAATATTTTTAATACCAGTTACATCTTAAATATATACATTACAATAATGAAGTAGATTAATTCATAATGTAATACCTAACAAAACTGTCTCAGACCTACAGAAAGATTGAAATAAGAAAAATTACTGATATACTGGGTAATTTTCCCAGTAATGAAATATTACATAATGTTGAGAAAAAAAGAAGCTATAAAGTATGAAAAATAAATTTTTATAGGTCTCATATCTTTTATTACATTTTCTGATTAAATATAGACCTCATTACAATATTTAAACATTTTTAAATTCAAAAATTTTGCATTGCATATTTTTTACATATTTTATCAACAATAATATGCTTTTTTTATAGATTTAATAGATAGACTTAATAGATTTATTTACATTATTAATTGAAACTTCACTGCAGAAGTTAATGGAAAAAAGTGATCTATGGCACAGCTCCATTTTGTCATATTCTCATCTAAACAGTTATATTTGGGCATAAAATCTACCCTTATTTCATAGAAAAGTAAAACTTACGTGTTTTTAAGTATGTTTTAAGTGGGATATCACAGACAGTTTTCGTATCTTCATCAGGAAATTCTATTAATTTTTCAGGTATATCTGAAATTCCGGACGCTCTAATTTTTTCTGGTCCCTGAAAAACACGTAAATAATCACTCTCTTAACCCTCATGGTAAATATTTTATTAAGAAATAAAAGTGAAAACGTCTAATCCAAAAACTCTGTAGAAAGAGAACTTTTTCCGTCCAAGGAAAGATTCTAAATAATATTAATTTCAACATACTTCTCATTTCACGGTGCAGAAATTGGATGAAATTATCTCCCTCAGACATATTATTACACATCAGCCATCAACTGATTTTAATTCGGTTTTCTACTCATTATATCTAACGCTTTACAGTTCATCTTCAGATATTTAATTTTCCCACCACATACTTCAGCCGTTTACTGTTTACCCTTGTTAAGCTGTTAAGCGTTGCCATCATACAACACAAATTTTATGTAATCTTAGATTAACAATTTCACGACTTCCATGTACAATCCAGCGGGATCATACAGAATCTTCAATGATCTGTACCAGATGTACCAAAACTTTCTTCCCTTCAGTAGACAAAACCACATAAGTAATTTCTATCATTCTTCCAAGTTAGAACAACAATTGCGCAGGAAAACATTTTTGGCAAATGGAGAAAAATCGATGAAAGAATAGTAACAACTGAATTCAGTTGTTATTGCACCAGACTTAAGTCTGGTGCAATAATTTATTTCAATCTATATATATATAAGAGCTTGTCTGTTTGTTTGTCCGCTATAGAATCATAGACTGTTTCACCCACCGGGACCAAATTCGGCACAGTTAATGTTTTGGACCCGAGAAACTTAAATCAGGAAAAACGAAATTTGGGGCTCAATTAGTTTTTTTAAAATTAATTTTTTAATGTTTTTTGTGCCCGATAGAGGTGCGTCTACCCCATGTGTATTCTCCTCACCCAGCTGCGTTAAAAGGGGTGGTTTGAGGATGACGGAGAGGGGGGGGGGTCAAATTCCAATGCGCGGGAGAAAGAGGGTTGGGAATGACCTTAAAATCAGACGAAGGTCCGGAGGCTCAAAGTTTCTTTCTTTCTTATTGTTTGTATATCATTTCAGTAGAAACGTGCTAAGCGCATTCTGTCTGGCCAGATGAACACGAAGAGCGGGAGTGCAGCCCAGTATTTTTTTGATGGAATGCATGAATAATTTTATATCTATATATCTACCCGGGCAACGCCGGGCAATAATGCTAGTAATCTATAAACTTTTAACAGTTACCAAAATTTGGAAATAATTATCTGTGAACAAAATGACTCGAAGACTTCATTTTATTTAGTAGCAAAATTTGAAGCAAGGGGAAAATGGAGCACATCTTTCAGAGTTTAACAAGAATTTTTTTTCTCTCTCTCTCTTTCTTTAAGCTAGGGAGGGGAGGATCTGCGGATATGCTTTTGGTGATGGCTAAAGCGATGAACCCTACTTTCCATGTACTGGTTTCGAATGACGATTCTGTATTTCATCAGAATACGCTAATAGTATAGTAAAAAGCAGTATAATTTACCCCATTTTAACCATCTGACTAGAGGGAAACCACTTTTAAGTAAAGCAGTTTTGGATAATTATTTTCTGCTTGGAAAGAGAACAAGTGTCTAGGCTCTCAAATGTACTTATTAAAGCACATAGATTTTAGCGAACCGCAAAATATGTAAAATCATACCCTGAAAAAAAAATTCCGTGCCTGTGAGATAGTGGAACAACGTTAATGGAAACTTGCGGCCATCTGATCAGTACGTTAAGATAATGTATGAAGGATATAAGTTTCAAAGTAGCCAAGGCTCCTCAGGCTTCCTCCAGTCCACATCCTTGTTGGTATGGGAAACAATAATGAATAAGGAACGTGGAAGCCATCTTTATGATCGTTACCAATTTCCTCCTTCATCGGATCAATTAATATATAACATTACACGTAAACGGAAGTGAATAACTGTCTTCGCTTGAGTTTAGCAATTTCATAATTTTCCTGCTTAACACCCCATCCATCATTACAACTATTACAATCATCAACGAAAAGGACATCTTTGTAGTCAGAAACGGATGTGTGATGTGAAGGGAGAATGTTTAGCACAAAACAATAATTTAACGACTTCCATTCGACCTCTGAACTATTATGAAACAAATGGTCATTTTCTTTAATTATTAATTTATTATAATAATTATTATTGGGGGTATAGTTATGGGAAGAATGCAAGAGATAAAACTATATTAGCTTACGGTAATGAAAATAATTTCAGTTGTGTGATATTGGTGTGGTAATGAAGCGGTTAAAATTAAAGTCACATTTAATATTAAGAAAAAAATTGCTTCGCGGCTATTGTCTCAGACGCTTTTGTTCATTAGTTTTTATCGTAGAAAAGATTTAAAATCTTTCCCACTGAAGTGCTAGTATATAAATGATTTATCAATCACCATTCTCAGAGAAATCTTTAGAGTACAATCATCCTAACCGTGTAAATAAGCAGTGGCGCACCCAGGATTTTTTCTTGGGGGCCGAAATGAACGGATAAAAATATTTATGATGCAAAATCAATATTCATAATGCAATTTCTATTTCTTTGGAGAGGGGCAGGGCCCCTTCCCCCCCCCCCACACACCCCGAATGCGCCACTATAAATAAGTATACCTATACTTCTTAGTGTGGTAATCCGCATAGTTTAGGACATACATGTTTAAATTAATGTCGTTCAATAGTTTCAGTAACATTTAAAATAACGAATGTCAACGATTCATTCCAAGCTCATTTGCCAATTTTATTTCTGTATAAGCTTTGTTGTATACGAAAAAATAACGATCAGATGAATCACTTTACATGCAAGCATTAAAATAACCAGGGTATTTTAGACGCTCTTCTCACTCGGGTTTTATTTTCAGGAAGTGTCCAAGATTTATAAGAAAGAACTATAATGCCCTAAGAAAATCTCAAGAGGCTAAAAATAATAATAAATACTAATAATATCTTAAGATATTATTGACGTCTTAAAAATATTAATAATGAATGACTGGACGATTCCGTGAATAAAGCACAAGGAATCAGTCATTTGGACAATATTAGTTTAGTAGACCTCTGTAAATAAGGTTTTTGATGCTAAAAATATCACACCGCAAAGCATCAGAATAATTGACTGCCGGTAATAATGATTTTAATAACAATTTCTTTCGTTATAACATATGCATAACAATAAAAAACAAAAAAACTTTCTTTTTCGGAAAATTTTAAGTTTACTTAGAATAAAATACAATGGGGCAGAATTAGCTTTTTAAAATTTTTATGTTGAACTGAATGCAAAACTCTACCTTTTGAAATACGTGTGGATGTTTGTCATATGTCGTACAATGAGCAAACCATGAAGACAAATCGAACATCTTAATGGGTAACATCTTATGAATGGCAGTAACTTTCACAAATGTTATGTTGTGCTACGAGCTATATAAGAACATTAAACATTTAGAGTTGAAATTCTCATTTAAAATAATATCCTCTGAGGGAGTTGCTATAGCATCATCTTGGCGTCGGTTGTCTCCACTTCCACGTAGTCCGGCTGGTAACTGGGCGATGGTCCGGGCTAAAAGGGACAATGGACGTTGGGGGCCTTGACTAACACATATAGAGTTAGCTCATGGAGCTCCGTTTGCCAACTAATTACGGACCTGTGTTACTCTATGAGAGTATGGATAACGTGCAGTGACGAATGTCTTCAGGTTTTACGTTTGTTGTATCTCGAAAAGGCGGGTCAACGTATGATTATGACCTAAATTTTTTCCGCTAATGTCCTTTATGCTGCTGTTTATTAGCTATATCGGATTCGCTTAATCCATAGAGAAAATTTTCCCAATGATTGCCGAATGGATTTAAAGCTTAATTTTCAATTTTATTCATTTATTTATTTACTAGCTGAAAACCCGTACTTCGTTACGGAGTACATTCAAATTAAATACAACGGTCAATGTATGCAATTAATGCCAAAAATATGTATAAATATATTTATAATAAATACAACGATCAATGTATGCAATTGATGTTAAAAAAAAGAGAAAAAATATATTTATAAAAAAATCGTAACGGATATTTTTATAGACAAAATTATGTAGAAGATAATATTCAAATTAAATCTAATAGGACATACTAAAGAATATAGTACAGTTAATATAGTACAGTTTGAGGAACATATCGTTTACTGCATTTTAATATTTTTTTTGGATGTCCAATCGTCTGCGCATTAGCAAGAAAAATTTTTTTTTTGTCTATTTAGTTATTATGCACGTGATTATAAAGTTATTTAAAGTACCAGAAAAAGAAATCACGTGATCAGCATTTAATAAATTAAATTCTAAAAATTAATCTTTAAAAATTCTCCAAAAATCAGAAAATGGAGATAAAGATTCGAAAAAATATTTCATTTCAAAGGAATTTTTATGATCTTTCTCGTGATAGAAATTTTATCACCCTCAAATAATTATTTTAAATGCAAACTTAAAAAAATTACTAAAACAGCTTAAAAGTTTAATTTTAAAAAAATCTAAGAAGAATTTTTCAAAAATCTTTCTTAGTGCACCCCTACACTATAAGAAGAATCGCCATGCAAAATTTCATCACTTTAGGTCCAGCGATTTGGTCTGTGCGTTGTATGTCAGTCAGTGAGTCAGTCAGTTACGGAACTGTTTTATATACATAGATTATTGTACTCCGTAATAGAGAAAGACATTTTTCCCTATGTAATCTTATTCATTTTAGAAATTTCGCCCATCAAAGGAAATTATTTGTGTTTAAACCCACACAATATACCCCATTTTCCCCCCGAATCATTCCAAATTTAAAATATTATTTTCTTTTCTTTTAAAGAATAAAAAGATACCCGAGTTAAAAAACTTCTTTCTCTATTACGGAGTCCAATTTTTTATTTTAAAACCTATAAATCCAAGTTGACAGTCCTTGGAAACATTTTCTCCGTAGATTAACATTCAGCTGAGCAAATCCATTACTACTACTCAACAGCTTTAAAGACACCAAGAATAGCTACTTTGCCTGGTAGTAAAATATCGTACTTGATTTTTTTTTCTTCTGAGGGTAGGGGGCGAAAGTTTGAAATTTAGGCCAATTACGCTTACGGTCGATGGATTTGATATCATGCATGAATGTCAAATCCCACGACATACATTAAAACCATTTTGAAACTGAAAACGCAAGTTTTATTCGAGAAGTCTCAACTCTACTTGGAAAACTAGAGCTCTCTGCTGTTATAGGTTAAACCGGCGTAGACAGCGGTAATTTTTATTTTTCTGTCTACCAAATCAAATTATTAGTGAGTGCTATTAAGTTTGGAGGATAAAAGCTCAATAAGAAGATACATACCGGTAATATAACAGATTGCGATGAAAACGCAAACGGTGCGGGACTAATGTCTATTCTCCGTCTGCCTTCGGAGTTAAATTTTGTTCGAATCACCTTTTGCTTGCAACCTTGTTGCAGTTTACCAGTGCCGTGTAAACATCTGTGCGTAATAAACGGGGATGAACAAAGTGTGACATCACTAACGTGGAGCGTCCTTGAAGCCAATTCACCAAAGTACAGATTTTTACACAAATGCCGATTGGCTTGACACCACATATCTGAAAATAAAGTACGAGAAAAATTAGTCAAAATACACATATAATATTACTAAAACATCAGTGCTATAACTGAGAGTTACTTTAAACTGTACTAAATCTTTATATTGATATACATCTCCACGACACCCAGCAGCATAGATTTTGGGTTGACCTTGTTCTGGGTTCCTCAGAAAAGAAAAAAAAAAAAAACTACCGCCTTCCATGTTTTAAGGTAAAATTTTAGTAGAACTACTAGTATATGATCTGAATGTTATAAATCTTAAGAGTTCCTGTCAAAACGCATGCAGAGTCATAACATTTCATTACAAACTCAAAATTCGGCAAGGTGTGTCTAACTTTTTGCCTAGATTATTTGTTTTATCGTTTTATCCAAGAATATATCTAGTACCGCAGTGACTAAAATGGGAAGGCATCTCACTTTTATAGGTCCTCTGTCCTACAGTGGAATACAGATCATTTTTTAAACTATATTTAAACAAAATTTTAATCCATATTTGATACTACTAATCGGAGAAAACTAACTAATCATGACGTGGAATCCAAAATTTTATTATCGGATGCCATAGTCCCTCAGAGCACATGCTAAGAATTCATATTGTACAATATTCAAATAGCAATAAAATTGCTAAACTTTACAAAATACAGTCGTCACACAGAACAGAACAATACTGCATTTTAAAAATCTCAATAATTTCAGTACGTAGCAGAGATCTCCAAAATGTCCCATATTTTGTCGATAAACTCGAGAATATACAAATTAGCGAAATTTATAATTCCGAACGTCGAGAATTAACTATTCTACGACTAATGATATACAATTGACATGTAAAGAATTGATAGCCTAGCCTAAAGGACTGATACAATAAAGAATCAACTCGCAATACACAACAGCAAATGACTGGAGGAATTGGCAATATTGAAGATAATATGAAAACGAAGTTGAGTGGGATTTATTTAAATTACAGATTACACATTATACATGCTTTAAAAATGTGAAAAGAGGAGGGAAATGACAGTCAAATAATTATATGTCAATATAAAACGTGCATATTGAAGACAGACATTTTAACCCAGATACAAAGAGCTTGGTGGGCCTCTTAGTATTATTATGAACAGTTTAAAACTTTTAATAGAAATGGAAGAAAACCAGCGCCTTTTTTAATATTTTATTTTAGTGATTATGAAATTATTTATAAGAAAAAAAATAGTCCATTAGAAAACTAACAAGAACAGCGAAAACGGAAATTAAATTTTATCCGGATCTCTCAGCAGCTCAGAGTCACGAAGAAAAACATATCGACCTAATACAAATGTGAGTGAAGATCATCCATATGTACTCAAGAGCGAGACATTAGACTAAGTTATATACCACATTCGATTACAAATGCCTACGGCATAGGCGTAGTGTGGTTCTAACTTTTTGGGGCGGCACGAATTTAATTCACTTAGAGCCCTCCTCAGCGTATTGACTGACTGTCAGTCCTTAAAATATGAAATATTATGATTCTTTTGAAATTGAATAACAGTAGAATTGATGTTTGAGTAGTATTCAAAAGTTATACAAGAATAATTACAAGATAAAAAGAACTTTTTATATACCATGCTTTAAATTTTCTGTTGAATCATATAAACTTGACAATTCTATGTATTAATAAATAATTTTTTTTTTTGATAAATTATCCCATTAACTTGAAAGAAAATGAAGTTAATTGGAAGTTAACTTGCGTTTAACTTTCAGTTCCCGTCCCGGCCAATAGATGGCTGCACCAGTCTACAAAACAAAATTAACTGAAAATAACTGAAAATGAATTTAATTCTGTTTAAAGATGGCTAAAAGTATTAAAATAATGCATTGCCATGGTGTTCTGAGCTATTCTAAAAGTTTCAAATGTCTAGCTAGTTGGGAAGTTAGTTAAAAATCGATTGCAAGATTTGTACGGGACAAACACACAAACAAACAAGAAAGCGAATTAATAAAAACACGGTAAAAATAAATATAATATAAATAAAATGAGAAAAAAAATAGCATCGAATTTTTTTTATGAATCATATCATTGTTAAAAACTATGTTAAGGCTAAAGACATAATCGGAATCTTCAGATTTACAGTTTGAAAAAGCGGGAAAAAGCCTACGGAGTTTTGTCATCACGTTATACAATACACAGTAAAACCTCGTTTATCCGGATCAGATTTGTAGACATTTTTATTTAATGTTCACATTAGATAATTTTTAACCGTGATAGCAAGAAACTAACTACAAGTACGCCAAATATTCGCTTTTTAGTTTGATTCAGTGTACAGTTCCTGCACAGATTGTACAGAGGCTGTTCGCACATTTTTTAGACGATTTTGGTAAGCGATATAATAAAAAATCGTTTGCTTCAAAAGAAATAATTGCAATTGTACTATGTTATTAAAAGTCAAAATTATCGTCTAGGGCTTGAAAGTTTTTTTAAAATTCAAAATGGCGTTTTTAACAAAGCAGTGGCTTGAAGGCTACATTTATGCTCTTTCCGAAGAGAAATATGCATACTCCGTTATCCAAAAACGATGTGAGAGTCATGGTTTTGTGATATCTAAAGCGTCGATAGGTAATATCGTCAACAAGAAAGGAAAAAAACGTCAAATTGGAGCCTCAAGTGGGACAAAAATTCCAAACAAGTATCCAAGGAAAAAACGGACATCTTCGACTATTGCAAAGGTACGTTGTTTAATGTTAAAATATAATCCCCCTAGTCAAAGGACAGTTTCAAAATCATTAAAATGCTCGTGTCCACTGTAAACAAAATGATAAACGTTGATTTAAATCTTAAGAAAGCGAAAAAACGCAATGTGCATCGTCTTCTTCCACTCATATCGCTGAACGCAGGACACGCTGCAGAATTCTATATGGGAAACACTTATCCAAAGAAAAATGGAAAACAATTGTCACAATAGATGAATCATGGGTGTATTTAAATGATTGCAACAAAAAAAAAGAGCCATTTATTATCATAAAAGGGGAGAAAAAATTTAAGTACATGGTTCAAAGAATCGAAAGAAAGTTTTTCTAAGGGATTCATGATTGTTGCTGGTTTTTCTTATAATGGCAAGTTAAAAATAAAGAGAGTGAAAAAAAATGTCAAGATTAACTCCAAATATTATCAGGAACATATTTTATCGCCAATTTTTCTGAATGAAATACCATCGCTTTACCCACAGTGCCATCAATCTCTGAGACTCCATCAGGACAAAGCTAGCATTCACACATCAAAATCCACTGTAAATTTCCTAAAAGAAATGGAACAAAATACTGGTATCAAGGCCATACCCTTCACTGATATCCCTACTAAATCTCCCGATGTATCCCCTATGGATTTTTGTGCTTTTGGACTTTTAAAATCTGCATCATCCAAACGTCATCCCAAAACCCTTACAGGACTCTGGAAAGCTGTTCAGGAGGAATGGGATAGAATACCTCTTCTGACACTTCAAAAGGCATTATTATCCTGGAAATTGAGGTGTCGAAAGATAGTTCAGAATAAGGGATGTCAAATAGAACATTTAAAACACAAGAATTTTATGTAATTTAGTTTTGTGAATACAATATACATCGTCTAAAAAATGTGTGAACAGCCTCTGTACAATAAATTATGGTAATAAAATGCTTTTATTTTTTGAGTTTAAGAAAGCTCTACTAGATTTACCAATTCTGTGTTAAGAAATGATATGAAAAGTTATTTTTATATTTTTTAATGTCTTGTAAACAATACTATGTCATTTTGTTACAAAACATAGTTTTTTTTTATCGTAATAAATGGTAAGTCTGCCTAGTTAAGGGTTTTGTTTTGCTTATTACCCATATAACTCGGATTATCCGGATTGCCTGTGGTTCCAGCTAGTCCGGATAAACGAGGTTTTACTGTACCTTCTACTTATGTTTCCTCCCCATTTCTACTTTTATGTCTGACTCTTTCTTCTATTTTTATATCTGTCTGCGTTTTCTGAGAGTATATCTTTACAAGCTTAGCACCAGTTGGCCCAAGAGCGCATTTTTTGACTGCATCTGTAAGGGATTCACTGTAAGTCAGTGGCGTACCCAAGGGGGGGGGCAGCGGGCCCTGCTTTCCGAAGAAATAGAAATTACATTATGAATATTCATTATAAATATTTTTATCCGTTCAGCTCGCCCCCCCCCCCCCCAAATTAAATCCTCGGTGCGCCACTGTTTTAAGTACATCATCGCGCGAAATGAGATCGCGCAACGGACTTGGAAACTCCCTGCTTGCTAGGCAATGCAATCTTGCACACCTGTAATAGTACGTATAGTACTCAAGGTCGTGTGCACAGAAGGGATAATTACTTGCCAACCTCTCGATCATTAAGGGGACATAGCTTCCCCATAGCAACGGCCCAGCAACCATCTTTTAACCAATGATAGCTGAAAGGTGTTAATTGTTCGAGAACATTTTCTGACCTCTGCTTTTCCGGGGCTGGAAATTTTTTAACGGTTTTTTGGGCAGTCGAAGAAAAGGCCGCGACTGATAAAGACCTCTATGTTGTCCGCTCTTCAGCTACTCGCCATTTTTTTGTATGCTGATTTTTCTGGTCTGCTTTTGGATCGATTTTAGTTAGACAATGATATATAATCTTCAGTCTCCAATGAGGGTGGTGGTGAGTAATAATTAATTTGTAATGTATTTTATCATGCGAGAGCACAGAATAATTAATATATGTAACTAGGATTTATTATGTGTTTGAATAATTTCTTAATGTATGTAAATAATTATTATGATGTTTTCTTTGCAAATTTGCAATTAATGATAAAATTAATTTTAAGTAAGAAGAAGAGAAAATTAAATGTTAACATTACCTATTAAATTTGAGTTTGTTTCTTTTAGTTATCTCAGACATGTGTCAGAATGTGTTTTTCTCAAATTAACAATTTTTTTAAAAAAGTGCCACTATACGATCTATTTTATTACATGTTCTAATTTTACATAATAGCTATCGTGTTCATTTTAGAAATTTCGCCCACCATAGAAAATTGTTTGCCTTTAAAATACAGTAAACCCCATTCTGGTCAGAGAAATAATAGATTAAAGTAGTCTCACTAGAGGATCTCCCTTCCAAATAAATTATAAAGAAAAAATAATTAAATGAAAATTAAACATTTATATTCACTTATACACTTATAAGAACTATTATAGTAAGAAACATTCTTCAAGAATCTCAGATATTTACGATGTTTATATTAACTCGCTTTCTTGTTTGTGTGTGTGCTTGTCTATAATTTTTTATATACCATGTTTTTAAATTTTCTGTTGAATCATATAAACTTGACAATTCTATGTATTAGTAAATACTTTTTAAAATCTTTTTGATGAATTATCCCATCAACTTGAAAGAAAATGAAGTTAATTGGAAGTTTACTTGCGTTTAACTTTTCGTTCCCGTCCCGATCGATAGATGGCTGCACCAGTCTACAAAACAAAATTAACTGAAAATTAATTCAGTTTTGCTTAAAGAGGCCAAAAGCATTAAAATAATGCATTGTCATCGTGTTCTCAGCTATTCTAAAAGTTTCAAATGTCTAGCTAGTCGGGAAGTTAATTAAAAATCGATTGCAAGATTTTTACTGGACAAACACACACACAAACAAGAAAGCGAGTTAATAAAAACATGGTAAAAATACTACAATCCTAGTCAAAAACGAATCTTTTTTTCATGAGTTAAAACCAGAAAGAAAAAAAAAAGGAAACCAATGATTATTTCAACTATCACATCTTTGTTACATTCTGCAAAATTGTGATTATCTAAAAAAATATTACTTCGATATTGTTACAATAAAATTGATGTATTTTCCTTAAATATTTGGGGGAGGTTAAAAATAATAAAAAAAATTTCAGGTAGTCTCTTCTAACGAAACTACCGCGGGTTATTAACAAAGGATTACTTATCGTTGCTTACCTCTTTTTTTTACAATAAAATTCCTACATACGAAGAGAGGGATGAGTGATAACCCTATGCAGAATAGGTTGATGGTAAGAAAAATAAGTTACGTATGTCAGAAAATCGGGGGTAATGCATCGTGTAAATGTCAAGTCAATAAATGAGTTTCCCAGTGTACTAGAATAGTTGGACGGAACCATATCTAAAATAAAGTGATGTTTCAGGAAATCGAATGCCTTTTCGTTGCGTTTTGTGTCTATATTATGAAAAGCAAGCGATTTTAAAATTTCAAAGTTCAGTGCGATTGATAATGGTAAAATAAAAAAGCTAGCGTGCGCCATCTAGGGGAAGAAAAAATTGTGTAATTTGAAATTAACAATTCGCACGAAGCGGAGATCTTAATCTTTAAATGGTACCTCATTTATCGATTTTGGTTAAGCATGAAGGGAGAAAAAGGGATTAAAAAAAAACACCTTTTATTAATAATATTCTGCCACTCTTTATTTATAACTCGATACAACGGTTTTAACGTCTGAAATTTTGCTTTACCGCTGACCGTTATGGAGGAACGTAATCCTACATTAAAACTTGAGTTTTTGACAGTTAATAAATGAGAAAGTACGTGGTCGTTCCTTGGACCCGTGAGCGGTAGGGGCCCTAAGGTGGATGGGTTGAAACCGCTACGGCCAACTTTTGCTACACATGGGGATACTGGGACCTAGAGCTTAAAGCCGAATCCGAAAGGCTACAAACACAAACGGTAGGACTCAACACCATAGGCTCTGGCCCGAATGCCAGCGTTCTAACAATTCGCCATTGCTAGGAGACCGGCACAGACTTTTTCTCCGGGCCTAACGTCAGCTCTTGACATTCTGAGTTCCGAAAATACAAATTAAGATCTAAACTAAAGATATAGTAGGTTGATTGGTTTAGAATGCTAAGGTCATCTGTCGCAACGCTATTTTTTGCGAAAGTGATACGAATAGGGGTAGTAGCGGATCAAGCATTTGGGGGCCTCGAGCGCAACGTAGTATTGAGGCTCCCAAGAATGTATCTCTTTTTGAGGCTGCTAACTCTCGGTGGCCCTCATATGCACCGTATGGGGCCCGACATAGCAGCTTAGGCTTTCCGGGTTGAACCCTCTGTCTTTTGGGGGATCCCAGCGCGCTCTTCTTGCACCTGTGCGATGATCCAGCACTGAATAGGAGCAAAAATCTTTAGTCCGCTCGTTCTGGAAGTTTCTTCAACCTGCGGCCCGCAGATATGTCGATACCCCGACACCCGTGGTCCATAAAGTTCAAGTCTGATTTAAGGAGAAGACGCCTTTCAGCATTTACTCGAGAAAGGGTTTGATATAACTACTTCATAACAGCAATATTTTTATTATGAATGTTAAGAAAAATCTCTCTTTTTTTCAAGTCCTCAATAGTTTTATGAATAAGCGAGAAAACTGGAGTTTGCAACAGTGGACCAATGTGATGTTCAGTGACGAGTCCCGGTTTACTGAGAAGACTGATTCTCGTCGGATAACGATATGGAGAGAATGTGGAACTCGTTTTCACCCAAGAAATATCACAGAAAGACATCATTTTCCTACAAAGGGAGTCATGGTGAGGTCAGGCATAATGCTGGATGGCCACACAGACCTCCACGTCTTTGACACTGGGTCTGTTACTGCTGAAAGGTACAAGTCCTTGATCCTTATGTTCGCCCGTTTCGAGGTGCTGCCGGTACTGGATTCATATTCATGGATGATAACGCGCATTGTCACTGTGCGATTCTACTCGACAACTTCCTTGAAAGTGAAAACATCCAGCGCATGAAGTGGCCCGCTCACTCTCCTGATCTTAATCCTATTGCGCATGTGTGGGATATGCTCTGGAGACAAACTGTAGCCCTTCCGCACCCACCAAACTCCGTTTCAGAACTGGAAAGCGCTCTCCTTAATGTTTGGAACTCTTTGAGGCCACAACTCATCCACACTCTCATAGCACATATGGGCAATCGCTGTGCAGCATGCGTGGCTACCAGAGGTGACCACACAAAAAAATTAAACTGCCAAATAACCGATATACTTTAATTTTTTTCACTAAAGTATAGTTTGCGTTTTCTTGGCTGTTTCTTTGGATAATAAAAGTGATTAATATCCCTAATTTGCATTGTTTTCTTATGGTATAACCTTATTACACTCGCATATCACGTTTCCCGCCATTCTGACTTAAATTTTCTTAAATATTCACATAAACATGAATTATGCTTAACTTTTGGACACCAGTGCATTTTAAGAATCCAAGAGCTAAAATGTTTTCGCAGAACAAACAAACAAACAAATAAAAAATCATCATTAAATGTACCCCTGAAATTTAAAAAAATCTCAGCTGCTTACCCATAACGGCTGATAAAGGTTAATATTATCTCAATTTTATATAAATACACATACATAGGCAGCTCAGGAAACAGGGTAGGGCCCCACCGATAATTTTACATTATACTCCGTAGAAACAATCAGACTTTGCTAAAAGCAAAACATTCTCAAAAGTCGTACAATTTTTTTAATTGAAAAGAGGAAGTGTTCTGTAAGCTTTCGGAAAAGCTGTACAGCTGCACGTGAATTCTTGAATCACCTGCGCTGGGCGGGGAGAATCTATATAGTGCATGAACTTGGTTTGATAGGCTATAAGACAACTGCACGAGTACTGCATAATTGACATTCATCGTTGATCGAGTGTTAAAATTTTCCTTATTTTGGTCTCGTTAAAAACAATTTTGATAACAGGGCAATAACAGCGGAAGTTGCAGACAATCTAATTTAATTATGGTAACGATTTCTAAAGAGTGAATGACAGTTTATGTGCCGGAGAAAGCTGGTTTCCTACGTGGCATTATTTTTATTTGAACTCTCAGCCTACAGTATTCGCCCACTAGAATATTTTTTATAATTTGTTGTTGGAGTTACCTCGAAAGTTTGACATTCATTTTATTCGAATATGTATTTTGAAATCCTCTAGGATTTTTAAATAAATTCCGTGGAAATCTGTAATGTACACTTTTTTGAGGGACTGAAATACTTTGGACATTATCGGCCCAAAAACTTTGTACTCCATCAATAAAAATAAAAAAATGAACTCTTTTAAGGGAACAAGAGACTTTCAAATTCAATTTTTTTTTAAATTTTCAACTCTATATACAAAATGAGAATAATTAATTTTCTATTTTACTACATTGAAAACCCTTAGAATTCAAAATAAGAAATTTTTGGCAGAATAATGCCTTAAAAAAAAAAAAAAAACGTTTAAAAATGCAAACGTTTTTCAAATTGCTCTATGCGCCTTCTATATTAATTAAAATTCTTGAATTTTGTATTATAAGTTAACCATATGTATATAAATATAAACGCGCATTAAATTTTTCTTGTATTAATCTAAAGTCTTAAATATTTTCTTTCTATTCTGCCTGTTATTTCTTTTATGTTTTTACTTTATTTTATGGTATATAAATTTGAAACATATTTCTGATTTCAAAGAATTATGCACAGTTTTGTGACAAACACTTCAATTAACAATTCTGAGAAATTTGGAAGATATCAGAAGAAAATGAATACGCATGGAGCCTTTTGAAAAATTCTAGCATTTTTGAACAATCTTTTGATAAGCAGGTTCTATTTCCCCACAAAATACTTATTTGTGAATTCTAAGTATCTTCAATGTAGTAGAAAAGAATATTAATTATACTCATTGGATATATAGAGTAAAATATTGAAAATTAAAGAAGAGCGAGATTGAAGGTCCCTTGTTCCCTTAAAACCCTTTCAGGGGCGCCGTTCGCACAGTGCGAACGCCTAAATCTAGTCTTTTTTTCACTTGCATTGAATGTATTCCAGTTAAATGAGCAGAAAAATGGCTAGTAGTGTCATCTGTTATCAGTTTAAAGAAGTAAAAAAAATGCCACCTAATTGGAAATTTTTTCAAGATTCTTTGGGTTAAAAATATCGGGCGGAAAATCTGCACCGTGCAAACGGTGAAGCTTGTTGCCCCTGAAAGGGTTAAGCGCAAAATTATAAACAAAACAGCGTTCCTTACCGAAGGTTGAAGGGGAAGGGGGAAAAACATGGTTGTATTTTTACACGTAGTTTTATTTATTTATTTTTTTTTTTTTGGGGGGGGGGATAAGGAAACTACCAAGGACAAAATACGTAACAGAAAAACATAAGAAGCACGAAATGATTACTTAACCAGTGGTTACCAAATGGTGATACGCGTACCACTGGTGGTACGCGACAGCATTTGAGGCGGTACGCAGGAGGGTTCAATAATAATGGCTTGGTTAAAGATAAGCACTATTGAACCTGGCATAGAAGCTCTAATAAGAAATAAGCATAAGCAACAGCAAGTTTCTCATTAAACATCCTGATAAAGGCATTTTAGAGTTGTGTCGTGAACTCACACTTCATCGAGGTTCTTTCTATGGCATAGGGACAATGAGGTAGATAAAAAAAGTCGTCTAAATGACACAAACATACATTTAATAACAATTTAACATAATGTTACAACAAAACTGAGCATGAGGTGGGCAAGCCTACAGCATCTTACCAGACCCCTGCTCCTACCAGTCGTTCCTCCCGACGATCCCCTCACCCCCTCGGGTTTGTCGTCCCACGCAGCCAATCACTCTGATTGGTGAAGGGGGGGGGGATCAAGAGGTACAACCCTTGCGTTTTCGGTAACGCCGCTTCTACAAACTATAAGTTGGGAAATTGTATTTGCCATTTGTTAATAACAATTACCAACGACCGGCTTATTCTAGTTTTATGGATTTATTGTCTTCTATTTTATTTATACTTAAATACATTTCGCAAAATTATTCATAAGTGTATAGAATTTATTGCCCCCTCTCAAAACGTTATAATATAATCAGTGGTACGCCACGACCCACAAAAATTCTCAGGTGGTACTCAAGTATAAATAGGTTGGGAAGCACTGACTTAGATTCTAAATTTTAACGAAAAAATTGAGAGATCTTCCAGCTGAATAAAATCGACGATCATTATTTGCTGCATAAATAAAAGCTAGCATTTTTCCCCCTTAATGAATAGTCTCAAATATTTATGAAATACGGTCAGCCTGGAAGCAACTGAGACTCTATGTCCGAGAAAATGTATGAAATAGCTCAGGAAGAAAAGAAAATTATTTTCAATACATTCTTACCTGCACTGCAGTTCAAGAGCAATAATTACAAGATAAAAAAAACTTTTTATATACCATGTTTTTAAATTTTCTGTTGAATCATATAAACTTGACAATTCTATGTATTAATAAATACTTTTTAAAAATTTTTTTGATGATTTATCCCATCAACTTGAAAGAAAATTAAGTTAATTGGAAGTTAAACGGGGTGCACCAGTCTACAAAAATAAAATAAACTGAAAATGAATTCAAATATGCTTAAAGATGGCTAAAAGTATCAAAATAATGCATTATAATCGTGTTCTGAGCTATTCTAAAAGTTTCAAATGTCTAGCTAGTCGGGAAGTTAGTTAAAAATCGATTGCAAGATTTGTACGGGACAAACACACAACCAAACAAGAAAGCGAGTTAATAAAAACATGTAAAAATAATAAATCTCCAGCTGACTAAAAAATAGATTTCAAACCTCTATCTTAGCACACAAAACATTATATGTAAGTTTTTAATAAAATATTGATCCAGATTTCAACAAAATATTGATCCTATATTGGGACCTTACCACCGAATGAGGGCACGTGCCGCCGACATGTTGTTTGCATGTTTGTATATATACAGTGACTCCCTCGATTGAGGGTAAATTTGTTTTTCTTTTTTTGAATTTCAGACTAAGGGTCGCATTTAAGAAAAATTAATAGACACGTTTTACTAATTTAGTGTCACAAAGGGAGAAACATTTTGGTATTAAACATCCTAAAAATTAAGAAATGGTAATTCATTAAAACAAATAATTGAAGTTTTTAAAGTGCTACAAGAATTGAGAGTACGCCTTTTAAATTACCTATTTTAAACTGTCAGTAATTATAATAAATAGAATAAATATTTACAATACAGCATTTCCGAAAACAGGTCTTCCTATCCTAAATTGGTATCTGTTAAAAGTTAATTGGAATGAAATAGAGAATCGAAAGTAAACAAAAGAAAACTAATGATTAATGTGTCAAATACAAAGGCAAATCTTTGCGAAACAGCTAAAATTGTTGAAGGACGGGTGAGTCGCGTTGAAAAAATCGTTTGACGATTTAAAAAGGGCAAATAAAGTAGGAAGCGGCCGAAAAAACAGAGAGAGGGAAATTTTACATCAAATAACGGTTGATCCTAAAAATAAGTGCTCCAAAAATCGCTTCAAGTAATTGTAGAACTTATGGTAAGTCTTTTTAACTTAAAACTATACGCAGTGTCGTCAGAAGAGCTGGCTATAATGGTAAGAAATCTGATAAAAAGCCCTTTATTAGTAAAAGGAATGGATATAAGCGATTACAATTTGTAAAGGATCACATGTTAAAGGCCAAACAGTTTTAGAATGAAGGTGTTTTTATGGATGAAAGAAATACAATGTTTTTGGCAGCGACGGCTTGTCGTAGGGTGTGGCGCAAAGAAAAACACTGCTTTCGATCCAAAAACCTGAATTCCAACCGTTAACCATGGAGGTGGGCCAGCAGTGGTTTGCAGTGACGTAGCGAGCATAACTGGCGCCCGGGGCACGATACCTTTTTGGCGCCCCCCTTTCCGAAAAACATATAGTAATATAATATATAGAATTAGTGAAAGGACCATTTGGCGCCCCTGTGCGAATGGCGCACGGGGCATGATAGACCCCCTTGCCCACCCCTCGCTACGACACTGGTAGTTTGGGGGTGATGACAGCAGCAGGGGAGGACAAGATTGTATTTATCGATGGAATCATGGACAAGAATGGCATATCTTGGTATAGTGAAGAAACTTTTGAAGGATAATGCTGCTAAACTGGGATTGGGATCAAATTTCACATATCAACAAGATAATGATCCCAAACACACAGCATACATAGTAAAGCATAGATAGTAAAGCATACATACAACATAGATAGTAAAGCAATTGCTGCTGTATCATTGTCCACAGCAGCGGAAAACGCCAACACAGTCCAGGGCCGCCCAGAGGGGGGGGGGGAACTGGGGCACTTTGCCCCAGGCCCCCAACTGCTGGAGGGGCCCCAAAAATTAAAAAAAAATATTTATTAGATTTCCTCCGAAAGCAAATTCTGAAACTTGTACCGTACTTCAAAATTCAAAATAATCTCCTGAAAAAAGCCCCCCCCCCAAAAAAAAAAAATAAAAATAAAAATAAAAAAAATTATTCGATTAATCAGATTTCTTGGGGCCCCCAACAGAAGTTTTCCCCAGGCCCCGTAAAGTCTCTGGGCGGCCCTGACACAGTCTCCTGACTTGAATGTTATCGAGAATTTGTGGTCCTATCTACAAAAAGCTATACAAAAGCATTACATCTCCAGAAAAGAACACGCGAGACTTATATTGCAAGAATGGAAGAAAATCTCTGCCGAATCAACTAAAAATCTTGTAGATACAATGCCACGACGAATGAAGGCAGTCATTAAAGCAAAAGCACATGCTACTAAATATTTATTTATTTAAAAAAAATTTGTATGCTAGAAAATTTACCGATATTCTCAATTTTTTGAATTCAAGTATTTCCGCATTTCCTCAATAAGTTCGTATTTATGTATAATATAACACAATTGTTTGGCAAAGACTGGTTTCCTTAGTTCATAACTTTTTCTCTTGAAATAAGGAATCTCTACAAAAATAAGTGTACCCTCTATTTTGCGTGCGTGCGTGAGTATAGAATCTGGGGCGTACTCATTTGCGAACCCAGACTCTCCTATACACAAAATAAAGCAGTACTCAAATAAGGAGTCTCACTACTTAAGCTACAAACTCTATACTGATATTAAGAAGAATTATTTACAGTATGGTGATGTTACAGTACAAATTTCATCACACGTCAGGACTCAACAAATATGAACGAGTTAACTGCGCAGCATGTATGCTGCTATAGGCCAACGTCATGCCTAGTCGAGAGCCTGTCTCCGTCTGATCTCCGTCATCCCTCGCACTCCTAGTGGCGCTGTCGCCGCATCACGTGCGTGGCAACGCTTCGTAGCAGACGCCATGGGTTAATACAATTCGCACACACACACACACACACATATAGTATATAAACATTCTTTTTCATAATACAATATGATGAACGGTAAACTGTCTTCGTAATTGAATTATGTATAATCAAACTTTTAAGAGTGTTTATACAAAATACAACCCCCCCCCCAAAAAAAAAAAAAAAAAAAAAAAGTGTCTTTGGTAAATTCTCTCACACATTTTACAACTGAAAATTATCAAAATTTATTTCTGTAAATTAAATTTTCGTTGAATTGCCATTATTTAAAAATGCCACTTTTAAAACCTGGTGTTGTACCATATATTTATCGTACAACTAGTTGAAAACACGCAGAGATTTCCCATATAATAAACAATTTATGAAACACACTAAGCAAATCAAAGTGATCCCCAAGTTTGTAGTCGCGTTGCTCAACTACACGTATACAGACATTACTTCTGTTACAAATAGTTAACACTAATTCAACAATTATACACAACAAGGAGATAAAGCTTTTTAAAACCGTGGATTATTTCGGACTGTCAAGTATTCGAGACTCAAAACTGAACAGTTTTTAATAAATATTTTACGACTGAATTCAAATATTTCAAAAATTTTGTATTTATTACATAATTCTCGTGGCTTGACTTATCCAGTACTAGACGCTACGGAGCCTCTTTATTGTCACTGGAAATGAGAATCATTTAACGTTCTAAATAGCTTAATAAATCTTGAAAAAACAAACACTGAACTTCTAACACTGACATTAGACTGAACACATTTAGAAGCTCAACCTGTCCAAATGTCCTTTAGCTTAAATAATGATCAGATAATCACCCTGTAAAAACTCACAGTCTTGTCACAAAAGAAGAAAAGCGTTAAGGGATTATCACAAAGTATATTAAAAGACTAGCCCCTGCGCGACCAGCATGTTCGCTTTTAGTTTTATATTTTCTTTTGCAAAACAACTCAACTGAAAGTAACAAATGTAAGGAATGTTACCATTACCTGTCATCAAAAATATACGTTATTAAGGGGTATTCTCTGTAAGGCTGAGATTAAAAAAATGTGAATTTCCATTACTTCAGAACAAAGTTAAAGATAAGACTGAGAACAATGTGCTGATCTTTTATAATCACGGCCACAACAAGAAATCATTAACATCAACGGTTTTAAAAATTGCATCCCTCTCTGTATGTACTATTTTTCAAAATTAAGATATCTACACTTTATCATTACATCTGTGATGTAGGTAAAATACACTTAATAATTAAGATGATAGCATATAATTAATACATAACGCGCGTGGTAATGTCTGTTTTAAATATATTTGCATTGTTGAATCTCTGTAAGCCTCTACTCAACTTGTTCCAACTATCGGCGATCCAATTTTTTAATTGCTTGATTATTACTGAAGATTATTAGAAAAAGGTGCGCAATTTTTTTGATAATGGGAGGTAGCATGAGAGTATATTAAAATATTGGATCACGGCTAGCACTAATATTTGATTCCTTAACTTTACTAATAATTTATAATTAAATAACTAAATATGACTGTAACATTTATGTGCATTATATTCTTTTACTTGTTAAAGTGGCTGGTATATTGTTTTTTATTAGTTTTATTGCTGGCTGGTATGTATTCAACATAGTTAATTATTAATTTTAGAGTGTTTTTATTTTTGTTTTTTCAATTAATAGTAAATTTTGGATTATGAACCCAAACCCTTGTGTAAGCTGGGCTCGTACGCAATTTAACGAGATCTCCTCCATTTTCACAGTATTTTCACAGCACATACCCAGGACTACACCGGATAAAGGGATTAACAGAAGTATCCATTTCAAGAAACAACCCCTTTTTGCAGCTGGCCAAGAGATAAGCGAAACAACCGTTTTGATGAGGGGTAGGCGCATGGATACGCCTGAGATCGCCAAACGCCGAGTTAGTCCCAGAGTTTAGAAAAAAAAAATAAATCCTGATTTGATGCAAGATCAAAGTTTGAAAATAAAATACTATACTGCCTATCAAATTATAATTCAAGCCCCTCAAATTCTGTTGGTCCGAATTTCCCTGTTAAAATCAAGGAGCGAAGACGCACTCATTTTCACCCACGAGTAGCCATACAAAGGGGTGAGAGGGTCATCGAATGGAGATTTTTGGAGGGGGGAGTGAGTTTTTGGGCAGGCTCTCTCTCTCGACCGGCTACTTTGAAAAGTGGGGAGCCTTCAACTCTACTAGCCGAGAGATGCAAGTTGGATCTGGAGATGATTCGATTTTAGCCCGAGCGTGCCCTAGATGTCTGAGGAAGGGAAGAAAGATTTGCTTGACTATAAGACCTGCTGGCCCATTCCCTTTTAAATTCTGCTATTGAAGACGGTACCGTCCCCCTTTTTTTTTATTTATTCGCTGCAGCTTTAAACATGTTTTTCCTTAATTTTTTTTATTTTATTTAACTTAATTATCAATGAATTAAAATTTTTGGTTACCAGCCACTTACGCGAACTTGTTTAAATTAAATTATATTGTGAAAGGTGCTGTTGATGAAAATTAGAGGAGAGTAGATCCTCAGTGTGTAATCTGCCTATAGGCAGAGTAATCTTAATGGCCGTACAACGTTCAAATAAATTGTTATTTTTTTTGGTATAGCTTTTGTCATGTCGTTCAGTTGCCTCGTAGTTTTCTTCGTTCCTTTTAGGTAATTTTTATTTCAGCTTTCTTTTCAGTGAACTATTTTCAAGTTAATTTAAAATAATTTTCATGATTCAGCCCTCTACAGCAGGGGCATCAGCAGTGAACCAGATATTGTATTTTAATGGGTTATTGCTTATCACAACCCGCATCTTTAAAAGGTACTAACCACGACGCAAGTGAATTAATAGGTTTCATGTAACTTTTTTTAAACACCTCTAAGAGTGTATGTAAGCTTAACAATCTTAATAAATTATTTTAATTTAACTCTCCCCGTTTTAAGATATAAAACGTAACACATCAAATAAGAAATTGTTGGGAAATTTTTTTTTCACTTAAAAAAATGGAGTAAAAATTCATCAAGTACTAAAATATAGTGTGGATTACACCATTCTCTGTATGTGCTATTGTTCACAATTCATTTATCTGCACTTAATCATATCAAATAATAAATTGTGGGAAAATTTCTTATAAAAATGGAGTAAAATTTTCATCACGTACTGAAAAAAGTGTAGAAAATAAACTATTACTGGCTCTCGGTTGCTATGTCAGCGACAGTTAAGCCTAACTTCGCGATCGTTTATGCTCTCTTTCACGCCTCTCTCTTAATGAATTATATCTTCTTCGGTTTGTTTCTTAAGACTGTTCCCAAATTTCACTTGATCGTGCAGCTCGCTTTCGAGCATTACTGATTTCAGTGCGTAAATCCATGTTGACACGCGCTTACAAATTGCGGACGGCCGGTAATGTTTACATCTGGTAGTTGCAGCCGTTGCCATTCGGAGTGTAGAAATATCGTCGATTTTTGTGCCGCATACCTACGCGTTTTATATATATTTAAGATGCTGACCAGGACTGGTCCCTTAGGCGAGGCAGCGAGGCCACCGCATCAGGCGCCAAATTGAGACAGAGTAAAAAATAAGAAATTTTTAACGAATAAAGAAACAATTTAAGTAGTTAAGTCTAATACAGGACGAAATTCGTATAAATACTCAAATATAAGCGAGTATTCAGACTATTTATTATAAACGGCTGAATTTGAGGTGATGAGAAATAACATTTTGAATGCGTATATATAAACATTGTTCTAGCTCCAAGAATTCTACTACCTGTAGATGAAGCAATAGCGGAGCACAGTTTTCCATAGCTGAAAATTCTAAGGAGTTAGCTACGAACAACAATAAATTAAGAGCGACTGAATGATCTAGCAATCATTTCTCCAGAAAATAGGTATCTAAAACAATAAATTATAGAGATACTACCAAGCCATTTGCTGCCATAAAGGCCGTGAGAATGATTTAGTAATTATTTTATTATATAACAAATTATTATCAAATTTATTTACTTTTATTTAATTTATTAACTCTGTTTTTTTTAAGTTCTGCCATTTTTAAAACTTTTATCTTTCTTTAAAATAAACAATTTCTTTTTTAAAATTTAATGATCCTATTCTTCCCAAAATGATCTACGAGTAGGCTATTTTCAATAGTGATACATTCAGTACTTAAGAGTCTCTCCGAAAATTGGAAAAAGCGCCGTTTTTAAAACTTGCCTCAGGCATAGTGGCGTAGCGAGCATAACTGGCGCCCGGGGCATGATACCTTTTTTGCACCCCCCTCCCCCCGAAAAACATATAGTAATATAATACATAGAATTCGTTGAGAACCGTTTGGTGCCCCTCTGCGAGTGCCGCCCGGGGCATGATAGACCCCCTTGCCCCCCCCCCCCCCTTCGATACGCCACTGCTCAGTCACCACGATGGATCGGCCCGGCTCTGGTGCTGACTGTAAGGGTAAGTTAACAAATATTATGCTGTAGCTAATGGAACTTTAACATGAAAGAAAACCCTTCAACATGTGATGAAGTGTCTCATCTCAATGGCTTCCATACGTTTAAAAGTTCTAATACAGGCTGGTGATATCTACTTTCCGTACAACAGTGGGGACACTGCATTTGCCAGAGTGTTTTAGAGGCGACCTGAATGCGAAAACCAATTTGAAGAAAAATTGGCATTTAAATGCATATTCAAATGGGAATTCTCCCCCCCACCTCCCCCGCCGCTCCCAACGAGCCCTATAAGAATGTTCCAACGAAACATTCGAGTTCCTCACTGCTGTCAAGCTTCATTTCTACTCGTGATAAATAAGTAAATAAAACAAAACATCAATCCAATATATATCTCTAAATTCTCATTTAACTTATCAAAATCAAGCTCATAACAGATCTCGAGTAAAGTCTCAGAATCACACGTTTAAAGAACATATGTTCAAACACAAATCTAACACACATCTCTAAATGATCTTCTAATTCATCAAGATTAAGATACTGACAGATCTCGAATAAAGTCTCAGTAACACACGTGAAAAGTTTTTTTTTTTTTTTTTTTTTTAAGAGCGCAATCCAACATATATCTTTAAATTCTCATTTAACTTATCAAGCTACTGACGTATCTCGAGAAAAGTCTCAGTATCGCACCTGAACAGTACGTTTTTTCGAACAGCATTCCAACTCATAGGCGTAGCGTGCTTCTAACTTTTTTTTTTTTTTTGGGGGGGGGGGGGGAGGGGGCACGAATCGAATTCAGTTAGGGCCCTCCTCAGCGCATTGACTACCTGACGGTCCTTAAAATATGATATATTATGATTTTTTGAAATTGAATAACAATAGAATTGATGTTTGAGTAGTATTCATAAGTTATACAATGAGAAAAATAAATATAATATTAATAAAATGAGAAAAAAATATAGCATCGAATTTTTGTTATGGATCATATCATTGTTAAAAACTATATTAAGGCTAAAGACATAATCGGAATGTTCAGTTTCACAGTTTGAAAAAGCGGGGAAAATCCAACTTTCTTAAAAGTTTTCTACAATTTTCTGATTTTAACTGAACTTCTATTAACATTTTAATTTATTTCAAGTTAAGTTGGGGGGCAGTCGCTACGCCTATGATCCAACCTATATCTCTAAATTTTCATCTTAGCTACTAGCAGACCTCAAGAAACACACGTTAAGAGAACTTTTTTTTTAAAATTAACTTGGTAAATTTCGCTACACTGCACGTGCAAACGCTCTTTTAACGAAGGACCAGCAACTCTCCCTCCTGTCAAGCGATCATCTGTCCAAGTGCTTTCACGGAAATTTCCCAATAAATTATTATTCAGCGAAGATGTGGCAGCAATAACCTTCCATATCTGAAGGCTCTCGCCATAACAAATGAAATCGACGCAAAAAGTGATCTTACCTCCGCAAATCTGAATCCAGTGTTTACAATCCCGTGTTTACACAACCTACTACTTGGCTCACAGCGTACGCCTCATCATCCAAACTTCCGCACACAGCAGCACGAACCGGGAACACACAAGAGACGCCAACAAACACTCCCCAGAGCCAAGAATAAACGCGGCGTACGTCAGATTCCGAGGGGGATTGGCGCTCGCAGACCAGTTCGAGGGAAAACTTTTTTCTTTTTTTTCCCTTCCATACCCAAACCGTCCCCCATTCCGGCTCGTAGCGCGTGCAAGCGACAGCGAAGACCTTGGGACGAGCGTTGACCCCTAAAACAATGCTAAAGAACGAGGGGAATGTTATATGGGTAATATTACATAAATTTCCGACAATTTGTAGTGCGCTGAGGTTCGAACGTCACGTCACTTCTTCAATTGGTGATGCATAACGTAAATATTAAGGAGTCTAGATTGAAAACTATTTTTACTACCAGATCTTAACAAACTGATTTTTTTTATCACCTGATTCCCGATTAAGTATTGCGAATTCAAAAAGGAGGCTTCTAGAGTCGAGAGCTAAATACTTACATCCCGTTTTGCGGGAAATAATAGGGAATCAAGATGCGCGATTCTTCATAATGCCTGCTCCTTCCACAATTCATTGCATCTTCAGGAAAAGTTTTACACTTTTCTTTCTCTGGTTGACGCAGACTAATTTCACATTAAGTTTATCACCATGTGTTGGCCGAATAGCGCCCTTTACACGTACGCTCTTTCGCGAGTGCTTGGAGCGTACCGGATTGCACGCGGGAAAACTTGCAGTAAGCTCCAAAGCAGCTTTCTCTTCTTCTCCTACACCTTCACACGTGCATTCAATCACGCGGGATTGTGGTTTCACGAGGGAAAGAGCGTACGTGTAAAGGGCGCTAATGGCTAGGGCGCTGGCATTCGGTTAGATCCTGTAGGCACTGACATAGCGAGCATAACTGGCGCCCGGAGCAAGATACCTGTTTGGCGCCCCCACCACACGAAAAACATATAGTGATATATATAGAATTAGTGAAAAGGACTATTTGGCACTCCTCTGCGAGTGGCGCCCAGGGCATGATAGGCCTCCCTTGCCCCCCTCTCGCTACACCACTGCCTGTGGGTTCGAGTCCTACTCTTGGCATAGATATTTGTAGCCGTTCGTAAAAGTTGACCGTAGCGCTCCCAAATCAAACCTAACATTAAGTTTGTCAAGGAATATAGAAGGGTATTAATTTTGAAATACCGAAGACAATAGGCGTAACTACGATTGAGGGACTGGGGGTCAGCCCCGAGAGCTAGCGACTCTATACCAAAAAAAAAAGGGGGATGTGGGGGGGTTAAAGGCCCTTCTCGGAAATTCTTGAATTGTTACTTAAAAAAAAAACCAGTAATACAGGGCCTAATTTTTTTCCGTAACATATTGATAAAATTACTAAATATTTTAAACCAAGCAAATTTTAATCTCGTTCAATGATTTGTAAGTAAAATTTTGGATTACCTTTCTTAATTTTAATTCCTTACTAAAATGTTGGACTGTTCACAAGCTCGAATCACATAATGAATAATTTGAGAGGTTAATAATAATGGATAGGTTTTTTTTAAAAGAGGGTACTTTTTTCAACTCAAGGCTGGTTAAGTCTATGGCAAAGACTAATCTTTATATTTCTGCGGTTATCACTCTATCTGTAGTTATATTTTATAAGAATAAAAGAGTGAGACCATTTATTACACCGAAATGAGCGTATAAAACTGAAAAAAAAATTAAGTTTTTTCCAAATTTCAAGCTAGTAATGCACCACAAATCCATGCTAGAAAATACACTGAACTCCTGACAATCTGCGCGAAGAAAACGGGAAAATAAAGGTAATCTAAAAATGGCCCGACATACCGAAAAAAAAACTATTCAGAGGTTTATGATTAACTGCATATGATGATTTAACACTTCACTTCATATGCGAATGGAACATTTCGTGTTCACTTTCACGATTATCTGCGGGCAGCGGGAAATTCCGTTTTTGCTTCTTCTGTGCCGTTTTCTGGAAGTCGGGACCCTATTACATGTCCTTAAAACCAGCTTATTTTTGTGAGACGCATTTCTTAAAGAGTATTTGTATCTTATTTGCATTTAGATTTTATTTAACTATTTTTTTATGTGATGATACCATCCAGTAAACTGAAATTACCGATAATATTCTTATGAATTAAAAAAAAAATATTGAATTCCGACTATTACTTCATATGTTAGCTGTCTTTTTGTGGCGTCTAGCGTACTTCACGAAAATGCCAAAAAACTCTTCAAAAGCTTTAAAAAAAAACCGAGCGAGAAAACAAACTTTTACTACATCGGCAATCAGTAGAAAAATCATGAATAAGATTACGGGCCTGTTCACATAGGAGTCCGTTGCGTAGCGTTAAGGGAAAGATGACGTTGAGACGAAAATAAACCAATCATAGGCGTTAAAAATTTCATTGCTAATCATTTGGAGGTTTGTCATTGGCTAAATATATTTCAATACTTTAATGCAACGCAACGGACTCCTATGTGAATAGGCCCTACCTCTTAGTGCTCGAATTCAAAGCTATTTAATTTTTTTTTGCTTCGAAGGCCCCAAGCTGAGGAGAAACTTTGTCTTTACCTCGGCGCATTTCTTATCACGGGTTGTTCAGGGAGAAAAACACATGGGAACAGGTTTAGCCAATACGTCTGAAAGTAACGAGAAAAACCAGTTTAATAAATGGAACGAGCTAACCATTAGATAACTAATAGCAAGCATAAACACTAATTATTATGGGAAATACGTTGTTTCTATTATTGCACAAACAATTCGAATGTCTCCAGAATTATTGCCTAAAGAATGCAAAGCGTATATATAAATAAAATTTTGGTATCCCTTTTTTGGCTGTTTTCAAGCGTCCTATTTGTATAAAATGCACACAGTCTTCTTTACTGAAAACATTGATTAATGAACAAAGGAAATGTAAATACGCCATGACCGCTTCTTGAAAAGTCAAAAAGCAAGCACTCGTCTTAAGATCAAAAATCAACGACAAGTAAAGACATAAAGAATACCAGAATATTTTAGTAGTAGTCTAAATAAAAACAAATAAATGAATAAAATGTCAAACGAAAGAAAAGCAAAATTTCGGGGTTAATAGCCATTGTTGGTCATGAACAGATGAATATAGACCGCAAGTTTTAGATATGTTAGATTTTTTATTCTATTTTTTTACACATATTTTTAAAATTTTTATTTCTTTAACTAATTTTCCTTACATGATTATCTCTTTCTGGTATGTGTTTCTTAAATAGACTGCCCGGGATCTTTATTAAGGTGCTTAAATTAATACCACGTGAGACATTCCCATGTCAGTATTAAGGAATAAGCCCTTTTATATAACACTTTATAGAACTTGAGATAGATTGCGAATTTAGTTTTACCTCCAGACTGTTTATAATCCGTAGCGGAAAACACTTCCTCACTCTGATTACGGCTATTCTACATTAACCCTTCAGCGGGCGCGCTCGAGTACAAAGTGCAACATTTTCGTAATTTTGAATGATTTGTTTTTACATGTAAGGTTTGAATGTTCTATGCAGTTTCTATTTATAGCTACACCCTTTCTAATGCAGGTCTGATTTTCTGATCCTTGTATTCCTTTCCATTCATTGTTAGTCGTGATTTAACCGTGGTAAACCAGCGATTATACTCGATTACCATACGACAAAAACAGAAGTTGATGCAGTCGATCAAATATGCAGCTATTACACGAAGATGGACAATCACATTGTTTTTTAGGTTTTTGGGCATAAATAGGGATCCATTCGCAAGTTGTCCTTAGATCCAATAAACCGAACAGTTTTGAAATAAGGCGATTGTATCTGCATTCTTTGGCCTTTAATTATAAATGTATCTCAATGTTATCAACATTTTATATCTTGTGATAAAACGCAGAATTATTATTTTCAATTTGATAAAGAAAAGTTTATTACAAAAGGAATACTCAAGGTTGAAAGAGACGTTGCTCTTTGTGCCACGCGCGCCTGCTGGTGTTCCAAAAATTGGCGCGCCCGCTGAATGGATCAGTTCGTTGCAGAAAATTTTACAATAGATATTTTTTTACGATAGTACGGTCTAATCATTCATATTTAAGAAGGCTGATATCCCGTCTACAGTAATTTCAATTTAAAATAAGATTTATAATATCACAGGCACCTTTTTTTTATACTTATATCTAAGGACTATACTATTTTATTTCGGTGCCTGATAATTTTTGCAGAGCAGTGGTATGAAAACGGTAGAATAAATTTATATAATAGTGTTGTAGAAACTTATGGACCTCTGAGAATACACTTTAAAAACAAATTTATTTGATCTGGCTTCAGTGCTCCATAGTGAAAATCCTCAATGCTAAGCAAATATGACCAAAAATTTCTAAGATCTAAAATTTGACTTTCCCTTGAGCCTAAGTTTTATAAGACTTGAATGAAAACGCGGATAAAAGCTAAATTGAAAATTTTATTTATGAATTTTACATATTGAACTACCTCAGGGAAGACGAGTTTTCCCCACCCTTCTCTCTGGTAACACTGATTGTCTGCAATTCTTTACACTTCAATATAAAGTTATCAAGATAAAGCAAAATGCAAGGTCAGCTGTGCAGTATTTGCCCCTGTCATATATCTCGTGTCTTTGTTGGAGTTTCAAGAAACCTTTAATTGAAATGCGTTAATATAAGACATTAGAAGTATAATTGTTTTAATATTACATTTGTTATTGCTATAAATGTTAGTAATACATGTACAAAAATAAATGTCGATGTAAAACAAAGCTTTTAGACCAGATTGAATGTTACTAAAGATATATCGAGTTCAACACCCTCACGACATAATCATGAAAGAGGCGAATGTTTTCAGTGTACAAAAGAAGCACTTCCGGATGCATTTTTTTAAAATAACTTTCAATGGACGCAATCTTTCGCTGCGCAATTTGATATGTTGTAATTACATTTGTTTGTCGAAAACTTTCTCTCTCTCGTATGCTAGATTTCCTAATGTTTCTAAACTTTTTATACTGAATTGTATAAAATGCACGTTTTTGTCAAATTATTCACAAAGATCACGCAAGTTAAAAGAATCCGAGAAGTTCAAGTTAGAAGAATTAAGCAAATTTACCTTTCAATACTATTAAAAAAAAATTTTAATGCCCCAGTAAAAGCTGCTGATCCAGTCTCATGACTATCATGCATGGTTTAGTGCCATCATACGGCTGCAATCGTAACTTTTTATAGGGCATCAAAATAATAAAACAGAAATGATATCGAAAGATATTTAAAAGTTTAAACCTTTCAGCGTAATTCTTCCAACAGGAAGTCTAGAAAGACGTGTTCTTCGACATGATGTTAAGAAAAGAGTGTGCACAGCTGTTTGACGTTTACGTGAGCATAGAATATTATGTTTTTAAAAATAAGTTTTGCATATTTTTTTCCCTTTTTCTGTGCTAAGAGTTGACACACAAATCTACTTACTTTCAGTATGAAATTTATCAACATCTAGAGGCCTAAGAAAATTGAAATATGGTAACCTGCCGACTCTTTTCGATGATGTTTAAAAATATAATGCTTCAAGATCCAAAGATTTTCCCTGTCAATCATTTTACACCTGTGCTTATCGGAATGCACGTACTTGCACAAAACACTGATCTTTTCAGAGCTGGCGCTGGGCCATCTTTGACGCTATCACGGCTGATTTATTACTACATATTTTCAATGAAACTATTAGGGAATTCTAGAGGTCGGTTATTTCTTTAATAAACTGATAGACCTCTGAGAATGTACAAATCTATACGATTGGGCCTCAATGCTCCGTTGTAAAACACTTTGTCCCGCAAATACGACCAAATTATTTTCTAGATCTAGAGCAGGGATTCCCAACGGGGTCCAGGTGCAGGGCCGCCCAGAGACTTTACGGGGCCTAGGGCAAAAGTCTGTTGGGGGCCCGAAGAAAAATAAAAAATCGAAAGAAACGAAAACATACATTCAAATTAAGTTACTCATACTTAAAATTTTATTACATGAATAATTAACATAATTATTATATTTCATTGCACTGTTCTCTTGTTATATTCTCCAATAAATATGACAATATGTTTATTTAAAAAAAGAACTAGAGTTTAATTACATCTAACAACTTAGTAATTCAGCAGATATTTAGATTATAAACTGAGGTATCTTTTTTGCTATCTATTTTAGTAGTTAGTACTGTCTTCAATTTATTAGAAAGAATGTAATTTTATATCAGTTAGGACTAAACAGTTATATATTTCATCAAAACTAAATTGCGTATTTTTCAGAAGACTATTTTGGATTAAGAGAAATCTAATTAATCGAACAATTCTTTTTATTTTGGGGGCCCCTTTTTTTAGGAGATTATTTTGAATTTTGAAGTACGGTACAAGTTTCAGAATTTTCTTTCGGATGAAATCTAATAAATTAATTTTTTTTAAATTTTCGGTGACCCACGGCAGTTGGGGGCCTGGGGCAAAGTGCCCCAGTTGCCCCCCCTCTCTGGGTGGCCCTGTCCAGGTGGACCCTTGGGGGGTCGATTGAAGTTTAAAAAGAGTCTATAGTATTCTAGGGGTCTATTGGGAGGTCTATGATACATTTTTCTGTTTTAAAATTTAATTTATTTTTTTAGGAATGTAATTATTAGATGATAATATCCGTTTTAATATGTATAAATACAGATTTGCATAGGGCGGAGTGATCCGCGCATCTAAAGTCGAATGTCATGACGCTTTTGTGTATGCCTCGAATGCCGCCGCCGGCTTTTATATGTGTACCAACACTAGGCAGTACAGGCGAAATCCACTGGACCTTAAACAGCACATGGGTCCAAGCGATGCAACTAATCAGAAACAGTTTCGTTTTTCTCTTGGCGATGTTGTGCCATTACAATCTGTGTTTCTGAAATCTTGTTTATATTTGTGAAATTAAAAATGAAAATAGTACAAAAATAATAAAACATAAACCTAATGAACCACTTTTTCAAATTTTTTGTTCATATTCTTAGTCAAATTGTTATCTTTAAGGCTGCTATGTACTAACCCCATCGGATTCTCTCACCTCAATGTTAACCTATGGAGAAAATTTGTCCACGGATTGCCGACTTGGATTCAAAGATTTCTAAAAAAAAATTGTACTCCGTCATAGAGAAAGAAATTTTACATTTGTATACATTTTTCGTTTTTTTTTAAAATGCAATTAATATTTTAAAATTTAAATTTTTCGGGGAAAAATCTGATATAGTGTGTTTTAAACGCTCATAAATTCCTTCGGTGGACGAAATTTATAAAATGAATCCTGTAGCGCTTTGCAGAAAAGTTCAGGCTATCTGACAACACCAATTTTATTTGATTATTTGCATTTATGTACCTGTAAATAGTTGACAAAAATATATTTTAAATAAAAAATTTGGGGGCAGCGCTTAACCCCCCTATAGAGAGAGAGCCATTGCAATCCCTCAAAATGTCAATCCTAAGGGGGGGGGGTGGAATTCTCGAACTGTCAACTGGACTCCTCCCACCACAAGAGTCTGCAAGAAGAGGAAAAGGGAAATACGATTTTTTTTCTTAGTACATAGCAGCCTTAAGTGTTTATATGCAATTATTAGTATCATAATTATGGTGTATCCTGTATATTATAGAGAAAAATGTGAGGGGGTCGATGAAGAAAATCATTCTTTTAAAAGGGGTCGATGTAAGAAAAAGGTTGGGAACCCCTGATCTAGAGCATTGATTCTTAGCGGATAGTCCAGGCGAATCCAAGAAGTGGTCCGCGAGGTTAGCAGTGATAAAAAAAAATTTATTTCACTGTTTCGACTTCGAGATTAAAATTTTAAAAAAATTGGGAACCGAATTCTTTTGCTGAAAATCTGAAAATTCTTGTATCTGTTTCTTTTTCTGAAGGTCGGACCACGAAAATAATCCCCTTTCTGCTTGCTTAAACCCATATTTGTTTCTGAAAGGCTTTCGCTGGGACCCCGAAGAATTTCTTCCCCCCCCCCCCCTTCTTGACAAGTGGTCCCTTGATCAACAAAATGTTAAGGACGGCTGATCTTGTGCTCGAATTTGTCCCCAGCCTGAGTTTTATAAGACGAATCCTTCGGTGTTTTTACGCGAGACAGGAGAAGAAAAATGAAATGCATGCATGGGTAAAAAAAAAAATAAATAAAAACTTATTTAAACCAGCTGAATAAGTACTTGTTTATCGCCCATTAGAATCTACTGCTATAAAAACAACTGACTGGGTGTCATGGAAAACGAGGTCGCGGCTGAAGTGAAAACTAATACTAGGCTCGTTTATCATTGACCGTGTAGTGTTCGTTCTCCTCAAGATTAGCGTCTTCACAAGTGGCATATTTCAATCATGACGGATGTCTGATTTGAATTTCCTGCTCTCCAGTCTATTAGTTATTTGTTATGCTCCGGAAGGATAACGCTCTGAAATAATCTTATTGCATGGCAGTAGTACGGGGGGGGGGGGGGGCCCTCACAACCCGATCGGAAGGTTTGCAAACAGTGAAAATTAAATTTTAAAGAGCTCGATTATATTCTCATGGACTGGGATGGAATTGACCTATTTTATGTCAACTAGCAGGGTTTTCTATAGCTAATTCAGTTATTTCGAATTCTTTTTTTATTATTACAGGATTAAACAGACTAGTAAGTAAAACAGATGATCGAAGATTTCCTATTTTTTTTAGTTATAAATATTTATAATAATATTTTAAACATGTAAGATTGCATTGCGATGGAATAAATATTAAAAAGTATAAGAACTGGTAATAATATCGAGTGAGAAATTGCAAGTCAGTGGCGATTTGCTAAGTTAAGGTTAAAATTCATTAAATTATTAATGAAAATAAACGGTAGTATGCATGAAAGGAGGAGAGGATAAATTTAATTTAATTTTATTATTTAATTTTATATAAACGTAACTTCTGTGTAAAATAGTACAATTTAATAACAGGCTTCTGGTACTATAATCTTTCAGATTATCGATTGTTCATACAGGACAATTGTTTTACACAGTGCCTAGTGTACTTAGTGGCCCTGTGTAAGGTAACAGGGCAAATATTATGTAGTGTAAGAAACTAACCACTCATGATAAGTAAAAACTTTAAAAATTTCCAAAGCTCAAATGTTATAGCTAGACGGAACGAAAACCTTAAAATGACCTGTAATTAAGCAGTACACGTGTCCCGATTTTAACGAAACCGGTCTCATATTTATTCTACGTATTTCAGGCGTACTCTATTCAAACAAATATGGAATTAAAATAATATACATTTCATACAATAATTAAAACTTATTTGCCTGCTTAAAACCCAATTTAATGTTCTTATTTACTATAATTAATTAACTTAATTAACTTTAGCATTAAAGAAGGATTCACCTATACGAGCATGATTCAGTTATTATGCATACAACTTTAATACATATTCATGAGTCTATGGCCTAACAACTCCCTCTCTCTTTTCAAACACAATTGCTTTGAATTTGCTCGGGCCTTTGTTCAGAACTAGTATGTTTTTGACTACTTCGCGCGGAGGAGTGTGATGTATACAAAAACTGATTTTGGCAATTGATTTGAAATGTGCCAAAATATGCATTTTCGGCTTTCTCTAAACATTTGCAAACTTTAAAACTACTGGGAGTAAATAGGGGTAATCACTCTTTACATAATGACCTCTATGTGCCAGTTTTCACAAATGAACTTCATTACAAAAACCTTACAAAATTCTACAGGAACACGGTCCTTCCTGTGTCGTTGCTTTCCTGCGAAGAGTAACTAACTTTTAAGGTATTTCAGTGCGACCGAGCAAGCCCTAATTTTCATTAGATTATACGAATTTTTACCATGTTTTTATTTACTTTCTTTCTTGTGTGTTTGTGTGTTTGTGAAGTACAAATCTTGCAATCGGTTTTTAACTAACTTCCCGACTAGCTAGACATTTGAAACTTTTAGAATAGCTCAGAACACGATGACAATGCATTATTTTAATACTTTTAGCCATCTTTAAGCAGAATTAAATTAATTTTCAGTTATTTTAAGTAATTTTGTTTTGTATACTGCTGCAGCCATCTATTGGCCGGAACGGGAACGGAAAGTTAAATGCAAGTTAACTTCCAATTAACTTCATTTTCTTTCAAGTTAATGGGATAATTCATCAAAAACATTTTAAAAAAGTATTTATTAATACATAGCATTGTCAAGGTTATATGATTCAACAGAAAATTTTAAACATGGTATATAAAAAGTTCTTTTTTATCTTGTAATCATATAAAAATCCGTTGATACGAACACCTATCTTTTACCGATGCATGAAAAATCACGGCAGAAAGACTCTAGCCTTAAACTGATTCGAAGTCCTGATTCGCGGACAACCTCAAATCCCGGCGTGGACATTTTTTTTAACATAAGATGACATTGGAACTAACCCTTTAGCGGACATTATTCGGATTTGCCAGATATCCATGGCATTTGACACTCACCAAAAGGATGCAATTCTTCTCTTAGCTAACAGAATAAAGGGAGTGGCTATGCATTAGCTATTGACAAAAAGCTAGTTAACAGCATTTTAACAGTCATGCTGTTGTTGTTGTAACTAGTACCCCACAGCCGGAAAAATCTTAACCAGGTCCATTAAGGCTGCTATGTACTAACCCCATTGGATTCGCTTACCTCAATGTTAACCTATGGAGAAAATTTGTCCACGGATTGCCGACTTGGATTCAAAGATTTTTTTTTAATTGTACTCCGTCATAGAGAAAGAAATAAGTGTACATTTTTCGTTTTTTTAAAAAAATACAATTAATATTTTAAAATTTAAACTATTCGGGGAAAAATCTGGTATAGTGTGTTTTAAACGCTCATAAATTCCTTCGGTGGACGAAATTTAAAAAATGAATCCTGTAGCGCTTTGCCGAAAAGCTCAGGCTATCTGACAATATCAATTTTATTTGATTATCAGCATTTATGTACCTGTAAATAGTTGACAAAAATATATTTTAAACAAAAAATTTGGGGGCAGCGCTTAACCCCCCTATAGAGAGAAAGCTATTACAATCCCTCAAAATGTCATTCCTAAGGGGGGTGGAATTCTCGAACTGTCAACTGGACTCCTCCCACCACAAGAGTCTGCAAGAAGAGGAAAAGGGAAATACGATTTTTTTTCTTAGTACATAGCAGTCTTAATGGCTGCGGGGTGAGATTTGGTGAACTCGTATCCTACTCTCACCCCTACAAATCCCACGGAAATACCAAAGAGGGAGGTGCAAAATAGAGAATTCTTGTCACTTTCTTATTATAGAAAAATACCTTTTCGTGCAGAGGTGAGAAACAGCCAGCTCCAAGCAAGTGATTTTTCGAAAGCAAAAGTGGATTCAAGACTCTAGGATGGAATTCAAGCCTCTTGGATGCAACAACTATCGTTGACAGCCTAAAAGTACCATATTCATTCTTTACTGGTATTTTAAAGTTAGCATAATTCTGTAACAAGATATTTTATGGGAATGTGTCGTTTAGCAAAAATGACTGTTTTGAAAAATTTATAACAGTGCATAAATTGTTTTGTGGGAGTGTGAAATGGCTGCAATTGAAAAACTTTAAAGAGTGTATAAATTGTTGCATTTATTTAGTTCATTTATTTATTTTCAGTTTTTAATAATATATATATATATATATATATATATATATATATATATATATATATATATACCTTGTTTCCCCGAAAATAAGATCTAATCTGAAAATAAGCCCTACCATGATTTTTCAGGATACTCGTAATATAAGCCCTACCCTCAAAATATCCCCAGTTAAGATCGTCAGTGTTTCGGACGCCAGACTTATTGCCGAATGACCAATCGGAGTACAATCACAATACACGTACACTCTTGATAACGAACGGACGTGGTTGTGACTCATTAGAATCTTCATAATTCAATACGTCGTGTGTGGTAACGGACACACTTAATGCACTCGTGTGAAACAAAGAAACATTTTATGAATTTTGTGCTTGTAATTTTTCGTTACTTTTGTGTAGCCCACCATTCTTAACAGTTTTTGTTGCCATTCCTGTTTTGTAAGATTTCAATCAACACTTGATTTAATAATAGATTTAAAGGGAATAATATTTTCATCCCCAAACAAGGTGAGTGCATAAAGAAAGAGCTATTCCTTAGAGTAAAAGAAAGAAATCGGAGAGGACTCGAGGAATAAGAATCTTAAAGCAAAGAAAAGAGGTTGGATCTCCGAATGGTCCGGAAATGGCGATCAGAGTACGATAACCTCAGTCAACAGGTGGACGCGGTAAATGTTAAGAAGCGAAGGTGTGGATCAGGCCAGCAACTATTATTTCCTGAGTTGGGAGACATCATCTGTGAATGGATTGCTGAGAGAAAAGTAAAGGCTTTGATTGTTCTTAGGGCTGATAAGGTTCTTAGGGCTGTCTCTAAGAAGCAGTTGCCCTTGCAATAGAGCCACAGTTAGACATATCCCCAGACGAATTCAAAGCATCACAACACTGGATGGGTGGATTCCATCAGCGATATGAACTGTCTCTAAGAAGCAATATGAACTGTCTCTAATGCTTACTCCACACCAACGGCAACTGCAACGAAAGACAGGCACATTTTGCCACCTGTCTCTGTGGCTGTCATAAAAGCCTAGGAGACGGGGAGAAGAAGCAATTTATTTGCGCATGCGCATAATCTTCTCTTTCTATTCTGATTGGCTGTCGAGCATGGCGGAAGAGACAAAAGTTGAACTTTTTCCAACTTGAAACCTCAGAGACCAGAGACGGAGACGAACCGGGGGAGTGAAAATTTGTTTGTGATACGCATGCGCAACAACGAAGATACATAATTTTCGTCTCCGTCGCCGTTGGTGTGGAGTAAGCATTAGAACGCTGTTCAAGCTGGAAGATACTGAAGTTATTAAACGTGCACTTGCATTCAATTCTTTAGTTGATCGCATCGACTTTTCTAAATGCCAACTCTCCAACATGATGGGACATAGCATCTCCGAAGTAGCGATGCAATTTGGATTTTCGAGCACAACCATTTCACGAGTGTACCGTGAATATCAGGCATCTGGTAAAACAAAATCTCCAACGGTGCCGCCGGAAAATGACCTTGAAAAAACGGGAACGTCGAAGACTGTCGAGAATCTTTAAACGGGATAGACATGCAACACTTCCCAAAATTGCTGCGGATTTCAATGCCGGAGCATCAAGAAGTGTCAGCGGGTGAACTGCTCAACGGACCGTCATTGATATGGGCTTGCGGAGCCGCAGGACCACTCGTGTACCGTTGCTGACTGCACGGCACAAAGCCTTAGGCCTCGTCTGGGCTCGCTAACACCTCCATTGGACTGTTGATGACTGAAAACACGTTGCCTGGGCTGACGAGTCTCTTTTCCATTGTATAGGGTGGATGGACGTGTACGGAGACAATCTCATGAATCCATGGACCATACATGTCAAAAGGGGACTGTTTAAGCTGGTGGAGCCTCTGATGGTATGGGGCGCGTGCAGTTGGCGTGATATGGGACCCCTGATACGCCTAGAGATGACTCTGACTGGTTGTTGGTACATAAGCCTCCTGTCCGATCATCCACACCCATTCATGTTCGTTGTGCATTCCGGCGGATTTGGACAATTCCAGCAGGACAATGCGACACTCCAGACGTCGAGAGTTGCTACTGAGTGGCTCCAAGATCACTCTTTTGACTTTAGACACAATCCCCAGATTTTAACATTATTGAACATATCTGGAATTCCTTTCGACGTGCTGTTCAGAAGAGATCTCCACCCCCTCACACTCCTATGGATTTGTTTACAGCCCTGCAGGATTCACGGTGTGAATTGCCTCCAGGATACCTTCAGACATTAGTCGAGTCCCTGCCACATCGTGTTGCAGCACTTCGACGTGCTCGTGCCACCCTATACGATATTAGGCAGGTGTACCCTTTTTTTGGCTCTTCAGTTTATATATATATATATATATATATATATATATATATATATATATATTTGAAGGGGAGGGCAGAACTTTTCCCTTTTAAACGCGAATTATCATTGTGTATGGTATGTAAATTCTTTTCAAAACCCCATGATGTGCATATACGTTCAATACTGCACACCACTTTAAAAATAAACAAAAAAGATATTTTCCTTAACGTCTCACGACAAGTGCCTCCGCATTGGAAAGAAAAATATTTGCCTTAGCCGAAAAAAATTGTAAAAGATTACTATGCTTTGAAACGCGTGGGAAGATATTTCCGCTTCACTGATATTTGATTGCATTAAAGAGTGTATTCAAAAAGCGTTTCTAAAGCTTTTTTAACCGAATAAAGACTGATTTTCAAATATTTTATGAGTACATTCGTTGGTTGTTGCCTATGAAAAAAAAATATTTCTGCATTATGCTATTGCGTACATTTAAATAATAACAAAGATCAATTTTTTTTAAAAGGGGGAGAATTTTTGAAATCGTAAAACATTAGAGTATATACAGGAACTGATTATTACAAGGCTTTCCCAACCTTTTTACGTCTGAGTTACCCTTGCGAACGAGACTAGAAACTCGTGGCATCCTTGTTAGAATTTTAGAATTTTTCAGTTTTTTTCAATGTTAAATCAAAGCTAAATTGATATCAGAAACATTTAAGTTCAAATAATTACTTACTCCATTGCTGATTTTGTTTATTGATTGAAAAGTATAATCCAAAGTTTACCCGGCTCGCCCAAAGGCATCCGGGAAAATTTTACCGACGATCGATTCTGCGACAGCAATTCTACCCACTACAAGTCCCAGATCTAAAACCGGACTTAGGGAAAATAGTAGAGCGTAAGCCAAATTTAGCCAGCGTCCACCTCCCTGCAGTTTACACAACTTTTTCCCTGCCTAAGTTTTATTGCTATTTCACATTACATCGAGTTTATTTCCACGTGTAGTGTACAAAATATACATTAATATTTCAATTAATATACATATTCAATTAACATCACCTCACTTACATATATGAAACTCATTTGTATAATTATACTGCAATCACTTCGCTTTACAACTTATTCGCCAAACTTAATAAAGGAATGCATATCACACTGAAAAGTATAAATAACAAACACCAAAAGAGATACAATTTCAAAAATAGCCATGGGTTGGTTTGGTTTGGAGCGCTACGGTCAATTTTTGCTACACGAGGGCTAATTAGACCGGGACCTACTGCTTAAAGCCGATGCCTAACGGCTACAAACGTCCATACCAAGAGTGGGATTCGGACCCACAGACTTTGGTACCGATTCAGTATAGTATTGCACTACAGCAGTGCCCTCCCTCCAACTGTGGATCGTAACTCACAGAGGGTCACAAAAAAATGGAGGTTTCGAGAATAGTTTGACGTAAATTTATATCATTGAATAATTTAATTAGAAACATTCTTTAAATTTACTATAATTACGCATTTTTAATATTTTTACCTAATTTTTTTATGTTAAAAGTATATGGTGTTAGGCCGCAAGGTCATTGAACCGCACTAGGGTTGCCAAGCATTGTCTTGGCGCTCTCTGTGTAGTCAGCGTCTGTCTGTTCAGTTAGCTACTTGGGGCACCAGTTTGGTCGTATGCAGCGGATTCCAACATTAAAATTCTGGCTGTTGCTCAAAACATGGCTATTCGACAAATCACTAACTCCCCATGGTATTTTCGCAATGTTGACATTTATAGAGAGATAAATCTCCCCACTATTCAAAATTATCTTCAAAATCTTGCTATTAACTTCCATAAAGATTTACCAAATGATCTTATTAAAAATCTTGCGGATAACGATCCTGCTGACCCAGCTAACAAGAAACGGCCCTGTGCCATTCTTGCTCGTAACTTTTAATTGTTTGTCCTATTCTTTGTTCGCTCAGTGTCTTTTTTCCCCCATGTTTTAGCTTTACTTGTACTATCGAAGCTTTTTGTTTTCCCCACTTTCTATTTTCTTCCTACTTTCGTGTTTTACTGATCACTGAAGTTTTATGCATTGCTAGTATATCATCCTACAGCCCGGCCCATGTACTGTAATTACCACTACTCTTCCTGAAGCTAGTTGGTCGGGACCTGAGCTCTTGTAAGACTCGGTTGCTCCCATATTCAAACATTTCTACTATGTTCTAATAGGTTTTTTAATAAACACTCCTTGTTATTATTGAATTCTACTATGCTTATTTCAAGATACAGTCCGCTAGAAACATCGACCATAGAAAGTTTCTCATAGACAGTTTCCTACTATTTTGCACGACCACACACATATACATATGGTATGCTATTGTTATATGAGGTGTCAAACAGTCTTGCAAGGTTATACTTTACATTGCCGCTATTCGCTTCTACCTGTGTGAAGCTGAACTCTCAAAAAGAGTGACTTTAAAAACCTTACAACGGTTGAGACATAACTTGGATGATGATATCAGATCAGCACTCTCAAATATTTCAAAAAATATTGAAATATTGAACAAATATTATTCGATGTCTAGGCTACCCATTCTTATTCATATTTTTTAAATCTCTTTTAGTTTATATAAAGAAATGAAGTTTAACATTTTCGATGTTTTAATAGGAAGCGTATGATTTTGAAATCATACTGAATTTTAATTTTATTAATTTTGACCTAAATGAGATAGAGATACATGTTAATATTTCAATATGCAGTTTTGGTCACGTGAGATTAGGCAAAAACAAGTGTAGAAGGTAAGCAAGACATTTTTTACCATGTTTTTATTAACTTGCTTTCTTGTTTGTGTGTGTGTTTGCGTGTTTGTCCAGTACAAATGTTGCAATCGATTTTTAACTAACTTCCCGAGTAGCTACACATTTGAAACGTTTAGAATAGCTCAGAACACGACAACAATGCATTATTTTAATACTTTTAGCCATCTTTAAGCAGTATTGAATTCATTTTCAGTTAATTTTGTTTTGTAGACTGGTGCAGCCATCTGTCGGCCGGGACGGGACCGTAAAGTTAAACGCAAGTTAACTTCCAATTAACTTAATTTTCTTTCAAGTTGATGGGATGATTCATCAGAAAAAATTTTAAAAAGTATTTATTATTACATGGAATTGTCAAGTTTATATGATTCAACGGAAAATTTAAAAACATGGTATATAAAAAGTTATTTTTATCTTGTAATTATTATTGTTATTGTTCAAAGTAAATATATCTACAATCTACAGCCCATTGATTTTAAAAGTAGTTTGTCAAAATTTGCTTATTTTTTCTACTTTTGTGAACATTTTCCTAACTAAAAAAATTGCTACTTCCGAAAAAATGTTCATGAGGGGGTCGAAGGATTTTTTTATTTAAAGAATGTGGGTACCGGTCGAAAAAACTTTGCGCACCTCTGCACTAGAGGACTGCAATGGACGCCACTAAGAACATATTTGTTTGCGACTGATTCCCAAAGCACAAATTTTTGATATCAAATTAATATTTATCTTAAGAGGGCCCTACTCAGATTTTTTTTGTTTATATCCCGAAAATCTCGCTGCTTCCCTGGCCGATTTCTCCGCACACCGGTTGGGAATCGCAGCTTTAGCCTAACAGTGTAGCGGCCAGACTCCGTTTCTGAGGTGGTGAGAGAGGGTAGCAGTGTTTTAGTCAAAGCAACAAAACACTGTGATTGACATTACTACAATAGAATTAGCTTTTCATATTTTGACATCGTTAACTCTTCAGCGGGCGCACCAATTTTTGGGAACATCAGCAGGCGCGAATGGCACAAAGTGCAACGTATATTTTAACGTTGATTATTCCTTTTGTAAAAAACTTTTTTTTTTCAAATTGAAGATAATAATTCTGCGTTTTATGACAAGATATAAAATGTTTATAATACTGAGATATATTTAGAATTAAAAGCCAAAGAATGCAGATACAATCGCCTTATTTCAAAAATGTCCGGTTTATTGGATTTAAGGACAACAAGCGAATTCATTCCAATTATGTCCAAAAACCTAATAAAACAATGAGATTGTCCATCTTCGTGATATGCGGGATATCGTGTAATAGCTGCACATTGGATCCACTACATCAACTCCTGCTTTTGTCGTATTGTAATTCAGTATAATCGCTTGTTTACCACGGTTAAATCACGAATAATAATGAATGGAAAGGAATACAATAGTCAGAAAATCAGACCTGCATTAGAAAGTTGTAGCTATAAATAGAAACTGCTTAGAACATTCTAACATTATTTTTAAAAATAAATCATTCAAAATTACGAAAATCTTGCCCTTTGTACATTGGCGTGAGCGCTGAAGAGTTAAAAAAATAATAAGAGAGGTATTAAGAAAGATAAAAGGTTTTTCCCACTGAACAGATTTAGGATTAGTCTGAGGACATGAACGAAAACTGAATAGGCATTTGCAGTAATAAAGAGCAATGGCGTAGCCAATGGGGGTCTATCATGCCCCAGGCGCTTCTCGCAGGAGGGCGCCAAATGGTCCCTAAGGTCATTGGAACATTTGGTCCCCAAGACCATGGGGGGGGGGCGCTAAAAAGGTATCGGGCCCCGGGCGCCAGTTATGCTCACTACGCCACTGATAAAGAGAGAAAATTATTTCCTATCTTGTCTAAAAATAACACTTCGATAACAAGGTTTCCTGCTTTTCCATTTATTTTGTCTACGTTTCACATCAAGAGACAGAATTACTTAGAAACCTACGGTTGTTTATTTTTTTTATTGAATAATTGAATGTTACGGCTGACGATCACTTTTGATTTCCTTATAGTTTGAGGAAAGCTGGATCTGATGAGATCATGCCATTTTCCCTAAATTATAGAGCAACACGAAGCGTTGCTATTTTCTGTGTCATTTCTAGTTGCGCAAAATTACACGTCGGGAAAGGCTGGTTTGTTGGTTAAGGTTAATTAGAGCCACTTTTCGAAAATAAAATAAATAATTCCAAGATAAAAATAACTTTTTATATACAGTGTTTTAAAATTTTCTGTTGAATCATATAAACTTGACAATTCTATGTATTAATAAATACTTTTTAAAATGTTTTGATGAATTATCCCATCAACTTGAAAGAAAATGAAGTTAATTGGAAGTTAACTTGTGTTTAACTTTTCGTTCCCGTCCCGGCCGATAAATGGCAGCACCAGTCTACAAAACAAAATTAACTGAAAATGAATTCAAATCTGCTTAAAGATGGCTAAAAGTATTAAAATAATGCATTGTTATCGTTTTCTGAGCTCTTCTAAAAGTTTCAAATGTCTAGCTAGTCGGGAAGTTAGTTAAAAATCGATTTCAAGATTTGTACTGGACAAACACACACACAAACAAGAAAGCTAGTTAATAAAAACATGGTTCATCCTCAATACACGCAAGCTAAAATATTATAAATGAAACACAGCATTTGGTGGCATGCTATTAAACTATATAAAATTGCACGTATCACGTGCATCTTTCGTCGATGCTATACTCTTTACCCGTCTATAAGTGAGTGTAGCCAAAACTACGCAACATCCTATATATAATAGCCGTTGTCTCTGTATGACACTTCCGGGCTGTACTCATCTTTCAATTGAAGCCCTCAGTAAACAAACCGCCAAATAGGCTTAATTTCAATTTCAGATGTGGATCAGAATTTTTTCTTACCTAAAAACAAATATCTTCTCCATCAAATCACATTTGTTCAGCCTATTTTTCTATAAAACATTCAGAACTAAAAAAAAATTGGGATGTTTTTAGCTGTATATTTAACAGTTTTTAAAAATCTGTTTACTTTTGCGATGAATTCTGAAAGTAAATAAACTTGAATGTGAATGAATCGCGAAGTGAACTGTAAAAAAAGTTTTTAACTTTCATATACTTTTTCCATTATGACGTCATTTTTAGTATTATGACGTCAAAATGACGGGTTAGATGGCAGTCTACTACTCCAATCGCATGAAAAACTAAATAAATAAAAAATAATGAAAGGGTTTGATTTTACAAGGTGTCGATTAAATGCAATATTTTAGATAATTCGGGATATTTTTTAACTTTCATATACTTTTTCCATTATGACGTCAAAATGACGGGTTACCTACTAGTAAAACAATAAATGCCAGAATACTCTTGAAATGAAATGTAGCAGAAAAATTCAAGTTTTATTAAAATCTAGATAGGGGTACTTTTTAAGTCTGTAATACATTACTATTGGCAATGAATACCGCAAATGCCATGTACTAAACATACTGGCCCCGAGGTAGCCTAGCAGTGAAAAATTGAGCTTGGAACTGGGGATGTTCGGTTCGAATCCCGACGAACACCATTCAATATCTTCGTGTCTAGGCCAGATATGGGCACGTCAAATCCATAGACAGGAAAGTCCATCTATGATGTAAGGTAGGGTGGAAGAGGGTACGATTCCCCAAGGTGTCGCTTCAGGATGTACTCGGTCAAAATGGATGTGGCACCTGGCTCAATCGGACCCCGACCCTTGTGGTGCCATTGTAAACCGGAGTCTCACCCCTGAGCCCACAAACCTATACGTACCTGGTCAGGAATACTCTGACCAGGGGGGCATGAATAACAATAACAACTAAACATCCTTTAAAATAACTTTACAGGTTTCCAGATTTATCGAATGTTCTTATAAGAGATCAAAGCATGAACAATTACTAATCGGAGAATTACTGCTATTTTTTTCCATGTTTTTATTAACTCGCTTTCTTGTTTGTGTGTGTGTTTGTGCGTTTGTCCAGTACAAATCTTGCAATCGATTTTTAACTAACTTCACGACTAGCTAGACATTTGAAACTTTTAGAAGAGCTCAGAACACGATGACAATGCATTTTTGAATACTTTTAGTCTTCTTTAAGCAGATTTTTATCATGTTTTTATTATTTTCAGTTAATTTTGTTCTCTAGACTGGTGCAGCCATCTATCGGTCGGAACGGGAGCGAAAAGTTAAACGCAACTTGCAATTAACTTCATTTTCTTTCAATCTGATGGGATAATTCATAAAAAAAATTTGAAAAGTATTTATTAATACATAGAATTGTGAAGTTTATATGATTCAACAGAAAATTTAAAAACATGGTATATAAAAAGTTCTTTTTATCTTGTAATTATTAACTTTAGCAGCTATAAATCAGTTGCACGCAGTGGCGCACCCAGGGGGGGAGCCAAGGGGCCCTGTCCCCCCTAAAGAAATAGAAATTGCATTATGAATATTGATTTTACATTATAAATATTTTTATGCGTTCATCTCGCCCCCCCCCCCCCCCGAAGAAAAAATCCTGGGTGAGCCACTGGTTGGACGTAGTACATGTCACACCGCAACTCTTGTTGAGACGAATGGTAAAACGATTGTCGTAAAGAAGACGGATTGCTGAATTTCACATGGAAATAAATGCTTGTTTAGACACTACAAATTGAAGACAAGTGCATTGCATGCATGAAACGAACGTTCGCTTTTCACGTGGATGCGTCAGTGACATTTCAACAAACTGACTTATTCATTCCTTAAATGTTGACGAACGATTGGTTCGCTTCAAACAACACTGCTGCCATTAGTTGGTTGATAGTATAAAGCAAACAAAGAAAAAAAATCCTTTTTTTCCATGTTTTTATTAACTAGCTTTCTTGTTTGTTTGTGTGTGTGTTTATGTGTTTGTCTAGTACAAATCTTGCAATCGATTTTTAACTAACTTCCCTATTAGCTAGACATTTGAAACATTTACAATAGCTCAGAACACGATGACAATGCATTTTTTTATACTTTTAGCCATCTTTAAGCAGAATTGAATTAACTTTCAGTTATTTTCAGTTAATTTTGTTTTGTAGACTGGTGCAGCCATCTATCGTCCGGGACGGGAACGAAAAGTTAAACACAAGTTAACTTCCAATTAACTTCATTTTCTTTCATTTTGATGGGATAATTCTTAAAAAAAATTTTTTTAAAGTATTTATTAATACATAGAATAGTCAATTTTATATGATTCAACAGAAAATTTAAAAACGTGGTATATAAAAAGTTCTTTTTATCTTGTAATTATTTATTTTATTTTCGAAAAGTAGTTCGGTAACGTAGTCTCATGCCGCAGAGAAAAGGAAAATATTTGGTCAATTTTGAAAGATGGCAAAGCAACCCAAACCAGACTCTAATTATCGGGTCCAGACAAATTACGTGTCTCGGAAAAATGAGGAACAATTCTGAATCTTGAATAACTCATAACACGAATAGAAGGAAATATTTAGTTGAATTATTTCAAATTTAATTCGGCGTATTTCGGCTTAATACTGGAATTAACTAGGATTTCTGAAAATGTGTGTCTACTTGCAGAATAAAGGAGTTGCAGGTAATGTTGTTGTCGTGTCCATATTAGTGCAACAAAAATCTAGACCACGGGTCGGCAACGCGGTGCCCGCGAAACAATTTTAGGGTGCCCGCTGTTCATATTTCGAAAATTTTCAGATATTTGAGCAACAAACGCTCGTACTTGTAATGAATAATTGTAGAAAAAAATAAAAATCGCAAAACCGTAAAAATAAAAAACTGAGCAGCCTGATCTCTCGACAGCGTCGTTCTCCCCTTGCTTCTATGATAAGTACGATAAATGCGTTAAAAGATAAATTGTCGCTCTGGAAATCGCATATTGAGAAAGATAATTTATCACATTTATGAAATTTAAAATTAGAAAATTATTGCGATGGAAATGCTACCACCTATTAGTTTGTCAAACATTTTGATTCCTTACTGGAAGAATTTAATACCAAGAATTTATTCTTGTGAATCTTTGTTTTCAAATATGAAATACTTAAAATCAAAGTACCGATCAAGTCCCACTGACACTTACTTGGACCAACGCCTGAGAACTGGGAATTCACCTTATGTGCCACATTACAACGAGTTGGCCGCAGATATGCAATGTCAAATATTGCATTGCCAATTTTCAGATTATTTTGTTTAAATTAAAATTTGAAATTATGTATTAAAAATTTATGTCGCATTTCTATTTTCATGTTTAAATATTACCCCCCCCCCCCCTTCCTACTCTTCGCCTAGTGGTGCCCGCCGAACTCCCACATTTCTGAAATATGCCCTCCTAGTTAAAAAAGGTTGCTGACCCCTGATCTAGATGCATCCGAAAGCAGAAAATATGACTTCACAAACTTACTGCACTCGCCATCGATATAGAGAGGTTCCGTTAGCCAGGCAATTTTTTTCAGGCTTCCGCATTAACTCAAGTGGTTCCGAGATCCCCCAAAATGTTAGGTTACAAAATAGTTAAGGCCGTTCCATCGTGGCAAGTTTTGAGATTGGCGTCTTTTAAAGGTTTTTTCGAGAACCTCTAAGTTAATGAATGCATCACTATTAGATAATAGTCTACTTTTAGATAGACGATCATTTTGGAAAATAGATATATTGAATAGAAAGTTTTATTTATTTTAAAAGCATAATTTTTTTTTAAATTACAGAACTTAAAAAAAGTAGAAAAATTGAAGAAATTTGCTATGGCATAAAAATAATGACCCAATCCTTCTTCGAGTCTTTATAGAAGAAAATGGTTCGATTGCATCTCTACAATTAAATGTTTAAGGTACCGTCTTTTCTATAAAATGATTGCTAGATCACTCACTCGCGAATGCAGTGCCGTAGCGAGCATAACTGGCGCTCGGGGCACGATACCTCACCCCCCCCCCCCGAAAAACACTAGCATCCTGGAAAATCTTGTTTGCCTTGGGAACCATTTGGCGCATCTCTGCGAGAGGCGCTCGGGGCAACTTAGACCCCTCCCCCCTCGCTAAGCCACTGCGTGAATGGGTTATTGTTAGTTCTTAAAATTTTCAGTTCAAGTAAAACAGCGCTCGGCTGCTGCTACAGTAACACATAGTGCTAGTTCAGTTCTTCGAGTTACAACAACGTTTGGAAATATTCATTCAAAATGTATCTCTCATGGTCTCAAATTCGGCAGTTTATAAAAAATAGCCCGAATATTCGCTTCTATTTGGGTATTTTTCCTACGATTTTCGTCATACATCAGATAAAACTTATAATATTTTTTTTTCGTTAGTCGTTAAAAATTTCGTCTTATTACTCTGTCTCCTTTTGACGCCTCTTTCAATTCGGCGCCCTAGGCAGTCGCATCACCTGTGCGACCGGCCCTGCAAGTCATTCAGTATACATTAAAAGTACTTCGTAATCAAACATATAAAGGTACTTCCTTAGTTCGTTCTGTTACATTATCTTTAACTGCAACTCTTCGGCGTGTGCTAAACACACAATTTTATTTTCGTAATTTACGCACATTTTGTGATGATTTTTTAAAAATTTTAGTTTTAAAGATTTGATGGAAAACACGAACTTTTATTTTAATAAAGGTTTTATGTTTTGATAAAGATCTCTATTGTGATGTCGGCGGACTCTCTACTTAACCCCCGGTATTATATTATGAAATATGGTACACAGTTTGAAGTTTCGTTACAGTTTTGAATGAGTATTTTCCAAGGGTGATTTGACGCGCGTACGATCGAGTCCATAGATCAAGAGGCGTGCGGGCTGTCTACGAACAGTAAACAGACGAACAACGAGGACTAGAGTGCACGTGGTTTCGGACAGAGGGCTTTTGTCCGAAGGAGGCAGTCGAAGGAGAACCGGTATGGACTGGACGATCGGCTGTGCTGGCCAGAGAGGGAGATCGGCAGAGCAGGCCAGGGGGAGAGAAAGAAGGGTTCGGCGTTGACGGAGGTCGATTTTGCTTGGACCGGGTGGATTTTCGCGGGCCGGAGAGCCGCGTGTTAAAGGATCGTGTTTTTGGCAATGGAGTGCCTTACACGTGTGAATTATTGATTTGGCTGGAGGCCACGAATACACTGGAGGTGCAAAACTCAACGATTTAATGTACATATTTTGTAAATACGCTATTTGAATAAATGTTTTTTTTTTCGTTCATTAATCCAGCGTATTCTCAGTGATTTCTGAGGGAACAGGACGGCTAAGACTTAGCCAGAGTTCGGCATGCTATCCGAATAGACTGGGCAGGGTAGTCGAGTTGCCCAGTTTATGATACTATATATATTAAACTAACTAAATCAATTGCTTTATTGCAAAATTTTTTCACTTATCTGGACAGAAACGGTTTTTAGATAATTTACCTCTACAATTCATAGGATGTGATCGAATCTTGTGATATTTGTAGTGTATTCGCGTTTTAAATATTATTTTGTGATTCCAGGACAACGCTTGCAGCCCTAGATATCCCAGGTGCCGCATCAAAGCGTTTTGTTATCCTTTGTCACCGAGTGAAGTCGACCATGTGACAGGATGATTCTAAAAAATTACTATTTTTTATTTTAAAGTTGTAATACGTTCCACTATAACGGTCCTCCGGAAAGCAAAATTTCAGACGCTAAAACCGTCCGTTCGTACCTCGCGAGTTATAAGTTTGGCAGCGCATCAAATCCAGTTTGTATCGCTTGGACAAGCAATAAACAGTTAAACAGAAAAGTACCAAAATGGGTCAAGATTTTGACCGACGGACACACATACACACACACACAATATATATATATATATATATATAGATGCATACATATCTACATACAAAAGTGGTAAGCAACGATAAGTAATTCTGCGTTAATAACCCGCGGTAGTTTCGTTAGAAGAGACTACCTAAAATTTGTTTTAACTCTTTTTCCGATTAGAAATTTCGTCGACCAAAGGAAATTATGTGCGTTTAAAAAAAGCGTATCCCCATTTTCTCCTGGAATAATTCAGATTTAAAGCTTTTATGTGCACTTTTTTAAAGAATGAAAAAGATAACTGAAAAGGAAAATTTCTTTCTCTATCATGGAGAACAATTTAAAAAGGAAAATCTTTAAATCCAATTCGCCAATCGCTGGAAAAATGTTCTTCATGGGTTAACGCTGAAAAGTGTGAATCCAATATGGCAGCGGCTTCAAGCATTTATCGAAATTACTGAATCGCATTTTCTCAATATTTGCCCTTTTTTGAGTTGTTTTGATATCTTTTTTCCAAGATACCTATATTTGTTAAGTTTTATGGCTTAGTTAAATCCTGATCTGTAACCGCCAGGATCTGTTCGCGAGATCCACTCAGATCAGAAAAATGACTCGATGAACCGATATAAGCATCCATCGAGTATCGTATATCTACTCTACCAATGCTGTGCGAAATATTGTTCAACAGAAAATATAGATTAGGACTCCTGGGAATTAACACAGAGTTTAATAACTCTAGGAATATAAGCAGCTTAAAAGGACTGCAACTTCGCAGCCGCAGTTCAGCACTATCTTGTCGGGGCCGTGACAAGTGGTGCCGAAAATATTGTCATGCCCTACGGGTCCTCACTCTGGAGGTCGCACCGAGAAGATCGGGTTGTTGAATACCCAGAGGAATCGGGGAGAAAAAATTCAAAAGAAACGAAACCGCGTGATCGGAATTTTCATCAGAAGCAACATGAAACAACACTTCCATATCCAAGTACGAATGAGTCCGCTGCGTTTTTACCATGTTTTTATTAACTTGCTTTCTTGTTTGTTTGTGTGTGTGTTTGTTCAGTACAAATCTTGCAATCGATTTTTAACTAACTTCCCGACTAGCTAGACATTTGGAACTTTTAGAATAGCTCAGAACACCATGACAATGCATTTTTTAAATACTTTTAGCCATCTTTAAGCAGGATTGAATTCATTTTCAGTTAATTTTGTTTTGTAGACTGCTGCAGCCATTTATCGGCAGCCATTTATCGGAACGAAAAGTTAAATGCAAGTTAACTTCCAATTAACTTCATTTTCTTTCAAGTTGATGGGATAATTCATCAAAAAAATGTTTAAAAAAGTATTTATTAATACATAGAATTGTCAAATTTATATGATTCAACAGAAAATTTAAAAACATGGTATATAAAAAGTTCTTTTTATCTTGTAATTATTTAATTTTGGAAACGCAAAGTGACTGTGCAATATTGTCATCGCTTGTTTCAGTAATTGTCAGAAATGACGACTTTCTTGGATTTCGCATCTTAAAACTCAGTAAAGTTACTGAAGGAATCCTTCGGACCCAGGACACGCCTATAGGATCGTACTCGGTGTACAAGAATAAAGACAAGGTATTGTGGCGTGTGTCATTATTGTTTAAATATATATGCTAAGGGGTGACGAGTACCGACGCAAGGTCCTGGGAAACGATTCTAAAGCCGCATGAACACAAAAGCGAATCATCTTCCCCCCGTCCGCTCACGACACATTAGTCACGCTCCAGGAGCGCGACTAATCGACCCGACCGACCGTTTTCACTTTTCTGTCGATCGCAACTTCCCGACGTCATTACCCCTGTGACCTTTGACCGCCCTCCCCGTCATCTGTTTACGAATAGTGCGATTCGGGGACTCCCTCTTTGACCCCACCCCCCAACGTGGGGAGAAGATCCCTCGTCCCTTCATTCGTCGAAGATCATTCGTCAGAAAACCACTCTCCTAAGCGAGCGCCTGAGCGGCGAGGCGAAGACCCACAAATCACTGTTTCCCCTTACAATTCGCTCCCCTTTCGCGGTGTGAGGTGTCCCAGTTAGGTTTCATACCAGAACCCTGTTTGCGGGCCACTGGGATCCTGAAATTCCCTGGGAGAAATCTTCCCCCTGGGATTCGCGAGCCCACATGTTCTGAAGGTCACCGGCAAGGGAGTGGTGGGGGTTAGAACGGCGCGAATGGTGACAACATTTTGGGCGAATTTTCTAGTTGTCAGTAGACACCGTGAGTGGGTCCGGTGAACATCGAGGTTTCGTTATCGAAGCGTTCTTTGAAAACAATGATTTTAACCGCGACACAGAGGACATTTAGGACGCTCTCCGGGATCTATGAGACTGATGTCCTTCCTGACCTAAGAACAATCCTGCGATTGGTTTCAAATGTGAAAGCAAGTTGGTATATATTACCAAGGTATTACCAAGTTGGTATGTATTAACAAGTGGTCGTCCCACAGGTAACACAGTGGAAAAAAACTATTCAATAAGCACTTTTCGCAAATATAAAGTTTTTTTGGTACTTACGTATTATCCCGTCGACCGTTTTCGCCAAAGAAAAACTGTCGCCAAACCACGATTTAGCTCCAAGAATGGGCAGCGTGACTTCACATCACAACACACTGATAAGATATTCGCCTTGGCTTTATATAACTCCGACTAGCCCTCGATAAGCCTTTTTTTTGTTGTTTGTTATTGAAAAAAGAATAATATAAGTTAACTTCTATTTCTCTATTTTTTCCTTCGCATTGAAAAAAAAATGGTTCAAATTTGGGACTTGTCTGCTACGGTAAAGCATGCAGTGGAATATTTTCAAAAGTTGAAGTATCCTGGCATTTAAAAAAAAAAATACTGAACTGTAATAAATTAATTTTAATTATAGGTTTACAGTGAATTAAATGCTAATTTAATACAATAATAATGTGCACTGGAATCTGATTTTTAAAATAGAGAGTTTCACACATTTAAATACTAATTAGAATAATAATAAAACATAAAATTAACATTAAAATTGCCTACCTAAAGCGAATGAAAATCATTCGATATTGGTCCATTACAGTAAATTATTCGGGGACCAACTTCCTCTCTCTCTCTCTCACCCCCCGCCCCCCCCCCCTAAAAACCAAAAAAACTTTAAGGATAGTTGTTCTTAAAATATTCTCCTTAATTTTTAGCACTATGTAGTCTATGTAGGGGAGTTATAGACAGACAGACGACATAGTGCTAAAAATCGTGTCTCTAACTCCCCAACACAGACTGACCAGCATGGGTTCCCCCCTCCTATAACCTCCCCTTCTCTGGTAGAGAGCGCCAGGCACGACATTCTATTTAACCATTCATGGCGCTAAATCTAATGTACCTGTTTGGCGACAGGTTTTGGTGGACGGGATAATACGTAAATACCGTTTTCTCGTACTTTTCGTAAATATAAAGCTTTTTTTCTGTTAATCGTTTTGTTCGTTTTTTATTACTCTATCAAATGTGGGAGTCCATTCTGCCATACTCTGTACCACCATCCAGCTGCCCCCCCCCCAAAAAAAAAAAAAAAAGGCGGAAATTACGTTTAAAATAGACGCCAAGCAATATAAGTTCAAGAAGTACACTATCAGCATAATATCGTAGTTTAAAGATTATAAAGCTATAATGTTAAATGTTCCCTATCTATCAGACTTTTTTCCGTTTGCATACTTCAGTTTTCTGTCACAGTGTTCAGAGAAAACAGTTTGAGTACAGAGTAGAAACTGAATACAGTCTAAATGAAGAGTTTTCATGCTTAGAAATATATTTTTTCCCCCTTTTTTCAGTGATTTTTTATTTTCAAAACACTGTCTTTCAAATATATGACAAATTAAACTAATTAGTATTAAGAACATAGAGTTTCCAGGTGTGGACTGAAATAATTAAAAAAACGTTGTGAGAGGACACTGATTTTGTAGAAACAAGAGTAAATTTTAAGTAACTGCCTGTAAATGCGTTAATCTTTAAACATATATATGCAAACTTGTTACACGAACCTTTACTGTAGTGGAATCATTTGGACGCACTGTTTCTTTCCTTATCATGTTTTTCGTTTTTTAAAAATTTCTTACAGCAGAACTGTCGTGGAATTCTACATGAATGCTGAAGCATTTTACCATTAGTATTTGGTCATTAAAGTAGTAGAAATTCAGATTTCCTTTAATTCTGAATAAACAAAGAAACAAATAAGTAAATATCTCGACAATCTTTTGAAATTAAACTCCACGAGACTGAAATGACTAGTGCTGCTATCTAGTGTCAATAAATAAAAATAAAAATTCAACAAATAACACGAGCGACTAATAAAATTCTGTTTGACCAAAGAAGAAAGCTTCTCGGAAGAGAGAAAAATGTTTTATATATTTACCAGAGTTTTATAATTTTTGTACGTAAATTTTATAAATAAAATAATAGCATTTAATGTGACACATAACATTATGCCTGAAATACTTACTACAAAATATATACCTTTGTATGAATGAATTACAGAATTATGGTCTACAATTACCAATCAGTTTTCTACAGTAAAGAGCAATCAGGTAACGCATAAAAAGGAGCCTTTTTTATTAGGCACTTCAACTTATAAAATACTTAGGCCTCCGTATTTGTATTACATTCTTACCTGAACGGCAATAATAATTAATAATTATAAACAGAAAAATAAAAAAAAAAATATGAAAAATTATATTAATTTTATTATTTGATATTTATGTTATTACTATAAATAATAATGATAATAGTAATAATAATAATGATAATTTGTACTACTATTAATAAAAATAATGTGGATAAAGTGTTTGCATTTGTCTTGGATGCGAGGCAATCGAGGTAAAATAATTGGCCAAAAAGAGAAAAATATAGGGTGACTTCGATGGAAAAGCAGTAGCAAAAATTGCCGGGGGAAGGGGAGAGGAAGAGGAGGGGTCAGGGGCTCTGGCCTCAAGAAAAAAAAATACACAAGAAAATTTTAAGACTCTGATTTCTCTACAAATACTGCAATTCTGATAGCCAAAATCAAGTTGTGTTATAAAAAATTTGAAAAATCGTTTGGTATAGCTTTATGCAAAAATTCCATCGATACAGTTTCAAAATGTGAGAAAATGATATATCCTAGTATCTAGAATAACTTAGTTAAAAAAAAATTTCAACGCTTCCGGTAAGAACATGCGTGAGTGAAATGTAATTTTCTACCTTATGCTTACTGAAAATCTATTTACGATCTACCATGGCGCAGTCGCGATTGAGCGGCTTGGTTTTTACTCTATATACACATCAGAGAGATTAATGTAACCACGACAGACGTCATTCAAGAACTTTTGTTAAAAGAAAAGAGAACTAGATATTATTCTTCAAATAAATTTTTATAATCACCTAATGAATTTTTTTTTGAATTTACATTAAAAGTGTTTATATCCGTTCAACTCGGCTTCCTACAAGATAAAATTCTGCATGCGCCACTGGTGCTGACTGGTTAGCTTCACGTTACCCGCAGAAGCGAAATGCAATCTGTAAATGGAATAAATGTAGTCCTCTAACGGAATTAATGGTGCAAGGCCGTTGTATTATGGCAGCATACCCCTCTTTCCAAAATCAGTTAACGATCTCGAAATATGTGATCCTTTAAATTCCTTATCTCATAGAGAGGAAATTCGGTGTATGCATAGACAAAGTTTCTCAAGAAGAGTCGAAGTCAAAGTAAATGAAATAGAGACACATATTGGACTGCGTTATGCAACAAGGAACAAATCTACAAAAGTTTGAAAGTTGAGTTAAATAGCTAGTAGGGGGCGCCACATGTTTATTATTCTAGGCCAAATAATTTTCATTGTATCCCAGATATCACGAACATAGACACTACTCACGTCTAAAAAAGCCTAATAATTAAACTGTCAAACAATTTGTACACGGAGAAAAGATTATAGTAAAACCTCGTTTAACCGGCCCTCGTTGATCCGGATCTTCGGATAATCCGGATCAGATTTGTAGACATTATTTTTATTTAATGTTCACATTAGATAATAATTTTTAACTATGATGGTAAGAACGTAACTACGCCAAATATTCGCTTTTTAGTTTGATTCAATGTAAAGTTCCTGCATAAACTGTACAATGAATTATGGTAATAAAATACTTTTTGTTGAGTTTAAGGAAGCTTTACTAGACTTACCAATTCTTTGTTAAGAAATGATGTGAAAAGTTATTTTTACATTTTTTAATGTCTTGTAAACAATACTATGTCATTTTGTTACAAACATAATTTTTTTATCGTAATAAACGGTAAGTCTGCTTAGTTAAGGATTTTGTTTCGCTTATTACCCATATTACCCGGATTATCCGGATTGCCTATGGTCCCAGTTAATCCGGATAAACGAGGCTTTACTGTACTTAGAAAAGTGATTTTTTTTCTTCTATGGAGTCTGAGTACATACAATCAAGAGTAGAATTTAAATATGAACAGAATCACTCAATACTTATATAGTTTGTTCAGTATCTCGGTACCCCATGAATACTGAGAATCTAAACAGCAAGTTGCATGCGATGAATACTATTAATCGTAGTATGTTGTTTAAAACATATCCGGCATATTTTCAAGACGATTAAAAAACTTAAAGCATCTCTTTAATACATAATTTAAATAGATTGTTTTTTTGTAACCAGATATTATCACGAATTTAGTGAATAAAAGCGAGAAATTCTGTTAATTGTTCCTCTCCAGCGAGATCTATATAAATTACGAATTCATAAACAGAAAGCTTTAATATAAGTCGTTCGCACTTACTTTTAAATCTGCCAGAAGATGCTCGCTTTCAAGTCTATAAATTTCAGTCTTGGAGGAGATAAAGTACCGGCATCATTATCCTTTTGTCCTAAGAACTTAAGTCAGGCGTGCAATCGAGTTTGGAAGATAATAATGCACAAGCAGTCGTATTTTCATTTAAGAAGAACTAATTTATCTCTAAAGGCAAAGGTCACATTTCTGAATTTTGACTTTTCCCTGTTTGTGGTTATAGGAATGCAGATGAGATAAAGAAAGTCACACGCGTGTTGAGTGAAGAATTGTTTGAGAGTCAAACAGACGTGACATTTGACTCATAAAAGCAGTTGTGACACGATATATCGTGTAGTAATAATAGAAACGAACATAGATCGGCCATTTAAAAAAAATAGCGACAAATGGACGAAACTAGAAATTATCTCGCTATTTGAGTCTAGATTGTTTTATTGTGATTTATTTTTTATTTAGTGTTTTGAGATTGATTAAGTCTAATTTGTTATAGGCTTACACAGTTGATTTTTAAACTTGTATACTTTTCTATTTAAATAAAACTGCATTAAAACAAGATATTTAAATTTCAAAATTAATAACTTTAATCTTCAAGGTCAAGGTAGTTTTAGTTTACAGAGTACCTAGTACGCTCGAAGCGCATACTTTAAGCTCCGAACGGATATGGATTAATTAAAACATGTAGTGAGTTTGCGAATTAAGATTTGCCAATAGGCCACATAATTTGGTAGAAAGCGCTCAGTTGAAAACCTGGATCGGTACCCGTCCTGGCTTAGAGACCGGCGTGTTACCTCCAATGTAGAGGAAACTAAGAACGGGCGCACTTAAATTAAGTGCGTGATACCTTGACGATGACTCGGCGAGGACAGAAGTTCGATTAGAACGAACTCTAACATGGGCAGGGGGGAATTATGGGCGGGGAGAGGAAGCTAAAACTACCCCAGAACGGGGAGGAGAGTTAAGTTTGCCAAGGGATAAGACCTTGGAAAATTACGTTAATGGATAGGAAGTGATTAAACTATGAAAATAACTGAGAGAACTAAAGTAGGAATAAGAATGGTTATCCAACGCGGTTGTTTGCAGAGAGTCGGACGCAATGTCGTAATTTTTAGGTGATCTAAAACACGGAAGGCTTTATAAAGTATTTCATTACTGGACATAAGGAACACTTCGTTAAATAATAGAAATCCATTTAACATGCAGATCCTACATATACAAGATATATTATTTGTATATCTAGATATCTGTTTGTATACTAGATATATTATTTGTATTTGTAGGCTTTTATATAACATTCACTCATACCGCTTAAATTGCATTATGGTCACAATCAGAACTGTCGACTACGAAATAAGAATAACAACTATATATAACCCGTCACATGCGGGAGATAACAGAACTTCGAAGATGACTTGCCACCCCAATGGACAAGTCTCAAATCTCGCATTCTGCACGCAGGGTGCCAATCTAGCTGCGGTGCGTATGGCTCGTGCGCAGGACATCACGATAGGACCTTAGGAAAATTGGTCTAACTGCACTTCCTTGTCCACGCCCTCAGTGGAGCCTTTCAGATAGTAAGTAGCGGGGAACCATCATAGGACAGAAAATAAAGAAAGGAAGAAAGTGATTGGAGTGCTCAGGATCCGAGAGTTCGATGCCTTCAACTGGAATCACCGAGGTGAGACAGCATCGGGCATGGACAGTACTAAAGAATTTAACATGACTGTAGCAGAACTTCAAGGAATTGGGAAAGAGGACATCACATTCCGATACCATACATACATATATATACACACACACACACACATATATATATATATATATATATATATATATATATCAGGGGTTTCCAACTTACAAGTGTCCGAGGGCCGCAATCGAAAACACCTGTCTAGTGGCGGGCCGCAATTTAATCAGGACCATACATGGTCCTGATTAAATTGCGGAAAAAATAATATATATATATATATATATATATATATATATATATATATATATATATATATATATATATATATATATATATATATATATATATATATACATACATGTATATATGTATATATATATATATATATATAAAAATAAATATATATTCCTAAAAAATGTACATTTTTACTTGAAGGAGGGGGATTTGGAGGATTTGTGTATAGTATGTACTATGAAATTTTTAAAAATTCGAGGATGAACCTCCAACAACGATCTTGATTATAACTGGCCAACTTTCGTTAAATTACACAGACACACACAAAAAAATCAAATAAGAAGTGGGTATTTAAATAAGTGGGGGGGGGGGGGGTTAAAATTGAACATGAGTGGACACCCTACTTTTCATGGAATTCGAGAAAAATCAATGTTTTTTGTAAGTGAACAGCATTTGAAAACAATAAAGATTTTTACAAAAACATTTTTCGTTAACTAAGAATATCTAAATTTATGCTGCAAATTATTTTCCTAGAAGTCTTCGCGGGCCGCAAAAGAAGGCACCGCGGGCCGCATGCGGCCCTCGGGCCGCCAGTTGGAAACCCCTGATATATATATATATATATATATATATATACACTGCTGGCCACCCAAATTGCAACACCAAGAAAGACAAGAAATATCACAACAAAATTTATTTTGTAGATAACTTGTTGACCAAGTATCAAATGATTAAATTTATAGAATTCTGTGAAGTGTGGTTCCTGCCAAAATCAGTAGCCAGAGTAGCCGCCATTGTTGGAGATCACCGCTGCCACACGCCTCGGCATTGATTCAAAGAGACTTTGGATGAGTTCTTTGGGTACAGCAGATCAAGCAGCTTCCACACGTTGCCAAAGTTGATCTGCTGTGGCAGCTGGGGATGGAATCTGGGTCAATCGTAGAGCAACCATGGACCACATGTTTTATATCGGCGAAAGATCCGGAGAGCGAGGTGGCCAGGGAAGCAATTCAATCTGGCGATTGACGAAGAACCGTTGAACAATGCGTGACACGTGTGGTCGTGCATTATCCTGTTGAAATATGGCTGTGGGCAAGCCCTGAAGGTAAGGAAGGACAACTGGCTCCAACACCTCGGAGATGTAGCGCTGGCTGTTTAAAGTACCGGCAATGCGTACTAGAGGTGTGCGAGAGTGATATCTAATACCGCCCCATACCATAGTACCCGGTGCAGGATCAGTGTGGCGGTGCATAACGCAGCTGTTCAGCATCCTCTCTTCACGGTGTCTCCAGACTCGAATGCGACCATCGTGGTGTTGCAGACAGAAGCATGACTCGTCAGTAAAGACAATTTCATTCCATTCTGCCGTCCACATCCTTCTGTCATCGCACCATTGGCGGCGGAGACGTCTGTGGTTCTGCGTCAAGGGTAGACAAAGCAATGGACATCTTGCGGACAGACTACTCTGCTGTAAACGGCGTCGAATGGTACGCGCAGACACTGGATGATGCGTTACAGACTGCATGTGCTTAGCTATGGTTCGTGATGTGACTGAGCGATCCGGCACTGCCATGCGCACAATTTGCCTGTCATCACGTGAAGTGGTGTCGTCGAAATCTCCAATCGTCGAAATCTCCAAGCCTTAAATAGCGCTTTGAAGTGACGCCACAGGCGCGTGTGATGTGCGTCTGCGCTGAAATTCTAATCATTTGCATATCTCACCTCCGCTAATGCATGTTGTAAATTTCATGTTATTTGCATGTTTCCTTCAGGGTGTTGCATTTACAGTGGCCAGCAGTGTATATATATATATATATATATACAGTTGACCCTCCATATATCGAAGTAGCAAATTGCGCGAAAAAAATTCAATAAATAGAAATTTTGATATATAGAATTGAGCTTAGTCTTATCATAATTCTCCTAAAAAAAAATTAAAGCTAATTTTCGTATACGAAACTCGTATACGTACATTTCTAATTTTTATGCGAATCCCATTAAATGAAAGTTAATAACTAAAAAAGGAATTAATATGAAAGATTTATTGATTACTACATATCTTTAAAAAACAATAATGCAGACAGTGGTTACAATGATCACAGTTACATTCTTTAAAAAAAAAAACTACGAATATCTTGCTGAACAGTTAGTTTTGCGGAAAGTTCAAAGAAATGTTCGTATTTATTCAGTCCACTAAAAACTTCATCAGGGACATTTTCCGCGAATTGAAGTCCACGAAGTATTGTTCCAAATGCCAAAAATTTGGAGATTTTATTCTAAAGTGGAATTAAATCTCCCAATTTCTCTTGAAAAAAATTTCAATATATACAGATGTTTTCGATATATAGAAACAATTTTTCTATGTAATGAACATAGAGATTTGCTAAGAGTTCGATATATAGAAAATTTCGGTATAGGGAAGTTCGATATATGGAGGTTCGACTGTATATATATATGTAAAGAATATTTTAGAAAAAGAATAATAATTAGACAATTTAAAGGGGACTTAAAAGTAAAACTAATTTCTAATGTTAAATATCATTATTTGTCGTATTTCGTAACGCGCCGCGAAAAGGGAAATTCCCGTTTTAAGAAGAACCATAGGGAGAATCTAAATTTGGTATCGAATTCTGTCCCGCCCATGGCTCATCTTCGGTGCAAGCGTCACGACAGCATGCGCAATGATATTGGGAGCTTTTGAGACAATAGGCAAGCAGCAGACCGAGGGGATTAAGTCGATGATAACAGACGCGCGCTAGCTGGGTCCGCGGGTTTTGTAAAATGGCGAGCTCTAAGATATGCCGTACTTTGGATCAGTGGTTGCTAATAGATGAAGAAATAAACATGATTAAATTGGACTAACGTGTGCTTCCTTACTTAGACTGCCTTTCACTATACTGCTAAACAACTCAAGGATATTCATGACTTCGGTGCCACGAACTGCAACATCATTTAATATAACGGGCGTGAAACGAAGCGCGTCATATATATATTATATAATTACAGATGCCTGATTAGCTAGAAGTTGAACTCCTGATACCGTGAAATTTCGCTAAACTGGCATCTGAAGATTCCGCATCGCCTCTTACGACATTGCAGTCCATTCGTCCGTATTCGAAAGTTCTGGAGAGTTATTTGAGTCAATCATGATATTATTTACGGGTCTCTGACAATTCATAACACAGTTATTCTATATAAACAGGATGACAGTGTTATGAAGCAAGATGACTGTGTTATGAAACGGAATGACTGTGTCCACCTAGGACAGGGGAGGACAACTTTTTTGAGAGTGCGTTCCAAAATCGGCCAAATATCTGACATAAATTATTCCACGTGCCAACCAAAATTTATTGAGAACATATTATTTGATATCTTGATATTTGATTTGTAAGTGATTATGTAAATCATGTAAAACTGAATGAATGAAAAATTTATGACAGGTTTTTACCAAACTTTTTTTTAAAATGGATATTTGTTATTAGTCTGTAAGTATAAGTTTAATTGCCATACATTTTCACACAATGTAAAGACACTATTATTAGCATCAACACAAAAGTTAACTCTGACTTTTATTTTTTTCGATTAAGCAGTCAATAAATTTTTCCAGTTATACATTTGTATGGTTAAAACACAGTAAAAGGTTATTACAGAAAATCTTTTGCTGATTTTAAATCTCTTATAAATTATGTATAAGAAAGAAAATATATTAATTTACCCTCAAAACTACATTCAAACAATCCTGAACCGTTAAAACTTTCAAAAGAAAACCTCAAATAAAACTAGAGACAGAAAACTTGTTCACTCGTTTTATGTATTATCAGTGGGACTTCTGCTACTGCAGAACTGAAGGCAGAGATTTTATATCGGGTTTATATTTAGTAACCTTGAGAGATAGATATGCATGCACTACTATGCATCCGTCAGGCTATTCCTGTTACGAGACTTAACTAAGTTCATCACTGAGAACAAACTTTCACAAGCACATATAGAAGACAATATGGATGGTAATGCTGCTGCAAGGATATTTAAACAAACATAATAATCTGGAATAGTATTCGAAGTCCTTAATACTCTGTTTTCCACATTTTTCTCTGTTACTCCCGTCTCTAATCGCACCTTTACAATATTTTCCGAATCAACTCTAAGGTCAACAAATTTCTGACTAAGTACTGCACAAACCATGCATATATTTTTACGGATAAATCCTACCAGGTTGTCAGCTCGGCATATCTACATAAAACTATGTCTAAATATATACTAATTTACGCTACATTGGTATGAAATAGTTCAAAATTTAAAGTACTTAACCATTTAAAAAATAATAAACATTAAATATTTTATATTCTTGATTTTATTTTCAACCGTTAAAATAACTGAGTTCAGTCTTTTTAGTAAGAAACAAATCCCTGTCTTTCTTTTGTTAAACACGTAACACGCATGTGTAATGAGTAACAAATATTTATTCAATGAAAGTATCTGCCAATATAAATAGCGATAAAATTAACGAGACTATATGTTCTGAAGCATAAACTCTTTGATAGACTTAAGGATTATAAATATTCAGGCTATTTATATTCACACAGTTAAGATGAAAGCACAGAGAAACTATGAAGAGTATAAGCGAATGGGAGACAACTGAGTTGAATCATATATGAGCAATAGGCATAAATCACCTTGCCAGCGTCTCTAATGAAATTTGCTTGTTCTTTACTCTGTACTTGAAATGATGAATTGTTGTACTCTATTGCAGAGTTTCCCCAAGTGTGTTCTGCGGAACCCTGGGGTTCCATGAGACAGTCTGACGGCCAAGCCATAATATAAATATCTTGCCCTCATATTTATGTTTTTATAATCACTTCTTTTTGTTTTTATAACCACTTTTATTTGTTTTTATGAAGAATTCTTCAACGATTTTTTCTTTAATTCAGCAAAATCTAAGTATTCAAAAATACTTATTTCATTAAATATCACATTAAATTTAGGGGAAGAAGGGGGTCTATTGATATAAAAATGTAGAGGGTTCCCCGATCAAAAAGGTTTGGGAAACACTGGTCTATTGGAAGGGCAAACAATGGTCATGTAATGTATTATAGTAGAATAATAGAACTTTCAGGTTCTTCGAAACACTAAGTGCATCAATAACAACAACAAAAATAAATAAATAAATGGAAAGTAGTAAATTGTATTCCCCTTTTTAATTGAAAACAACGATATATAAACATATAACAGACAAACTAATCCGTTAATATAGCCTGTAATTATAGTTTTCGTAAAGTGCACATACTGTGAACATTGCGTAGCACTTTATGAAAAAGAAAAATTACATAATGCATTACATACCTCTCAGATTAACACACTTGACTCATTACTTTTGTCTGAGGCAGACAGTAATTTATCTAAATTTAAAAGCATTCACTTTAAAGCCTTCCCGGGGACTTTTTTTTTGACATGCGGGGAAAAACAAGAGTAATATCCTTGATTTGAACGTGGTTCGTATGCAAACAAGGCAATCTACATTTTTCAATTATGTCACTGGAGTCTGTGAGCTCTTAGCTGCTTTTTGGCAACATTTCAAGCAGACAAGTAAATAAAAAGGTCTGATACCATCTTCTTCTTGTCTGGCGCCTCGCTTTACAGAGTAAAATTTTGTGTCTCTTATTTTATTGGTAGTTTAAAATCAGAGCACTAAGTAAAAGATAGTGCTTTTTATTTGAAGTCTATTATTCAGTCTCTGAAATTTTGTCCGCGTCTATTTTTTCCATTTTAACAGCACTTTCATATTACGAAATATTTCGAAATACTTAAGTTATAATACTCTTACTTCAAAATAATATCCCGAATTCCTAATTAAGGCGACAATGGACCTTCAGATTGACAAATGAAAATTGTCCCCAAAACGATTGAAATATGTCCCCAAAACGATTTTTTTTCTTTCAGAAAATGATTCTACAACTCATCAGCTTTAAATTTAAAAAAAGTATGTTGATCCGATCGTTATTAACCGAGTTATAAGTATTTTTTTCAAACGTAAATAATGGAAATGTTAGTCAACTTAAAACTTTAAATGCCATTTTCTCAAAACAAGTTTTCATGTCGTTTCGGTAAGTTCAAAATGTTCCATGTGTCATAATTTTTCTTGAATTTTCATAAAATTTCATAAAATGATTATTTATATATGTTAGAATAAAACTTAGTAATCAATTCATTATATTATTTTAAAACAACTTAAAATTTTTACAATAAAAAAATTTTTTTTGAATGAAATTTTGCATAAAATGACCTATTTATTATTATCGATTTCTTTTCTAGTTTTTATAAATATGACTGTAAATCAAATATTGCTACTAACTTTTATTATAACTATATAAAGCTAGCTTAAGAGAGAAAATTAGATATCTGAGATGAAAATTAATGCGCATGGTGCATTTTTAAATAGAGTAATTAACAAACTGATTTTAATTAATATCTTAATTAATTGCATTCTGATTTTTTTTAAATTTAGAATTTACATCTCTAAATAACACTGTATAAGTATACAAAATTTCATAGCAATTAGTTAATAAATAAATAAAAAGTTTTTCATGGTCCATTGTCGCCTTATGGATGGTCGAATATTTATACGATTTTCCACAAAGAAAAATGTGCAGCTTCTAGTATATGAGGCGGTGAAAGGCAAAGTGGTGTAAGTCACATTTTCCACTTATTTCATTTGAGGGCAAAAATGTAATCTCCATGTTCAAATTAGAGTGGAAATGAAAATAGTTATTATTTGCAATATTATAATAATTGTTATGAATTATAATTTGTTCAATTTATGGTGGAATTTTTTGTAGTTTTTGCAGTAAAACTCTTTTGACTTACACCACTTTGCCTTTCACCGTCTCATATATCTTAGCTGAAAAAGCTCGTTGGTTAGGAGTGGGGGTAGTATATTGCTACGCTGTATCTTTAATTCCCAAATTAAATTGAAAGGAATTTTTTTATGATTTATTAGAAAATGTTAATTTTCAAATTCCGTGTCATACTAAAGTAGAGTGGCTCGGAGTACCCTCGTGGTAGCACGCTGGCTCTCGGTGCTGAGGGTGCTCGGATCGAATCCCGACACGCGCCATTAAAATACCTCCGTGTCTAGGCTGGATATGGGCGCGTTAAATCCGTAGACCGGAAAGTCCCTCTTTGAGATAAGAGAGAGGGTTATAGAGGGTACGATCCCCCCCCCCCCAACCCCCAGATGTCACCCCTGGGGATGCTACTAGTGGCAACTAGTTAAGACGGACTCCGACCCTTGCGGTGCTGTAAATAAACCGGAGCCTATATAGACCTGGTTTAGAATTTCCAGCCAGGGGGCATTAGAAACAACAACTACAACAACTGAAGTAGATATTGAACCAAATCCGAGCGACGGGAAGATGTTCTAAAAAATTGAACTTCAAATACAGAAATAAATATGCCAGTTACCGGAAATTGAAAAATAGAAATTTATAAAACATTACATCTTCAATACAATTCTTCACAACTTGAAGAAGAGTAGACAAAATAAAAACGTTGAATCTTCGCTGGAAGCTGAACAATTCCAGCACCTAAGAACTTTTCTTAACAAGGAGGGATTTAGAGATAGTAATTAATTAATACAATATAACAGTTATTAATAAGTAGCATACGACCTTTAACTTCTTTCCTTCTAAGGACCTCGTCTTATACCAGCTGAGAATAAAACATTTTACAAGAAGAATATCACCTGTTGAAAAACCTCAACCGATTGCATCCAAACCAACTTTTGAACTGATACTTTTATTCCAGACTCTTATTCACTTAGATGAGAAACAAAATCCGTGTTGCCACACCGCTCAATCAAACCATTTTCCAACAATAGACCCAAGAGCAGGATTTATTACTTACTCCATGGTAGACGCGTGAACGTGCTAAACCATGGTTTTGTTTAACGTGGACTCCAAAACATCGCATGCTGGCGATAATACGCCAAGTTGGCCCCAAACTCGTAACAATATTCAAATTAAGAGTTCGTAGTATAATTTTAATATTGAAACTTTTTGTTAACTTTGGACAGAACTTTAAACTGCAGTTGTTGCTTCCTGCAAAATTAAAATAATTTTTGAAAAAAAGAAAAAATCTAAATATTTTTTTCTTTGAAACCAACACGCATTGCATATACAGACGTCCTTTTACACGCAGAAAACAGAATGTATAAATATGTTTAAGATAATGAGTAGTTAGCAAAATATGAACGGAAAAAATTTGAGCCTTTTAATATAGAGATCGATCCAAGAATTTTAAGTCTAAGATTGGATAAAAGAAGGTGAAAGAATGTCCTAAACTCCAAAGTTACTTTAAAAGTGGTATTAGCTGAAATTATTTTGGGGTAAATACGAAATACAGATATATTGATCAGGGCACCAATTTAGATCTAACTTACTTACACACACACAAACACACACACACACACACACACATACAGGTGCTTATCAAAATAATGGAAACATTTAGGAAAAACAGGAAATTCTCTATTAATATGGCATAGGACCATCTATGACATTTAATACCACCTGAATTCACTAAGGAATTGAATTATACAAGTCATGAATAGTGGTTAAGAGAATGTTATACCATTCTTTATGGATAAATCATCGATGTTCCTGAAGATATGCTGTTGGTGGATATCGATTCTTACTTTATTCTCTAAAACAGTCCACAGCAGTTCGATGATATTGAGGTTTAGGGACTGTGCGGGCCAAATGAGATGTTTGACTTGGTCTTTATGTTCCTCAAACCATGACCTGACACGTCTAGCTGTATGGATCGGACCACTATCATAATGGAGAACGCCATCTCCTGCAGGAAACAATTTTTGCACTATAAGATGGATCTTGTCGGCTAAAAGTTCGACATAGTCTTACCCAGTCATTCTTCCTTTCAGGGTTATAATAGATCCCTTTTGAAAATCATGAGATGGTAGCCAAAATCCTGAGAAATTTCCCTCCATCTTTGACAGCTGCCATGAGACAAGCATGGTCATACGCTTGTGTAAGTGTTCTTCAGACATATGCACGTCCTGTTGCGGGGAACAAAGCGAACAATGATTGGTCTAACCAAATGTCATATTTCGATGTATCACTCGACCAGGATTTGTGCTCGTGGCACCACTGTAGAAGACGTCTTGTATTCACATCTGTTACAAGTGGCTCGAGAATTACTACTCTGCCGCAAATGTTTTGTTTGTGAAGTTTTTTCTGACCTGTAATGACTGATACTGGAGCCTGCAGATTCAGATGGAGCTTTACAGTCACTTTGGCTGCAGTTGTCTTCCTTTTTTGATGTCACAATCCGCTTCAACACCCGTCAGTCTCTTTCACTTAGCTTTCCCTTTCGTACACTAATCTGTTTCACAGAGGATGTCTTTCCGTGCACTCTGTATGGCGTCATGACTTCCGATATCATAGCTCGGTTAACACCCAAAACCATGGGGGATGTGTTGTAACAGATACTCTAATTAGACGCGTTTCAACAATTTGCTCTCTTTGCACGGTCTACAAGGTTTGACATCTTACGCTATACCCCAAAGAGCCTGATGCACATAATTTCATTACTGCTACCTTCTTGATATACACACACACACACACACATATATATATATATATATATGTCAAGGAATTAGTGGGAAAGGAATAATTAAATTAAATTTAAATTGGGCTTCGGGATTAATTTATTTATTGGCTCCGAACTCCACTATTTTCACAGAGCATAGAACAAGCGCGCCGTGATTTTAGGGGAATACCCTTTTTTGAGAGTTATAACTTTGACTCGCGTCTGTGGTCGAGCGAACGAATCTATTTTTAGAGCAGGCACGGGCTGAGAGTAGTGAAACTATTACATAATACGAAAGCGTCCCAAACATTCTATAGACATCAGAGGGCATGCGCGAAAGTTTTGAGCCTAAGTTTTAACAAAGGGTTTAGTATAGCGTCTTTGGATTCCAAATTGAGCGGAGCGCGCGTCAGAGGTGAGAGATCGAATCAACGGCACGGATTGAATCGAGTTAATTAATAGTTATTGAATAAAGGATTTAGATGTAAACTAATTGTCTTTAATTCCACAGGCCTACGATGTTACTGACTGCATATTTTTAGAGTAAGTAGTAGGGGAACGGGTAAGAGAGTACGAGAATTTAAGCTCGTCATATATATATATATATATATATATATATATATATATATATATGTGTGTGTGTGTGTGTGTGTGTGTGTGCGCGGCGAAAGAAAAAGATCCATGGCTACAGCAATACTAGGTTTGTTTGTATCAAATTTATTCAAAAATATGTTCATTTTTTGTGCTTGAGTCTGATTTGTATTTTGTGCAAAGAAACCTTGTTTTAAAGCGTTATATACTTTGGTAAATACACTCATGGACAAAAAAATTAGCGCACCAAGAAGGAGTCGTCAAAATGAAACGAAATTTTACATACGTAATGACTTCTTTGATATAAGTAAATGATAAGAAAATCAAAGAAAAAGAATAATTTATTTCAGAGAAAAAGGCAAAAGAACGGAGGAGTTAATACTCCGTTGGAACCCCTCTAGCGCGAATGCACGATGCGATACGATCGGGCATTGAGTCATACAAGTTCTGTATGATGTCTTGAGACATTTTGTTCCATATTTGCTGTAACCTTGCCTCTAGTTCGTTCAAACTCGTGGGATGCCCAACTCGTCGTCCCAAATGATCCCAGATATGCTCGATTGGAGACAAATCTGGGGATCGGGCAGGCCAAGGAAGGGTAGTAACAGTGCGGAGACAGTCTTGTGACACCCTTGCCGTATGAGGCCGAGCATTGTCTTGTTGAAAAATGGCTCCTGGGAGCCGTTGCATGAGTGGCAACACATGTGGTTGCAGGATTTCATGAACATACCGCTGGCCTGTCATGGTGCCACGGAACAATACTAAGGGTGACCGTGTATTGTAGGGAATGGCACCCCATACCATCACACCAGCTGTGGGAGCGATGTGTCGCTGTACAGCAAAGGCAGGATTGAAGCGTTCACCACGGGCTCTCCACACACGAACACGATTGTCATCACTGCCGAGATTGAATCTGGATTCGTCGCTAAAGACGACGTGGTTCCATCCCGCTGCAGTCCAGTTTCCTCGTGCGCGGCAAAACTCCAAACGGAGGCGTCGATGGGTGGGCGTCAAGGGCAGCACACGTAATGGGCGCCGCGATACCAACTGTCCTTCAGCCAGGCGCCTTCGTATGGTTCGAGAAGACACAGAGGCCCCTAGCGAAGGTGCTACCTGTGCCTGGATGGCGGCCGATGAAGCAGTTGGCTGTACGCGTGTATTTCTTACGATGTGGCGGTCTTCTCGACGACTGGTCTGTCGAGGGCGTCCTGAGCCTGGTCTTCGTGTACATGACATCTCTCGGGTCCACTGGTCCCAACACCTCCCCACAACACAATCAGAGCGGCCTAATTGACGAGCTACTCGCCTAGCTGACCACCCAGCTTCCATCATCCCGACGATTCTCCCCCTCTCAAACTGCGACAACTGCTTATATTGTCTTCGAACACGGCGTAATGGCATGTCTATCTCAGCTCTTCCTTTGTAAATGATTCAGCACACTCAAACAAGTTTTGGTTACCTGTTTTATACTCCACAGAGTACGATGTTCAACGCCCTCTACCGGCTATACGTAATGCGCAATCACGCTGCATTTCTAATCATTTGCATATCTCCCCGACATGTACCTTCATTGCAAGTTTCTTTACGATCCCGCAATTATTTCTTGGTGCGCTAATTTTTTTGTCCATGAGTGTAGTTCTATTTTTTCTGTTCAGTCTAATCAATAGCTTAAAATTCTCGATTTATAATATTCTGTATGAGAGTATACACTTGATTTCTTTATCTGATAAAGTTTAAGAACAAATTTTGCAACAAAAATACAGTTTCCATCATGATCTATATCCTTTTCGGATATAGTAAGGGAGAATATTTCATCAAAATCACCTCTAACTAGTAGGCAGTTTCATCGTACGAGAAGCTATGTCAAAAGAAATAATTATTTTATGAATTATTTATTTTCAAACAAGCGAAAGTGGATATCGACCTCTTTTTCCGTTTTTCCGGAAGGAAAACACTTTACAAAAAAATTCTTTCTGCAAACAATCGATTATTCTATTTAATAAAAGTTTCTTTATTGTGTTACTTGTCTCGTCCGAAATGGCAACACAGGAAGCCGAGAGTGGTATTGGGACCACGTGATAATAACTGTCACTTTATTCTAGCACTAAATTATAAGCTTTCAAAATGTCAGTTGAAAAGTAGTGGTGACTTAAATATAGACATTGCGAGCGGGATTTCTCGGAAAATGGTCTCGGGTTGACATGAAAGAAGTGGACCGTTTTCAGACAAGTTAATAATCTTTTCTTTCGATAATGTCATGCCCGACTAATAACTATTTCATATATTTTGATTCTTTAAAATATAAACCCCTCCAGCCTGAACAATGTGAAAAATTTATTTTAAATATACATTTAATTTACTTTAAGTAATTCAGTTTGCGTATTAAAAAAGCCCTTAAAAATTTACAATAAAAATAGCTTTAAAATGTACATTCGTAGTAAAAACAGTGGCGTACGGTTGCCGATTTTCTGTAAGCAAGGCGTTCGGTCGCCAAAGGATAAATATTATCTTACAGGACTAGGGGCCTCATCCCTAGGCTCGCTACGCTCGCTTCTCTGCTATGGCTAATAGCGAGATACATAGGGGTGATTCTCGGGCAATGTAACAGCTTCCATCCATTTATTGTTGTCACCCTTAATGCGAAGGGCATTTCATCACTGTTGAATTATCAGCTTTAAAATTAAATTAAAAATCGAAAATTTAAGATATATACTTGAAATGAGGTTTATACGAATAAGAAAGCTTCCAGCTTCCAGATGATGTAAATATTTTCTTTGTGAGATAAAAACTCGAGGAGCATCGATATTACATCCACATAGGGGACGATATTTCTTGAAAAACTGTTTCATTTTTTGATGAAAATATTAGTCTGTTTTAAAATATTTTTAAACAAATGAGGTCTAGTTTAAAAGAGAAATGTCTGTAGTCTTAGATTATAAAAAGATCAAAATTCTACGATCATTTTTTGGCGAGTTATCGTAATCTGAAGATGAAAAAGTCAATGTTTTCCCACAAAACATAAAATTAAAAAAAACCTCAAACTCCGACGAAGATGAGACATGTCTTACTTTGGTCCCCCTATTTTTCTGCATCCACTGGTATCGCTCTCGACCCCATACCCCCAGTGGTATCGGAGGAGACAGCGTGACACGCTTCTGACAGCGCAGCGGGAGTTACTTTTTTTTAGAATAGAGAGATAAACCCTTTTTACCAAGTATTTATCCTTCAATGATAATGAAAGTGTTTGGCCGCATGATGCGAAATCTGTAGTCGGATTTAGTCGATCCCATTTCACTTCCTACCATATCTCGCTTCCGATGGGACCAAATACGAATGACTGTTTAGATCAGCGATATTTCTCTTTCTTCTCTCGGGCCACATGCTGCACATGTTTTCTATCTTACATGGGCCGCAACATAGTACACCAGGGGTGTCAAACTCGCGGCCCGCGACGAACATTTTTGCGGCCCGGCCAATATATTGGCACACAGTAATATATAATAAAATAACCGACGCAGAATTATAATAAGATAGGAAGAATTCGCTAAATGTTTTTTTAATGATACTCTTTTTTGCTATTATTAAACAAAATGCATATATTTATGTTGAATATACTGTAATTAGGTAAATAAACCTACGTTTCTATTAATATTGAATTTTTTGCGGCCCACCTATAGTTAAACCTTGTTTGTTTGGCCCAAGGTAGTCTTTGAGTTTGACACCCCTGTAGTACACCATACTTCATAGCATAATAATGTAAAAAATAAATATCAAAGCTTAAACGTATTCAAACGTTCATTTAAAAATGAGCGTGACTTTTTTTTATGTTGAGATAAACTTTTGACACTTTTAGACAAATGAGATTTATACTTGCTACTCTCAATACATCACCAAGGTAAGATATTATCAGCAATCCGATTTCTACATGCGTTCTTTGCATGTTTCATTTTTGAATTGAATGATTCATAAAGATACGTCGAAACGAACAACGTGTGCAGCAGGTGGCACAATTTTGTCCTGTTTTGTATTTTTCAGGCACTCATTTCCAAAAATGATAATTGCAAAACTGCCCGGTCTTTGGTGCCGCACATAAAAGCTTGATGGGCCCCAGTTTGAGTATACTTGGTTCGGACCATCATTGAAAGATCATATTCAGCTTCATGTCATTACTTCAGCCACGCCGTAGATACGGATAGTTTTAGTGAAACGGAGTTCATTTCTTTGGCACTTGCCATTATAAAAGTTACGAAACAGTTGTCCTGTTCAAGTGATTTGCATTTATTTGCAGCATAAAGCAGTGCTGAGTAATTTGTATTATAGTTGGATGGCGGTAGAATTTTGTGTACTTTAATTTGTAAAAGAGTGACATTTTCCTAGAAATGCATCGTTTAGGAGTTATTAGTGAAAAACTGAAAAAAGTCCGAAAATTTCGAGGTTTTTGGGACACCCCTCATAAAGCACAAGCAGAAAATTGGTGCAAACTTCAATAAACTCTTTTTGCATGTCAATGAAGAGATTAAATTCATTTCTAGCTTTCCGAGCATTAATTAGTCTACACCCCTTATTTGGCCTATGTTGTCTGGCCTATTACTACAAATCAGTGGTCAGCAAAAGTGGGTCACGACCCACTGGGAGGTCATGAAAAAAATTGGATGTGTCACGGATAATTCGAAGTAAACTTACGTCATAATGAATAATTTATTTAAAAAATGCTTTAAACTTTCTAAAATTACGTATTTTTAACTTTTTGTTTTTATTTTTTATATGTTAAAAAATGAAATGACCTTGTCAAATAATTTTACCCCAAAATAAGTGCAGATGGTAAAATTTTTCATTGTTATTATGTAAAAAAATATATATATACCCAAAATGTACAGCTTTTTTTGTTTGTTAACATTGTCATAAATTTTCTAAAAAATTGTGTGTCTATCAAAATTTTTCATTGATAGTCGAGAGGTTTTTTTATTTAAAGAAAGTGGGTCGTGGTCAAAAAAATTTGCGTGTCAGTGCTATAGATAATAATAATTGCAAGATAAAAAGAACTTTTTATATACCATGTTTTTAAATTTTCTGTCGAATCGTATAAACTTGACAATTCTATGTACAGTAACCACCGCTTATAGTGATCAGTGGTTATAAGAATCAACCGTTTATAAGAATCAATATCGCAAAAACAAAAACAAATGTATTATTTCCATGTTAAAATTTCCGCTTTAAAGAATCAATCCACCGGTTATAAGAATCAGTTTGCAATCTTCGCCTTCCTTTCATTTTTCTAAAAAATGCCACTTGAACTCTCAAAAGGTACGAAATTCTTTCTTAAGTTTTTGAAAAAAAAGATTGATAAAACTTTGGGGTGGAAAACAGTCGTAAAATACATTCCTTTAGACATAACATAAGAGTTTCTCCTTATACGTTTTTGCTAAACACTGTCTTATTAGCTTTACCCAGGGGCATCTAACCCGCCCGGGTCCGATTTCGCTTTTCTCTAGACAGGCACTCCTTTTTTTCCACCACTTACTTCCTGGTTGCGGATTTCTGGATGAACCAGATGCTGAATCAAACGTTTCACGGTTTGATTCAGAATCAAACCGTGAAACGTAAGCTATAAAGTGAATCTTCGTCTGAGACTGTAATTAGCATACGTCGCTAATATTCACTTTAGTTTTCTAACAAAATTGCCAGTTAGTGTTAGAACTTTTTGATAGTCGAATTCAAATATGATAAAAACAAGGAAAACTCTTAGTTTTTCTGAAAAACAGAACTTGTTAATTAGATATGATGCTCTTCCAAAGTGTAGTCAAAGAGAAGCTGCCTCTTGTTGATTTTATAATCATGTGTTGTTATTTATAGGTCTAGAAATTGAGTTATACTATTTGTTTAGAAATTGAGTATTTTTAAAATTAGAAAAAATAATTTTAATAAATGATAAATAACGTAAATTAAAGAGTATTTAATGGTAAATTATGTACATATGTGCCTGTGTGTTTATATATATGTACAAGTATATATTTGTGTATGTGTGCAGTAATAACAAACGTGATTCTTATAAGCGGAAATCACTGTATTAATAAATACTTTTTAAAAATTTTTTTGATGAATTATCCCATCAACTTGAAAGAAAATAAAGTTAATTGGAAGTTAACTTGCGTATAACTTTTCGTTCCCGTCCCGGCCACTAGATGGCTGCAACAGTCTACAAAACAAAATTAACTGAAAATGAATTCAATCTGCTTAAAGATGGCCGTTACGCAAATGTGCAAGCATTGAATTCAATCAAAGCGCCACCTTGCGGATTTTTTAGGTTAAAAATATTAAAAGAATGCATTGTCATCGTGTTCTGAGCTATTCTAAAAGTTTCAAATGTCTAGCTAGTCGGGAAGTTAGTTAAAAATCGATTGCAAGACTTGTACTGGACAAACACACACACAAACAAGAAAGCGAGTTAATAAAAACTAAATGATGCAAATCTTTGTTGTTGCAAAAAAACACATATTTCTAACTTATTCCTACTAAAAATCTTCGGCCAGAACTCAGTTGTTTGGAAACATTACTTAAGGATGGACGAATACTCGGATCACGATCTGTTAAATCTAGTCATTTCCAGCATCAAAAAGAATGATACGAATATGAGAACTGCTATAACCCCGCACGCACCTTGTTCATTTAGTGTGAGGTTCGAAGCAACGCATGACGATTGTTCCATCGCACTTCATATCACACAGGGCCGCCTCAAAGCTTAGACTCAAAAGGCATCATTAGTAAATACTTTAAAAAGTAAACACACGGCTTATATATTTTATTTACAAAAAAAATCTACAAGAAATTGCATTATGAATTCTCTTGATCCCAAGCATATCTTGAAAAATTTCCTGAGAGCGTATGCACTCAAAACTTTTATCTGCAATGGGGAGTGACTTAAGGTGACTGCCTACATTGAAAATGCCATTTTTTGACTATTTTGGTCAATTTTATTTCTTGCAAGAATCGTGTAATTCAGTCTTTTCCTTTTTCAAAACCGTTTTGATTTTCATTCTACATCAATTAGAAGCAGAGTTATAGCTATTTTAAAAAACATCTTCTGCTACAAAATTGAAGTGACAAACAACTTTAAATGCGTTTTTTTAAGAATTATGTTTTTTAGCACAAATCTCTACCGTTATCATGATATTTCACATAATAATGTATATAATTTGATAAAATTTTCGGGAAATGTTTTAGATGCTATTGTTAATGAAATGACGTACAGTAATTGAAGTATAATAAATAGTTTTTTTTATTTGGGGCTGCTTTTATAAGGAAAGAAATGACGAATCTGGGAAAATTTTCATATTGGAACATAAAATTGTCTTTATTATTTTTGCATTTTAGAATTTCTGTTAGATTGTAGATCATTTTGAAGATAACGGTCATATGTATGATGAGAAGGAAATTAAAATAGTAGCATTAGAATTTTATGTAGAGTGATAGGCGTTTTAGCTAACTTTCATTAAAAATTACTTTAAATTGACCAATTTATAAAAAAGTAAGGTATTTACAGGCAAGTTTTTTTTTACTTTTTATTTTTTATTTTTAAAGGCTATTTTACCATAAAAGACCAAAAAATTCTTTAAAAAACAATTTAAAAAAAATTGGCTCCGAACGTAGGCTGTCACCTTAAAAGAATTTAGAAATATTTATAACATAAATTGTCCAAGGACCAATACGGTGCCGCACGTCAAGAAACCAATGAGGCAGTGTGTCTGCCGCGTTGCAAAAAAAAAAAAAAAAAAAAAATTAAAAAATTATATAAATTATAAGTTGTTTTAGAAACCTTTATAAATAAGCTTTGTTTTATAATGTTTGAATGTTTACCATGACATTAAATGTGTGTCAATTTAATTTCATGTAAGATTTTTTTAAATGTGTTCTATCACGACATGTTCCTTTCGTAAATTTTTTAAAGCTTAAAAATTTTAAAAAATAAAAAAGAATTACTGGGCTCTGAAAATCACGAGCCGACCCTAATATCACATCGAGTGTCATATTTTCCTGTTTACACGATCATTTGGCACGATATTAGATGTGAAATAATTAGAAGAAATTTTTATATGCCATGTTTTTAAATTTTCTGTTGAATCATATAAACTTGACAATTCTATGTATTAATAAATACTTTTTAATTTTTTTTGATGAATTATCCCATCAACTTGAAAGAAAATAAAGTTAATTGGAAGTTAACTTGCGTTTAACTTTTCGTTCCCGTCCCGGCCGACAGATGGCTGCACCAGTCTACAAAACAAAATTAACGGAAAATAATAAAAACATGGTAAAAATCTGCTTAAAGATGGCTGAAAGTATTTAAAAAATGCATTGTCATAGTGTTCTGAGCTATTCTAAAAGTTTCAAATGTCTAGCTAGTCGGGAAGTTAGTTAAAAATCGATTGCAAGATTTGTACTGGACAAACACACACACAAACAAACAAACAAGAAAGCAAGTTAATAAAAACATGGTAATGACTGATGAAAGGAGGATCGCCTAACTCGTCCTTGAAAGAGAGAGGAAGATTATTAAAGTTATTCGATCTCGTCCTCGATTTGTATTTAACCGGTGTCATGAGGAATGTTTATCTGCTCCTATAGTTTCATTTTGTTTGCAGATTTACAAGGAACTGTGAAGATCCAGGTGGCTGGAAGAACTATGGAAAAAATAAATTCTTATATAACATACCGATTCACACACACACAGACACGATCATGTGAAGGTGAAATGGGGTTGGGGCAACGGTGACTCTTACGTTTCGTGCAGGGTGTTTATTTAGTACAGTCCTTCCCAATCCGTAGAAGTCTGCGGACCACTAAGCCAGAAACTGAACCATGTGCGGTCCACCACCATCCCCCACCGACTTGAGGGGGGGGGACCTTTCGGGGGGTTATGGGGGTATAGAATATTCCTCAGGCAAAAGAGATACAGGATTAACGTATTCATATTCTAATACTGAAATAATTATGTTAAATTTTTAAGAAATTTTAATTCAACACCTGATAGTCATAGGATATATTCAGGTCATCTAGATTAGCGAACATTGCTTTCAAAATCTCCTTTTATTTGGCAACTTTTTTGTATGTGGTACTGAACTACTCCCGAGGCTCTCGCGGACCACCGGTTGGGAACCACTGATTAAGTCCAATATGGATTTATGAATAATGCTCAAGATAGATTTCTGTCAAGAAATTTCATTATAGAATATGTAACTAGTATGAGGAGTTAACACTTTAACAATGTCAAGCTAATCCTTTTTTTCCATCATATATTAAGATACAAATGTGGGGTAAGTTATGAAAATCCAACAGAGAAAGATAAAATTAATACAAATATAGACAAGAAACAAACAGAAATCAAGCACTCTGGGCATCCACGCACCAACGGCAAGATTCTGTATAAGTGCCGGAACTGAACCATAAAACAATAGAGGTAACCGACTGGTCTCTTCATCAGGGAGCCTAACCATGTCAGTTACCTCAAGGGGAACTTTCTGAATAGGATGCAGGTAAGCCCAAAAAACATCCCAAGGCCCCGAGTCCCCCAAGGTTTTATGGTTCAGTTCCGGCACTTATACAGAATCTTGCCGTTGGTGCGTGGATGCCCAGAGTGCTTGATTTTTGTTTGTTTCTTGTCTATATTTTTATAAATTTTATCTTTCTCTGTTGGATTTTGTATTTGTTTTCATTATGAGGATATGAAGCTTCTGCGCTATCCTCTATTAAAATGTTTTCTTTGCAGGATATGTTTTATGTTAAAGTGATTTAGCAGTCTATGCTTGATTTTTAATTTTTGTTTATTTCTATTGTTTATATTTTACGTAAGTTATGAAACAAATATATTGAAATTAAGTTTTAGGGATTTTAGTGCTGCCATCTAGTGATGTACAAGTAAAACAAATGTTGAAGTAAAATAGAATTTCGCAAAAATCGAGGAAATTTTCCTTCAGCCAATAATTGAATCGTTAGTGATCCAAATTAATATAAAATCAGATGTCTTGATTAAGAGTCTCTAAGTCCAGAAATTGTCTCTAAGGCGGAAAGAAACTGAACTGTCCTCAAAGATGAGACAATGGTCAAGACAAATGTCTTGACCATTGTATAGTAACCTCTGAATTGAATAGTAACCTCTGAAAGTTAATTTGGAATGAAATTGAATATCATGAAATGAATGTAAAGATAAGTATGGCCTTCATATATTTTAGAATATCGGTACAGTTTCATTACTATACAGCTAGAAATTTTATTAAATAAAAGACTGTCTGGTTAAATGAATTCACATAGAAGAAATAGTTTACGTCATTACATGAATGACTCAACATTTACTGTGAATAAAACATGTCGAAAATAAGTTTACAAAATGTGAATCATATATACTTTACTACAAATAATATCGTATTTAGTATTATTTTTTCATTAATGTTGAGCATAGAGATTTACAAGCAGTATTTTATCTAAACGTACTTCCGTAGAGAGTAGTGAAATCATATCATGCTAGTAAAGTAGTACCAAAAGTAGTTAAAACAAGTTAGAGAAGAATTTTTTTTTCAATACTTAGCCAAATTTAACTGAATTCTCGAAACTCATTCTCGAAATTTCATGAGCCACTTTATGCCTGTATTTGCTTACTCTAAGGCATTCTCTTGCTCAGCTCCTGAAAGAGAGAGCTATTTTGACTTCAAATTTCGTAAATAGAGTTTAGTATCTTTCAGTTATTTATAATAAATATTTTAATAATAAAGTTTTTCTCCCCTAATATTATATGATTTAGTGAAAATGATACTGATTATGATAAAAAAGTAGCATAAAAATATTATCTGTGAAATTTTTATTAACGAATCTGTGAAATATACCTTTCTAATTTTCTCTGAGCGAACGACATGCTACACAAAGTACTGTGATTTATAATGTATAAACAATGCATTGGAGCAGGGGTGGCCATTAAGTCGATCGCGATCGACCGGTGGACCACCAAGACATTTTGGGGTGACCGCCTTTGAAAAGACCTAAGACGCGCATCTAAAAGAAACATATTTATGAAACACCGAAGCTAGACTGGAGAATCGGCTTTTCACAATCGATGCGACTGTGTTTACTTAAGCAAATGATTCGATGAATGTGTAGAAAATAATAAATATTGTAGACCTTTTTTTTTAGCTCACCACACCTATGCCACTGGGTGGACCGCAACACCTTGAAAAAATTAGAAGTAGCCCGTACCCTGGAAAGTCTGCCCACCTTTGTATTGGAGTATAGTGTTACCAAACATTTTTCAAGCAATGGTTTAAAAAAAAAAATTCTGAAATGATTATAGTTTGTTCGCTGAACGAATTCATATCGCACCGACGGTATCTTTTGTTCATTTATTTGTGGTTGTTCTGCTTTCGAATTTAAGAAATGATTCCCACAGGAGTAATTGAACGCACGTGTTAGGATAAAAAAACCTCACACATGCCAGTTAAAAAATTCGGTGTAGACACAGCTTGCACGTGAAATGCAGTCTGAACGGAAGATAAACAAACATCTGCCCATTAAATACCCAAGGGAGTAGCTGATAATCGTTTTACTTTTATTGGTGGTGGATTGTAAAGAAAAAAACAGATTTATTCAAGCTTGTATAACAATTAATTACCATTCGAAAAAAAAATAGTTTCATAAACATATATTTAATATGCTGAGCAGACATGTTTGCTTGGGATACTTACAAATATCCCATTTAACTTGATGTCTGTTAAAGCAGTGGTGCTCAAACTTTTTTTTGTTCGCGATCCATTTTTTTAAATTAAAAAATCGCGCGACCCCAATGAAAATTTATTAGCAATAGCAATTTTTTAAAAAAAGTTTAGAAAATGTTAACAAAAGCATAGAAATAACGAAAATAAGCAAATTTTGAGAAACTATTTAAAAAACCACTGAAATGTAGATTGTGGATACATATTTACTTTGCATAATAACAACGACAAAAAAAATGTCTTCCTTACCATCTACACTTGTTTTTTTGCTAAATATCCGGAACCTAAAATTTTGTATTTAAACATTAATATGCATTTGTATTTCATTTAGGTAAATATTAACAAAAAATAAAATTACAAATGAGAATGATTTTATAATTCTAAGATTCACATTAAAACACTGAAAATTATAAACTTCATTTTTGTATTTAAAATTAAAATATAAAATAAATTAATGAGAAGGGTGAGTCTGGACCTCAGATAATTTTTGTTCAATATTTGGTAAAATATTTGAGAATGCCACTCTCATATCATCGTTGTTCGGTTTTCATAACTACTAAATTTAAAAACCCAGTCTCGCGAATATAGGTAAAAGCGAATGCAAACAATGGGGCCTTGTTAGACTGTTTGCCACTTTTATTTAACGACTAGCTGAAGTACCCGGCGTTGCCCGATTTTCCAAAAATAATATCCCTATGTTTTAATCTGAATTATCATCTATATCTATACAAAATTTCAGCTCAATTGAAGCAATACTTTTTCACTTATAAAGGAACAAACATAGGCCTATTCGAAATAATCAATAAATTTCACAGTTTCAATGAAACACGCTGATTTTTGATTAAAGTTCAATAATTCAAGTTCGATTTATGCAAATTGTGCATAAAATTATACATAACTTCAAAAACATAAAATTTATAAGTTAAATAAAGTTCTGTAATATTATGCCAATAAATTTCCAGTTGATAGCCAATAAATTGAAAATCTTTTTTTACCATAAATGTCCAATAAAAAGCGTAGTTCCAAATGTAATTTTCTTCAATAAAACCTTAAATGTCAAAAAATCCTTTTTGTATTTATAAATACCTCCTCCACTTGAATCTTTAAAATATTAAATGTTATACTGATAATAGATGAAAATGTAGTTTGATGTGTAGCTATGGTTACTTGACTATGATGTTGACAAAGAAAATTCAAATGTTAAATGTTTTACTGATAATAAATGGAAATATCGTTTGATGTGTTGCTATGGTTACTTGACTATGGTTTACAAAGGAAAAGTTGTAAAGGTGAAGCATCAGCTCAACATTTGGGCCCAAAACTTTCTTTCTACTGATCAGATATACATAATATATAGCCTATGTCCATCTGGAATAATGTACCTTTCAAACAGTGAAAGAATTTGTCAAATAGGTGCAGTGGTTCCGTAGATTACCCTCCACATACAAATTCCCTCTCTCTCTTTATATATTAGTATAGATATAGATATGATATTTTAAATATAATAAAAATATTAAACATGTAATTATAGAAAGTTTACAGCATGTTTTTAATTAAATAATCCAGTATGATATAAATCGACTTCAGACCATCCGCGACCTCTCCAGTTATTTTCACGACCCCTCTGTGGGTCGCGACCCACAATTTGCGCACCATTGTGTTAAAGGACGAATCTGGTGATCGGTTTTATGATATATTTCTGCGACTACTTGGCGATTTCGAGTACTTCCTGGTACGTTTCAACTTCCATTCACTTATGCAATAATAGTGGGATTTTTTTGACTGTCAGGGATCGGATATATGCTGATATATAGATCATATATATGTGATTGATATACTGATAATGGATATTCGTTATTGATACACGCAAACATCCGATTTATCCTGGTGTCCTATACTTGTCGAATCAAGTGATAGCTTCTAAAATTCATTCATCGACTACTTTTTTTCTCAAGTATATCAAGGGTAGGTTAACTCCGTACACATGCATCAACATCTACCAAACATTGCAGCTGTTAACCTGGTACCATATTTGTATATCTGGATAGGCATGGTATATACCAGAGGTGGGGAACGCGCGGCCTCCGTGATCTTCCTGTACGGCCTTCATAAAAGATATAGCACTTGTATATATACACTTGTATATATACTTGTATATATACACTTGTATATATACTTGTATATATACTTGTATACATAGCACTTGTATTAATTAATACTTAATTTTATAGATTACAACAATTTGCAAATCAATGGAATTAAATAAAGAACGGCATGAAGGTATATATGTACGCAGGCTTCGCGTTACGAAGCTTGATCCAAATATTCAATTACTTTCAAGCAAGAAACAACTGCAACTATCCCACTAGCTTAAATTTTCCATCAGATTTTAAAATTGTTTTAGGAATTGTTGCTATGTCAGTTATTTATAATTTAATACTATTATTTTTCTATTGTATTTCTTTATAATGTTAAAATTATTTAAAAATACTTCTACTTTATTATTTTTATTTGAAGAGGTATTTAGATATGTAGTTGTTCATTAAAATTTAAAAATCTGAATGAATATGTATACAATATTTGTGTGTACTTATATAAATAAAAATACCAACAGTGAAATATAAAAAATTACAGTGGTATTTTATGAATCTAATAATTTTATAAAAAAATAATAATTAATGATTAACGTTATAACAGTTTTTACCCTTATGGGAATACAAAAATATTTTATATTGTAACTTTTTAAGTCAAATAATAAATAAATAAGGACTTAATTTTTTTTTGGTTATTTTTCTATATAATGCACCAAATTGTTAAAACTATACCTAACTATAATTATTTCATAAAAGTCGCATTTATAGGTACATCACCTTATGCGGCCTCCTTTAGTACTACCTAATTTACATGTGGCCTCTAATGATAAAAAGATTCCCCACCTCTGGTATATACAGTCGATTCCGGTGAATCGGACCACATTGGGACGCGATTATTGTGGTTCTAATAACCGGCTGGTCCGATTACACGAACATGCTCTATTAGGCTTATGCAATAGGATTTGTTTCGGTTCTTTAGTATTTGGTACACTTAAGCGGCTGGTCCATTTAACCGGATTCAACTGTATCCAGTATTAAGAAGACATTAATGAAAGCTATGCTATGTTTCTTACGATCCCAATTGGGATCATATGGTTATAATCACCATAGAATCTGTTTTCCTACGTAGGCAGCATGATAGAATGATGTAACGGTGCTCTCTTTAGAGCTATGAAGGATAAATGCGATTGGTTAGCTTTCACAGGAAGTGGCTCCTCCAGCTGTGATGGTACCAGCTTTACTATGAAGCAGATATTGCTCCGAGGGACAATAAGATGCAAAATCTTCATGAATACATTTTTAAAGGAACCCTGAGTCAGTTTAGATCATCCTGTTTCATAAGAACGACCCATTACTCTCTCCAAGGGGCAACAAATAATAGTTGATGTTGCTGGGTTTAGTGGAAGCCCTAATAACAAACAGATAAGTTTTGGTCACACTTTTTTCAATGTCCTTGCAATTATGCACAAGTTATAGATCATGGTAAGTGTTATCCTCAAAGGATCTTTCAATCTAGAGTCTTCTTACTGTGAAATTATTAGCTTCATATGCCAGATGATATATCAACATGACTTGCTGGATTCTTTTAAGCCTATAATTAGTCCCATTTTGAATATTTCATAGGACTGCCGGAAACCTTATTAGCGAATATTCTTCGGTTTCTGACGTCGGGTAACTGCAATAATGATCAAATTATGAAAAGCAAGGAGAGCTGTCTTTCTATATACCTTACTAAGAGATAATTTAATTCATTTGTGCACAAAGACTTCTCTTAATGTTAATGAGCTGCGAGTTATAAATTTCTGTACTTGGTCAAATGGTTCGTAATTGTTGAATTTTGTGGTCATTGGATGGCTTGTTAGGAGGCTTCGAATTCGCTACATTTCCTACATTCATCCACACAGATTAAATGAAACTTCCTCTAGATATTTATCAACCAACGAAATGTACTCCATCTTGAAACTGATATCCCAGTTGAGAACAACTTTAATGCTATTACGTCAAACTGTCAATGATACTCAAGCAGTTGCTGTCAAGTCTTTGTGATTAACGCTTGATTTTTAACAAAATTGTATGGAGGGTTTTGCAATCATAACTAAATAACCAATTTGCGAAGTAAAAAAGAAAGATATTAAGTGAGTGGAGTTAATTTAGTTTTAAAAAATCTGTTGACTAGAATATAATCCTCAATGTTCTACTGATGAGACTTGCTGATAATCTCATTCAGAAATATTCGTCTCTAGCTTACCAGGTAACCTTGAACCCAAGTTTCGCCCTTGTTATAGGTTCCTCGGCAAGCCATGACCAGTGAGTGCCCGGTGGGAACAGGATTCAAAATGAGGAATTTCTCTAAATTTTTATTGGTGACTGACATGGTGCCGTCACTTCAGAATGGACCGCCGTCTATCATGAATATTTTGGTACATAGTTTTGAACGCACGAAGATTTTATAATCTCGTAGAACAAGAACTCATATTGTAAGATAGTGAGATTTTGATTGAGATTAGAAATTTTAACCGATTTTGTGTAAGATAACAAGATCATCACGAAGACTTTGTAATCTCATAGAACGGATTGCATTTTGTAATCTCATTTAAGTTAAAGGCCTAGCTTCACATGCTAGGTAAAATTTATGAAGAAAGAACGCTTACTTGAGATTTGAGAAACGGCATTCCAACGTAGCATAAGTTAGAGCTGCATATTAGAGAGAGTCAATTTCGAGAGATGTTTTTAATGTTTAAGGACCTTCCCATGACAGTGTTCATCACTTTTATGTGAACAGTCATTGTGGGATAAAAACACGAAAAACATAATTGTTTAGATTTGTTCTATAAATTGAATAACTACGATAATACAAAATCTGCTGTTGTAAAATGAGTTAGTAGGAAGCATCTAAGAGTGGATAACATAAATATAAAGCAAATCATGATGCTATTTTAAAAAAAAAATATATTCATTCTTTTGTTTACAATATAAAATGTCCATGTCTTAAGATTATTACCCAAGAATAATTTAATATATTACCTATCTTAACAATTCTGAAGTCCTAAAGTAAGATAGTCAAGACAATTGAATTACTCATACAGCTGTAATGGGAAGTGATTTCAAATCTTACAACCCTCTATTCATTTTAGAAAATAAGCGTGTACTCATCAAGTCAGAGGGGAACTGATAGATGTAATAAAATCTTATTTCGAACTAATAGTCTTTTTATCTTCTGCGGGAATGAAAGATATTTATTTCTCTTGAAGAAAGAATCATATTCTTCTCTCTCTATATATTTCTTTCGAAAGAATGAAACAGCCTTACAGGAAAATTAAATTTTGAGATCGAATCGAAAAGTTGAATATTATTCCACCTTTTCCGAATTTTCCCATTCCCTGGTCTTAGATTTGAAGACCCGAACTTGTTTTCTAGCTTTCCTTTTTTCTTTTTCTTTTTCTATTTCTCCGACCATCAGGGATTTTCTTAACATTTCTTTCTTTCTTTTCTTTGCTCCTGTAACACTGGTATTTCATCTCATTTCGGTTTAAAATGTTTGTACGAGTGTAAAAGGAAATTGTTCAGAATTGCATTACGCGCTATTGTGAAAAATGCCAGATCTTTAATCGAGTGATTACGGTACATTTATTACTTAGGGGAAAATGCTTTTAGATTGTGCTTAGGGGAAAATGCTTTCAGATTGACAAAAATATGTGCCAAAAATGAGTTTTTTTCTTCTTTCAGAAAATGATTCTGCAACTCAGAAGCTTTAAATTAAAAAAAGTATGTTGATCCGATCATTATTAACCGAGTTATAAGTATTTTTTCAAACGTAAACAAAGGAAATGTTACGTTAAATTAAACCGTTAAATGCTATTTTCTCAAAACAAGTTTTCATGTCGTTTCCTTAAGTTCAAAATGTTCCATGCGTCATAATTTTTCTTGAATTTTCATAAAATTTCATCAAATGATTATTTATATATGTTAGATTAAAACTTAGTAATAAATTCATTATACTATTTTAAAACACCTTAAAGTTTTTACAGTCAAATAAATTTTTTGATAAAATTTTGCATAAAATGATCTATTTTTATTGATTTCTTTTCTAGTTTTTATAAATGTGACTGTAAATCTAATATTGCTACTAACTTTTATTATAACTATATAAAGCTAGCTTAAGAAAGAAAATTAGATATTTGAGACAAAAATTGATGCGCATGGAGCATTTTTAAATAGAGTAATTAACAAACTGATTTTAATTAATATCTTAATTAATTGCATTCTGAGTTTTTTTAAATTTAGCATTTTCATCTCTAAACAACACTGTATAAGTATACAAAATTTCATAGCAATTGGTTGATAAATAAAAAAAAGTTTTTCATGGTCCATTGTCGCCTTAAATATATTGCAAAAATGGAGGTATAACTAGAAGGGGACGAAAGCATGTTTAAGATACAAAAGTGGGATACCATAGACAGGTCAATTTGCTACCCAGAAACATTGCACCCTGGACACAGGTAGCTTTCTTGACCTGAAGCAGCATTTCATTTTTACAGTGTGTTAGACTTCAATGGACCTGGTTAGGATTGATGCGGCCAGGGGGCATTGCCCACAACAACATCGACAATACTCTGCAATTATATGTAAAGGAATCTTGAAATCTTAAACTCTGTTAACGTACAAATACTCAGGAAGAACTGAATATTTTGCAATACATTGGCTACAAAAGAAGATAAGAACGAAAGATAACTCACCAGATATAACAAACAGAGCTCTACACCTTTCAATTTGCACTAAATAGCTATTTTCCTTCATAGGTAAAAAAAAAATCTGTTCTAGAAATAGAATTGTTTTAAAACAGAATACTGTAAGTCAATTCAGTAAGCAAAACGTATATTACCAGAGGTGAGGAACGCGCGGAATCCGTGATCTTCTCTTGCGACCTTCATAAAAGCTAGCACTTGTATTAATTAATATTTAATTATATAGATTACAAAAATTTCCAAATCAATAGAATTAAATAAAGAACGACATGAATGCATGTACAGTGTCGGACAAAATAAAGTTGACATTTTGAAATTGTTGTCTAAAGTCGCTACAATTGTATATTTATCCAAATGAGCTTTGTCTACCTTGATTGTATGATACTTTAACTACACTTTATATGTAATTTAATGCTCAGAGTTTCTTAGAAATACTACCAGACATGTTATATGATCTCTACACAAAAACTATTTTCTTACTATTATTGTTGTGACTGACTCCATGTACGTTAAAACGTATTATTTTTTCTGCAAATAAAAAAAATAATATTTAATGATTAATGTTATAACAAGTTTTTCTCCTTTTGTGACTGCAAAAATATTTTATATTGTAACTTTTTAAGTGAAATATTAAATAAATAAGGACTTAATTTTTTTTGCTATTTTTCTATATAATGCACCAAATTGTTCAAACTATATCTAACTACACAGAGAAAAAAAAGTCGTTCGGTGAACCCACTTCTCCGAGTTCAAATCCACTGCACAGGGGAACTCGCTTTTGGTGAGTCGTACAACCCATGTGGGAAAGTGGGTTCTAGAACCCAGATCCCAAGTGGGTTGATTTACCCGCCACCAACTCAATAAAATGGGTTATACGACTCACTTTAAAGTGTGTCGAAAAAACACACCAACATGAGTAGACAAACTCTTCTTTCGAGTTCAATATCTCACTTTATTTTCTACTTTTATATTCTCACTTTTATATCAACTTATGCGGCCTCCTTTATTACTACCCAATTTACATGTGACATCTAATGGTAAAAAAGTTCCCCACCTCTGGTATATACTGTGAAGTAACATTACATGAACGTTCCTGCTTTCATTTTTTAATATATTTTTTTTTGTCTTGATGACATCATACAGGCTGCAGTTTAAGAAAAAAGAACATTATTTCTCTATTCCCGATAGCTTTGGAGAACTAATTAGTTAACAATAAACTAACTGCATACATCAGTAAGGAAAACCGTCACTTATATCACATAGACAAAAAAAAATCGTTCTACCAGGATCGTGATTCCAGGGTCTGAAGCTTCTAAGCTAAAGGCCCATATTTTATCAACTGAACTGGTTCGGCGAATGCAACAACTCTCAGTTTTCAATTTTCATTCCTCGAATGCCGTAAGGTCGAATGGCTAGAGCGTGGACTTTCTGTAGAAAAGTACGCGAGTTCAAGTTTCATAGTAGACGTTAGTAGTAGTTCAGAATCTGTTTTGAACTGTAGGTCACTGTCTGATGAGCCCTCATCTTCAAAAGTTGGTTACAGCGTGCCTAACCAATCGACCAACTTTCTTTTTGAGGCCACTGACACAATTTTGATCCATGATTACTTTTTTCCATCAGTTCAGATTGACGAATTTTTCCAACAGTTAATATCGATCACATGTCTCCAGAGAGACCATTATGGTTCCTTCCAAGAGATGGAATCCTCTATAACGCCAGTCTTCCGAAATCAGAATTTGAATCCGGATAACATAACCTCAAGGCCGATATTCTACTAAGAGCCTGTTCACATAGAATCCGTCAGCGTTGCTCGTATTGAAATATATTTAACCAATTACAAACCTCCAAACGATTAGCTACGGAATTATTAAGGACCGTGATTGGTTTAAAATATGCCAATACGAATAACGCTAACGCTGACCCTGACGGATTCTATGTTAACAGGCCCTAACTGAATTATCCAGCCCGGTGATAAGGCCTTATTAATTTAATCCTCACAAATTGGATGAGAATAGATCCCACAATGACGTCACACGACATCGTACCATTCCTCAGTGCAAATTTGAAGGTAAAAAGTTGCTATCCCAACCGGTTTTGGAAATTCATATTAATAGTTGTATTTCCCTTAGCATGAGTTAAATTTTAACATGAGTACTTTTGCGTTGAAAGTATCTTCCATACTGTACTTCTTAAATGCCATTTTAATGGCAATATCATTGGGAGTTTTTTCTGTTGATTTGGTCGTGAAAGAAAATTTTGATCAATTATAACTTTAAAATTATCTTCCGTGAAATGGCGATAAGACTACTTCAGAATACTACCTCATCCAATTTTTAATAACACCACGCAGAACTAAGAAATTATTTTAATTGACGTTGGAAAAAAAGTTATTCAAAGCCAATACCGTAATCAACTGGTCGAACCTCACGGAAATTTCATCGAGACCGTAATATTTAGGGCAAACCGTCATGGCTAATTTTCAGCCTTAAATGTAAGAGCAACGAACGTGATCACTACAGGTGTAAATTGTCGATTAATTCAAAAGAAAATGGGCAACATCTGATACACGCGTAAGCAAAATGCATTATGAAAATAAGCTCGGACACACAAAGTTGCAATTTGATTACAGAATCAAAACGAAAGATAAGGAAGATAAATGTAAAGTATACCTGCATTGCGCTGTAGATGTATACTTACTGGTTATGAGTTAACAGTCTATAGTACGTACATTGTACAATATTCACATAATTGTGAAAATCATTGACATTTATTTTCATAAAACGTAGCAATAAAACGATGAAAAATGTAATAAAAATTAATGTGAAATCTTGTATTAAAAAATGTGATAGGTTTGAGGATTTAGCACATCATTTTATCAAATCAAAATTGTTCATTATCGGAAACATATGCTAAAATATTATATATATATATATATATATATATATATATATATGTGTGTGTGTGTGTGAGCGTGTAACAGCTATTAGCTAAATTTAAACTCAACTTTTGGCATTAAGTTTCTTCTTATAACAGTAGTATACTTAGAAATATGATGCTATTGTTTACTGCATCTGATTACAGATAAAAATTATCACAGTTTTAGTATTGTGTGGAGTCCAAAGCAATTGAGATACGGCCTTGATTATTATATGTTATCATTTCGTTTTTCTCAATTTTGCTCTTAAAATTTTCGGTGGGTCCTTTATTTTTATGTACCTCAAGTATTTAACACAATTTAATCTGTGTATTTTTAAACTGAGGGACTTTTGCAGAGTTAAGTCCCTTTTAGTTTGACTACCTAGGTACAATGATTGAAGAGCCTTTATTTTTTTTTACCATGTTTTTATTAACTCTCTTTCTTGTTTGTTTGTTTGTGTGTTTGTCCAGTACAAATCTTGCAATCGATTTTCAACTAACTTCCCGACTAGCTAGACATTTGAAACTTTTAGAATAGCTCAGAACACAATGACAATGCATTCTTTAAATACTTTTAGCCTAAAAAATCTGCAAGGTGGCGCTTTGATCGAATTCAATGCTTGCACATTTGCGTAACGGCGTTAGACGATTTTGAAAACAGAATACATGTGAATTTAGTTTGTATACAAAAATATTGTGCGAAAAATTAAAAAAAAATTTAAAAAAAAATCAAATTTTATAAAGTCTGTGGATAGTGGAAACGACTAAAAAGTGATTAAAATTAAATAAAAGAAAGTGAAAAAGAATTAAGTGAAGGTTTGTGCAATTAAGAGAGAATTGTCAAGTTTATATGATTCAACAGAAAATTTAAAAACATGGTATATAAAAGTTCTTTTTATCTTAAAATTATTCTACCTTTCTTAGCACAATGTTCGGATAAGAATATATTTTTGAGGACTAATTCGAAGCACTTTGTCCTGAGACATTCGCACAGAATCACGAAAATTGTTGACTATTTTTTATCCGGGAGAACCATACAAATGAGGAAACATCTTTTGGCACTATCTAAATTTTTACCGAGCACCCTCAAGGGCGACATCTGGGGGGCTCGCACATTCTCCTACCCACTGACGTCGTGGAAGGACATTTTGATCACGGATTTAACGTGCCCGTATTCGGCCTAGAGACGAAGGTATTTTATGGCGTTCGTCGAGATTCGAACAGAGCTTCCCCAGTCGGAAGCCGAGCTCGCCACCACTAGGCTACCGGATATGAATATTGCAGGGGCAATTTATTCGTTTTAACCCTTCAGCGGCGCGCCAATTTTTGGAACAGGCGTGCGTGGCACAAAGTGCAACGTGTCTTTCAACCTTGATTATTCCTTTTGTAATAAACTTTTTTTTGCAAGATTGAAAATAATAATCCTGCGTTTTATGACAAGATATAAAATGTTTATAATATTGAGATATGGTTATAATTAAAGGCCAAAGAATGCAGATACAATAGCCTTATTTCAAAATTCTCCGGTTTATTGGATCTAAGGACAACTTAAGAATAGATTCCTATTATGTCCAAAAACCTAAAAAAACAATGAGATTGTCATCAACGTGATATGCTGGATACCGTGTAATAGCTGCACATTTGATCGACTCCATCAACTCCCGCTTTTGTGGTATTGTAATCCTGTATAATCGCTGGTTTACCACGGTTAAATCACGGCTAACAATGAATGGAAAGGAATACATGGGTCAGAAAATCAGACCTGCATTAGAAAGGGTGGACCTATAAATAGAAACTATAAATAGAAACTTCTTAGAACATTTAAAACTTACATGTAAAAACAAACCATTCAAAATTACGAAAATGTTGCACTTTGTACACGTGGGTGCCCGCTGAAGGGTTAATCTTAATTCTCAGACCACGTTGAGGAGAAATTAAAATGATGTAAGTTGAATTCATAAATTTTCGTCCCGTTTCGTAGGTGTCCGGAGCTAATCAATTCAAACTTTCATCGACGCAATGCCATAATGATGCAGTGCTTGAGAAACTGCAAGCAGCGGCTCAATTTATAATTTTATAAGTGTAACATATTTTAATTTCATTTATATCTCGTTCACCTAAATCGGCATCTATTCGACGCAGGCTGCAGTTGATGTAAATGCATTTATTTAATGGCATTAATCATGTGCGAATTCATAGAACACCGTAAAAGTAGTTATTTTCTTTAACTTTCCACCGTTTCGTAGAATGATTTACGGTCGACGCTGCGAGCGATAAGAGTCTCATTATCTATGATACTTTAACTCGGTATTAGGGAAATATATTAGAAAATCTGTCTCTCCCCAACGCACGATCCAAAGCGCTGAAACACCTGATTTTTGTTACTCTTTGACAGTTTCATGAGAATGCCCTCCTACACATAGCTTTAAGTGGAAATTCGCTGTAGTCGAATCGTGCTTATTCTTGTTAGATAACAGACAAGTTTTAGAAATTATCAACATCTCTCATCTTTCGAAGCGAGATGTGTTTTCATTTGTTTTGATTCATGGTTTCCTGTTATGACAAACAGATGAATAAGAGAAACGGAAAACATCCATTTCACAACGTTCATTCAGCTGTCTAATTCAGCACCATATAAAGGTATTAAATATAGATATTAAACAGTATTTTAGTAGATGTTTCAAGTCGGGGAACGTTAAACATAAAAACTATTATACTTTGATGTAAAAGCGTATATATATAAACATTTATCTAACAAAATGAATAACTGAGAGATCATAAGAGATTCTAATAACATTGTTGAAACTTTTAGAATGTCTTTTCTGTCAGATAATCTGGTATGTCAGTATGTACCCAATAAGAGTTTCTCAAGATTAAACCATATATTATCTCGAGTTTTTGTCTTGTCGGTATGTTCACAATAAACAAACCTTTTTTCAAGCAAAATACATCAGTTAATGAAGTTTTATATTAAATATTACGCTAACGTACAGAAAGTCAGAATTTAGGATTTATCTATTTTACCCAATATAGTGGAATATCCGACCACTTACACCGCAAGTTCTGTTCACTACTTTATTACAGAAATATTTAGAAGGCGAACAGAAACGAGGGGACAGCATAGTTCCATGCCGCAGACGGGATTCGAATATCAACTCCACTTCGTGATAGCTTACCGCGCTTACCGACTGTCACAAAAAGTGGACGGCGTGTGTGCGATATCGATTCTAGGATGAACCATCAATGTTTCGAATTACTATTCTCGTAGATGAAAGTAAAACATGCATTCAAGTGTCAGGATGTAATATCCTTTATCCACTGTGATAGGGACATACATTAACATAGTAGCATAAGAACGTGCAAATATATATCTATATATATATATATATATATATATATATAATATATATAATATATATATATATATATATATATATATATATATATATCTATATATATATATATATATATATATATATATATATATATATATATATATATATATATAGATATATATATATATATACAGTGATTTCCGCTTATAAGAATCACGTTTGTTATTACTGTTTTTGATTCTTATAAGCGGTTGATTCTTATAGCAGAAATTTAGGTTTTTGGACAGGCACACACACACCTATATATACATATATTAGATAATTTACCATAAAATATTCTTTATTTACGTTAATTATCTTTTATTAAAATTAATTTTTATAATTTTAAAAATACAACTTAATTTCTAGACCTATAAGTATACACATGATTATAGTAAGAGAAGAAAAAAATCCAATATTTGTTGCCACATACCTGCTTAACACTTTTAACATTTCAACTACAGGAAGGGAGTAAGAAAAAGTTTTCTATGGTATTTTGACGCGATGAAGTTTTCATGATGCTGTTTATACCTCTTTGATTACTAATAGTCTCAGACGAAGATTCTTCTTCTAGCTTACGTTTCACGGTTCGTTAACGTGCTGAATCTACTGATGTCACGTTTGCCTAAGTGATAGTGGACACTTCGCTGAAGATTTATGTGTTTCAGGGTCCAGGAAGCCGCAACCAGGATGTGGGAGGTGGGAAAAAAAGGAGTCCCTATTTTTGTTTGTCAGTGGAGAAAAGTTAAATTGGACCCGGACGTGTAAAGATGCCCCTGAGTCAAGCTAATAGGACAGAGTTGTGCTAAAGCGTTTAAAGGGAAACTATTATGTTATGTCTAATAAGGAAAGGGATGAATTTTACGACTATATTCCATCCCATCTTATCAATCTTTCTTTTAAAAAAATGGAAGAACTTTGTGCCTTTTTAGGGTTTAAGTGGCTTTTTTTTTGGAAAAATAAAAGGAAAGCGAAGAGTGTAAACTGATTCTTAAAACCGGTGGATTGATTCTTTAAAGCGAAAATTTTAACATGGAAATAATACATTTGTTTTTGTTTTCGCGATATTGATTCTTATAACCACTGATCACTATAAGCGGTGGTTACTGTATATATATATATATATATATATATATATATATATATATATATAATATCTTTAACAGACCGGAGCAATATAGAAAAAAATATGTATAAACAAATAGAGAGTATTTTAAAAAATATAGAACATTTCAAATTATAAATAACTCAAATATTCAAAATAAAACCCTTAATAAAACAAATTCAATATTCGAAATCATAAATCACATAAATTACTGAAAATCAGAAGTGGAAAAATTTAGGTTGTAACATCTTAACTCTAATCTTTTCCTAAGAGAAGTATGATAAGGTCTTAAGGAAATGTGAAGCTCAGACGTTACTTTATTACGATGGAGTTCTCTCCTCATTAAACCTATATAAAACCTGTCTTTAGAAAATATATGGGAGTAGTTATGTAACAAAGAATTAAGCTCATAAATTCTCTCTATTGATAATCTGAAAATTCTCAATCTTTTTCTCGAGGTCAGAGGAATATGATCCAATACAGTTGCTACATTATTTTTGTCTCAATTTTGTAACAATTTTTTGAGGTTTTCTAACACAGGGTTACATGGTACATGGCAATTCAATTTCAATATTCCCTATTAAATGAAATATTTTAATTTTAAGGTCCAATATTCAATATCCAAAACAATATACTATCTACTTGATTTCTGGCTTGTTATTTTTATCTTTAGAAACCCCTCGGACATCTATATATATAAAACAAGTGTAGAGAAATAATATGTCAAGAGATGGCGCTGTAAGCCCATCGGTTTGATTTTATTCTCAAATGTTTAGAATTCGCTGTTCTTGTTTTTTGATAGAGTGTTGAATCAGTTGTTAGAATGTAGATTTCTTTGAAAGGGATTAAGATCCCATAATATGTCTATTCTTTCGAATTTAGTTAATGTAGAGGCTTTCCAGCCTATTATTATCTTCTTGTAAATATGTAAATATATTAAATTCATTAAAAAATATGTAAAGATGATTTAAACTTTGCACCACTTTCGTTTTGAAGATTTCTCACTCCTTTGTTTAGTTTCTAGTAGAATATAGTAGTTAAATTTCTTCATGGTGCATCGGTCTCGCGAACCTAATAGTTTAGTATAGAGTAAAAATATTTAGTAATCGTTGTGTGTTCGTGATTTTTTCAAGCAATTGGATAGCATTTTATGCGAAAACTGCCAAAGGTAAAGTTTTTGATACTTTATTTATTATGGATGTCAAGGCGTTAAACAAAAGAAGAGCTACTTTACGTTCTTCCATCACGAATATCGTTAAAAATGTTGATAAATTGATTGAAGACCAGGATAAATCAGGATTGGATGATTGTTTTGAACTTTTAAGTTCGAAAGAGATAGAAATTCGGGATTTAGATGAAAAAATCCAAAGTTTGATTAAAAATGAGGATGGTAAATTAGAATTAGATATTGTAACTTCCATGGAATATAGTGATACAATAATAATAACGAAATCAAAAATCAAACGTTATTTCAAGAACGTCGAATCTCAAAAATTGAACTTAAATATTTCTAAAAATATTTCTAGCGACTCGCATTCAGAAATCGGAAGTAAAAAAGAAAAAGAATCTGAAAGTAATGTTAAATTACCCAAAATGTCGATACAAAAGTTTTATGGCGATTGTAATGAATGGAGCAACTTTTGGAATTCATTTAAAATTACAATTCATGAAAATACAACGCTTTCAAAAGTAGAGAAGTTCAACTATTTAAAATCGTATTTAGGTGGAAATGCAGCAAGTTCTATTGATGGATTTTCGATTTCAGAATCCAATTATGATTCGGCTGTAGAGATTCTTACCAATAGATTTGGTCAAAGCCAGTTGATAATCAATATGCATATGTCAAATCTCTTGAATTTAAACCCTGTACAAAACTCGAATGATGTAACAAAATTAAGAAAACTGTATGACACAATAAATGTTCAAATTAGAAGTCTTTCCTCTCTCGATGTAAAACAAGAATCCTATTCTAACATGTTAATTCCGGTTTTGTTGAAAACCATTCCCAACGATATTGCTTTGGAGTTCCATCGTACTAATATAGATAGTCGAACTTTTAATTTAGACAATTTTCTCAAATTTTTACGGACTGAGATAGAATCCCGGGAAAAAATCTCCTGTTTGTCGCTTTCTCACAAATCAAAACAACTTCTGGTATCCAAGAACACATATAACAAATTTGACTCAAAGTATACGTGGAATTCTAATGTTAAAAGAAAAGACTTTAACAAATATTCAAAACAAAAACCGTCGGTTACCACACATGAATTTATTGCGACAACATTACCAAACCGGAAGTGTATTTTTTGTTCTCAGGAACACTTATCGGAAAACTGCGGAGTGTTTACAGTAAATGAAAAAAGAGACATTTTAAAGCAGAGCAATAGATGTTTTTTGTGCACGTCTTTGAAACATAAAATTGCATTTTGCCCTTATCGACAAACAAAGGCTTGTAGGATCTGTGGGGGCAAACACTATGAAGGTATATGTTTTAAATCAAACACGGCAGTCAAAAATTCGGAAGCTGATAAATGTGAGGTTTCTTCAATTTCAAAAATTGAAACACAAGTTGAACCACGAAGTGAAAAAATTGTTTCCGCCGTTTCGCATGTTAACAATGTGATACTTCTGCAGACCTGCACGATAAAAATTAAAGCAGGAAAAGAAAAAATGTTTGCCAGGCTCCTTCTTGATACGGGTAGCATGAAAAGTTTCGTCACACGCGAATTAGCTAACAAATTAAATCTCGAAGTAACTAGGAAAGAAAAATTAACTGTTTACACTTTGGGAACACCACACCTATTCAAAGAAATTATGACGTGGTTAAATTGAGTTTGGAACATAAAAGTTCTTCTGACTCTAGAATAGAAGTTGAATTATTAGTAACGGATCAAATTTCAGGCTCAAACGTTCCGACTCCTAGATTAGAAGAAATTAGACAAATTCGACAACTAAAGAATTTGATACTCGCAGATTCCCTCGATAGTGAAGAATCAATTGGCATTTTAATCGGAGCAGACTATTATTATGATATTGTCATGGGACACATTAAGCGTTTGAATAAAAATCTTGTCGCAGTAGAGACTATTTTCGGTTGGTGTTTACAAGGAAGGGAGAGTCAGAATGAAGTCTCTCTATCATTCAATGTTATTGTAGGGGAAGATCTAATTTCTAAACAAATAACAAAATTTTGGAGTCTAGAAAATTCAGGACTTATTAGTGAAAAAGAAAATTTAGATTCAACCGAAAATGAAGCACTTAAACATTTCGAATCCAATATAACATACGAAAATTCTCGCTACAAAGTTAGATTACCTTGGAAACATGACACTTCAGATTTGAATGATAACTGGGAAATCGCAGAACAAAGGTTCGATCGACTTAGAAAACGGTTTAAAAGAAATCCAGATCTATTTTTTGAATATCAAAATGTAATACAAGATTACTTAAATCAAAATATCATAGAACGAGTAACAGATGTTCAAGGTGAAGAAAACGTTACATTTTACTTGCCACATAGGGAAGTTATACGCGAGAATCGAACCACGAGCAAATTACGTATTGTTTTTGATGCGTCATCGCATCCCCCAGGCTCGAATTCTTTAAATGACTGTTTTCATGTAGGACCCAATTTGTACCCTGAGATATTCGACATCCTATTAAGGTTTAGATATAATCCTATTGCATTCACTGCAGACATCAGACAGGCCTTTCTACAAATTCTCATAGATGAAAGAGACCGAGATGTAACTAGATTTCTATTCTCCGAAATTCCCTCTGATGAAACCATCCCCCCTAATATATATAGATTTACTCGAGTGTTATTTGGGATGAACTGTTCTCCGTTTCTGTTGGCAGCGACTATTAGATACCACCTGAAAAAATATAGAGAAGTCTATCCTACAACTGTGGACCTTTTAGATGACAATATTTACGTAGATGACGCAATCGGAAGTCAGCTGACAGTCAGAGAAACTTTGACTACGACTCTAGAATCGATCAAAATTTTCAAAGAAGCTAGTATGCATTTGCATAAGTTTCGTACTAACTCGAAAGAATTACATGAACTGTGGATAAAGGAAGGTATCGTTTCAGATGAAGATCCCGAAACTTTTGATAAAGAAAATCTCCCATTTAAAGTCCTAGGTATGGCGTGGGATAATTCTAACGATCTGTTGTATTTTGATGTTCGAAGTCTATTGTCATTTTTGTCTAAACCTATAGAAACAAAAAGATTTATCCTACAGGTGTTGGGTCGGATTTTCGACCCTCTAGGAATTTTAGGACCCTTCACTGTTAGAATAAAGTGTTTGATACAAAGGATCTGGTCATCGCGTATAGATTGGGATGAACCACTGCCAGAAGATTTAACCTCCCAATGGAGAAACTGGTGTGAGGAGATTCCTCAAATGGCCGAATTTTCTATCCCTCGTCATTACTTTTTTAAATTCTCGAACTTTGATGTCCAAAATATCGAATTACATTGTTTCTCAGACGCAAGCACGAAAGCCTATGGTACAGTTGCCTACTTACGTTTCACAACAAACAATAATGAAATTAAAACTGCCTTCGTTGCTTCTAAAAATAGGGTAGCTCCACTAAAAGCTCTCACTTTGCCTAGATTGGAGTTGATGGGAGCACTATTGTCAGCAAAGTTAAGTAACAATATTTTGAAATCGATAAAGTTAAATATACCTTGCTTTTTTTGGACAGACTCGACAATTGTTTATTTTTGGATCAGAAAACAACCGGCAACTTTCAAACCCTTCGTAAAGAATCGTGTCGAGGAAATTCAAAAATTGACCCCGCCTCAAAATTGGCATTACTGTCCAGGGGTGGACAATCCTGCAGATCTCGTATCTCGGGGAACGAAAATATCTAAATTAACGAATGAACCCATTTGGACCCAAGGTCCACGGTGGCTTCAGCTCTCTCCTGATCTTTGGCCAAAATTAGACCTTACAGACACAATTGACGAAACCAAACTTGAATATCGGAAAAAATCTACTGATGTACATCAGCTTGAATGTACTACCGTAAATATTGATGACCTCTTTGACTTATCAAAATATAGTAATTTAGAGAAACTGTTGAGGGTCACCGCTTGGATAAAACGCTTCGTTTCAAAATTGAGAAAATGTAGTAGTGTTGAGGGAACTCTAAAAACAGAAGAACTATTAGAAGCCGAAAATTTCTGGATTCGGTCTGAACAAAAAACGTTTTTTGCCGAAGAATATAAATCCTTAATAGAAGGTAAACCGATTGACAAGAACTCCCCTCTGTACAATTTTGTCCCATATATTGATGAAAAGGGAATCATGAGATTAGGAGGAAGATTAGAATTTTCTGACTTTACACTAGGTAATAAGCATCCAATAATTCTGCCTAAAAATTCTAGATTGACCTATTTAATTGTACGTAAACAACACGAGAAGACAATGCATGGAGGGACTGCTGCAACTTTGGCTAAAGTTAGATCTCGCTTCTGGGTCCCGAAAGGACGTCAGTTAGTCAAAAAGACTATAAAAAGTTGTTTAATTTGCCAAAAATATTCAGCCAAACCTGCAGACCAGATGACAGCGCCCTTACCTAAAGACAGAATCCTTGAATCACCCCCATTTGCTGTTTGTGGAGTTGATTTTGCTGGACCGGTTTACGTAAAGAATTCAAAGGATACTCAAAAATCATACATCACATTATTCACATGTGCTGTAACCCGAGCTATACACCTGGAACTAGTTTCAAACATGTCGACAGAATCATTTTTACTTGCATTTCGCAGATTTTTGAGTAGAAGGGGAAACTGTAAAATCATTTATTCTGATAACGCAAAAACCTTCAAGAAGGCTAAAAAAGAAGTTGAGAACTTTTCTAGAATTTTAGAAGATGATGTGTTTAAAAATTTCATTGCCAAAGAGAGAACTCAGTGGAAGTTTATCATCGAGCGAGCCGCATGGTGGGGAGGGTTTTATGAAAGACTCGTAAGATCCGTCAAAAACTGTTTGAGAAAAGTTATAGGAAAAGCGTTGTTGACCTTCGAAGAAATGTCTACTCTACTCGTCGAGGTAGAAACTGTTCTTAATTCACGACCTTTGAGCTACGTTTATAATGAAAATGATGAGCCACAACCCTTGACTCCAATGTGTTTCCTGAACTTTGGACGAACTGATCCTACGTACCCTTTGACTTTCGCTGAAATCATCGGTATCGAAACAACAAGAAAGACTCTCTTAAAAAGAAAACGCTATCAAGAATTGCTGTTAAAACAGTTGTGGAGTAAATGGAAACAGCAATATTTGTTAGACCTTAGAACCGCCCATTCTTTAAAAAATCCTGACTTTCAACCCGAACTAAAATTAGGAGATGTTGTGCTGATTCAAGGAGATAGCAAAAACAAACTGTTATGGAAACTAGGTAAAATCATTAAAGCCGTTCCTGGACGTGACGGTAAAGTTCGATCTTATGAATTAAAAACTGGAAATGGGACTTTGAAACGAACTGCACAACACTTATATCCTCTTGAACTATATTGAACTCTAACGTTTATATATCCTTTTTTATTTTACTTAAATATTGAATTGAATAATTTGAAATGTTCTTTAGTTTATTATTCTTTTAAGTTTGAAGTTTCAAACTTCACTATTTGAATTGTTTAATAATAATTTTCTTTATATTTGCATTTATTTTAATAATAATTCCTATTACTTTTTAATTTGTTAAACGCTTTTCTATTTTATTTTAGATAGAACTTTATGCCTATTATATACTCTAGATATTGAAAAGTATTGTTGATATTAATGTGATTTAATTCAAGTATTAACCTATTGTTTATTCTCTCTTTTTTGCACTGTATTTTTGAAAAATCTGATTGATTAGAAATTTTGCTTTTTAGAAATGGGAATTTTTTGTTCATGATTGTATTGGAGTAGATGAACTCCTATCAGAGTTCAGGTGGGGAGTGTGTAGAGAAATAATATGTCAAGAGATGGCGCTGTAAGCCCATCGGTTTGATTTTATTCTCAAATGTTTAGAATTCGCTGTTCTTGTTTTTTGATAGAGTGTTGAATCAGTTGTTAGAATGTAGATTTCTTTGAAAGGGATTAAGATCCCATAATATGTCTATTCTTTCGAATTTAGTTAATGTAGAGGCTTTCCAGCCTATTATTATCTTCTTGTAAATATGTAAATATATTAAATTCATTAAAAAATATGTAAAGATGATTTAAACTTTGCACCACTTTCGTTTTGAAGATTTCTCACTCCTTTGTTTAGTTTCTAGTAGAATATAGTAGTTAAATTTCTTCACAAGTAGGTATGCGGCACAAAAATCGACGATACAGAGGCTGTTCGCACATTTTTTAGACGATTTTGGTAAGCGGTAATAAAAAATCGTTTGCTGCAAAAGAAATAATTGCAATTGTACTATGTTTTTAAGAGTCAAAATTATCGTCTGCTGCTTGAAAGTTTTGTTTTTATTCAAAATGGCGTTTTTAACAAAGCAGTGGTTCGAAGGCTACATTTATGCTCTTTCCGAAGAGAAATATGCATACTCCGTTATCCAAAAACGATGTGAGAGTCATGTTTTTGTGATATCTAAAGCGTCGATAGGTAATATCGTCAACAAGAAAGGAAAAAAACGTCAAATTGGATCCTCAAGTGGGACCCAAAATTCCAAACAAGTATCCAAGGAAAAAACGGACATCTTCGACTATTGCAAAGGTACGTTGTTTAATGTTAAAAGAAAATCCCCCTAGTCAAAGGACAGTTGCAAAATCATTAAAATGCTCGGTGTCCACTGTAAACAAAATGATAAACGTTGATTTAAATCTTAAGAAAGCGAAAAAACGCAATGTGCATCGTCTTCTTCCAAATCATATCGCTGAACGCAGAACACGCTGCAGAATTCTACACTGTTGGCCACCCAAATTGCAACACCAAGAAAGACAAGAGATATCACAACAAAATTTATTTTGTAGATAACATGTTGACCAAGTATCAAATGATTAAATTTATAGACTTCTGTGAAGTGTGGTTCCTGCCAAAATCAATAGCCAGAGTAGCCGCCATTGTTGGAGATCACCGCTGCCACACGCCTCGGCATTGATTCAAAGAGACTTTGGATGAGTTCTTGGGGTACAGCAGACCAAGCAGCTTCCACACGTTGCCAAATATGATCTGCTGTGGCAGCTGGGGATGGAATCTGGGTCAATCGTAGAGCAACCATGGATCACATGTTTTCTATCGGCGAAAGATCCGGAGAGCGAGGCGGCCAAGGAAGCAATTCAATGTGGCGATTGACGAAGAACCGTTGGACAATGCGTGCCACGTGTGGTCGCGCATTATCCTGTTGAAATATGGCTATGGGCAAGCCCTGAAGGTAAGAAAGGACAACTGGCTTCAACACCTCGGCGATGTAGCGCTGGCTGTTTAAAGTACCGGCAATGCGTACTAGAGGTGTGCGAGAGTGATATCCAATACCGCCCTATACCATAATACCCGGTGCAGGACCAGTGTGGCGGTGCATAACGCAGCTGTTCAGCATCCTCTCTTCACGGTGTCTCCAGACTCGAATGCGACCATCGTGGTGTTGCAGACAGAAGCGGGACTCGTCAGTAAAGACAATTTCATTCCATTCTGCCGTCCACATCCTTCTGTCATCGCACCATTGGCGGCGGAGACGTCTGTGGTTCTGCATCAAGGGTAGACAAAGCAATGGACGTCTTGCCGACAGACCACTCTGCTGTAAACGGCGTCGAATGGCACGCGCAGACACTGGATGATGCGTTACAGACTGCATGTGCTGTGCTATGGTTCGTGATGTGACTGAGCGATCCGTCACTGCCATGCGCACAATTTGCATGTCATCATGTGAAGTGGTGCGCTGAGGTGGATGCGATCGAACACGCTGGTCCGTCGTACCCTCCTGCATCCAACGATCACATAACCGCATTACAGTTGTTTGGTTTCGTCCAACACGACTACCGATTTCCCTGAAAGATAATCCACAATCTCGGTAGGCCACTATCCTTCCTCTGTCGAACTGGGATACTTGATGAAAAGATGATCGCTGTTTTCGACGAGGCATAATTGATCGTTTTTTTGAAAAAAACCACAAGAAAAACACAATTGCCGAACTTGAAATCGTCGAAATCTCCAAGCCTTAAATAGCGCTTTGAAGTGGCGCCACATGCGCCCGTGATGTGCGTCTGCGCTGAAATTCTAATCATTTGCATATCTCACCTCCGCTAATGCATGTTGTAAATTTTATGTTATTTGCATGTTTCCTTCAGGGTGTTGCATTTACAGTGGCCAGCAGTGTATATGAGAAACACTTATCCAAAGAAAAATGGAAAACAATTGTCACAATGGATGAATCATCGGTGTATTTAAATGATTGCAACAAAAAAAGAGCCATTTATTATCATAAAAGGGGAGAAAAAAATTTAAGTACATTTTTCAAAGAATCGAAAGAAAGTTTTTCTAAGGGATTCATGATTGTTGCTGGTTTTTCTTATAATGGCAAGTTAAAAATAAAGATAGTGGAAAAAATGTCAAGATTAACTCCAAATACTATCAGGAACATATTTTATCGCCAATTTTTCTGAATGAAATACTATCGCTTTACCCACAGTGCCATCAATCTGTGAGACTCCATCAGGACAAAGCTAGCAGTCACACATCAAAATCCACTGTAAATTTCCTAAAAGAAATGGAACAAAAAACTGGTATCAAGGCCATACCCTTCACTGATAGCCCTACTAAATCTCCCGATGTATCATCACCTATGGATTTTAGTGCTTTCGGACTTTTAAAATCTGCATTATCCAAACGTCGTCCCAAAACCCTTACAGGACTCTGGAAAGCTGTTCAGGAGGAATGGATAGAATACCTCTTCTGGCACTTCAAAAGGCATTATTATCCTGGAAATTGCGGTGTCGAAAGATAGTTCAGAATAAGGGATGTCAAATAGAACATTTAAAATTCAAGAATTTTATGTAATTTAGTTTTGTGATTACAATATACATCGTCTAAAAAATGTGTGAACAGCCTCTGTATTTCTACACTCCGAATGGCAACGACTGCCACTACCAGATGTAAACATTAGTGGCCGTCCGCAATTTGCAACCGCGTGTCAACATGGATTTACGCACTGAAATCAGGAATGTTCGAAAGCGAGCTGCACGATCAAGTGAAAATTGGGAACAGTCTCAAGAATGAAAGCGAAGAAATAATTCATTAAGAGAGAGGCGTGAAAGAGAGAGCATAAACAATCGAGAGGTTAGGCTTAACCGTTGCCGGAATAGCAATAAACAACCAGTAATATTTAATTTCCTACACTTTTTTCAGTACTTTCTGAATTTTTACTCGATTTTATAAGTGAACAAATTTTTTCAACAATTTATTATTTGATATGATTAAGTGTAGATATCTGAATTGTGAACAGTAATACATACATAGAGTAATGTAATTACCATTATATTTTAAAATTTTCCCCAACAATTTCTTATTTGTTGTAATGATAAAGTGTAGATATCTTAATTTTGAAAAATAGTACATACAAAGAAGGATGTAATTTTTAAAATCATTGATGTTGGGGTTCTCAGTCTTATCTTTAACTCTTTTCTGAGGTAATGGAAATTCACATTTTTTGATCACGATGTTCTAGAATCAGCCTTATAGAGAATACCCCTTACAACATATATTTGTGATGACAGGTAATGGTAACATTCTTTACATATGTTACTTTCAGTTGCGTTGTTTTGCAAAATAAAATATAAAACTAAAAGCGACCATGCTGGTCGCGCAGCGGCTAGTTGTTTAGTATTTGCCACGAAAATATTTTCAGAACGACTGAGTCTCTATCAGGTTGTTACAATATATATATATATATATATATATATATATATATATATATATATATATATATATATATATATAGAGAGAGAGAGAGAGAGAGAGAGAGTGAGAGAGGAGAGTGCGAGAGATGAACTGGAGAGAAGGAATTTGGAGGGAGACTGAGATAGGATCCCGACCAGGCGAGAACGAGCCTAGCAGCAGACGAGCTGAGACGGGTCATGACGTTGGCTCCGAATGCAGTAGACGGCTGCGTAGTGTAACCTGTTCAATATCCGTGGAGGCTTGGCGCCACCTGACGTGTGATGATATACGTACTGTAACCTTCAATATCTGTATATAGTTCTTCTAAATGTCAATATAAATGTTATGCCTGAAGTAATGACACTGTGTTATTGAGTACTGATTTATTCTGAGTAGAATAGAGTCTGGGTTGCTGTTGAGTATGCGGCCAAGATTATATATATATATATATATATATATATATATATATATATATATATACTTACTAGCCGGGCTTCGTCCGACTAGCCGGCCGGTTTAGGGACCCACTCCCTTCAGCAATCATTGTCAGAGAATGGAAACACTAAAAAGCAACGAATAAAGGTATTTAAATTTTGTGGTACAACAATAAATAGCGCTATGTATGTGTCACACTCGATACAACTCATACTGTATCACTATCGTGGAGCCATCTAGCGGATATTAGTGCAAATAGATCCAAATATTGCATTAAAAAATTGAATAAAATTTTTTCTAGAATAAAATTTAAAATTCGGGCTTGGAGATGCTCATACAAATGAACGATAACATAATAAATGCAACAATTTACTTTAAGAAATAATAACAAATGCGATTAATTCTTCGAAGAATCAACGGTAATTTCTCGAAATATCTGTGATTCACGCTTTATTTACGGATATATATCGGATAGCGGTGGAGTCTGCTTTTAGAATTAAATTATCTGTAAAACTATTAAAGTAACAGAATAACTGTAAGCAGAAAAAATTATCAGTTTTCAAAGCTCTTTCCAAATATGTAAGATTTATGTACTTTCATGAGAAAAAAAATACACCGATTTTCGACAAAATGGCCGCTAATACCGCCATATTTAGAGGGGTGATTTTTGGAAATGTAACAGCTTCCATTTACTGTTGTCATCCTTCAAAATTGTTGGTTTTTTATTAGTTAAAAATTAACGGTAATAAAATTTAAAATTCGGGCTTCGAGGTGCACATGTTCAGAATATTCACTGCCCGTGTGCCAAATTTAATAGTTATGTCGACTTTTATAGATTCGTCTCGACGCAGCACACATATAACATGGACACCCGGAGGTGTGACCGACAGACATAATCCAACCTTGCTTTATTTATATATATATATATATATATATATATATATATATATATATATATATATATATATATATATATATATATATATATATATATATATATATATGTATATTCATTTTTCCATTTAATCTTCATTTATATTTTCATTTACTAAGTATGAATATTATGCCTTGGATATTGTTTCATTGTAATTTGTCTAATTAAATAAAGTCTGTCATATATATACATTTATAATAAAATATCAAGGCATATTTTTCTCCTATTTGTAGGTATTTATAAGAGACAAACATGCCAATTAGTATGTAATTTATTGTGGGGAACAAAAGGCAGTACTAAAAATACCCTGTTGTACATTTTCTATTCTTTATAATTCTCTATATTTTAAAAATGTATACATTCTAGCGTTTGTAAAATACATTTTCCCAAATTTGATTAATATCCATGAACTGGGATTAAATGATAAATATGTCTTTTGTAAGGTAATTGATTTTGAAATAAGCTACCTTATTTGGGTATTTTATTCATATGACTCATGTTTAATTTATTTCGTGAATATTTGTGTTCTATTTAGGATTTTTGATGGATTATAGAGTCACTTTAAATAGATATTATTCTCAAAAATATATCTTTAGAATTAGTACAATAAACAATTAGGTTTGGTCGGAAACTTTTAAAATAATTAAATAGTAATTTACATTTGTAAATTGCTCATTGAAACTAGAACTCCTAACTTACCTGCCCCTAACTAGTCACTAATGCGAAACATGTAGCCACCCCTTCAGGGCCCGACTTAGAAAATTCTTGACTATAGGCACAACTCGGGATGGGGGCCCAATAGCACTGATGAGGGCGCAAAATTTCCAAAATTGACACAGAAAAAAAATAATCATGAATCATTGTGAAAGTACCATTTTACCAAGAATTGGCTATTTGAAGCGTAGAAGCTTAGAACATTATCAAATATAAAAAGGAATACAACAAATTAACTTCATCATTAAAACACCAATACAATGCAACCAAAAAAACTTATTAATCCTTTATATACACTATAACATACATATGATGAACTATACATTTAACTATACATTTAACTATATTGAACCAATCAATACATCAAATTTGAAAGGATATATATAAAAAAAAGTTAAAAATGGTAAACTAAAAATTATTGAATTGGGAATTCTTTTTTTCCTTTTAAAATTGAAATTTTTTAGGGCCTTTAACATTCGAGGTCCCCTAGGCCCGGGCCTTCCGGGCCTAATGGAAAATCAGGGCCTGCACCCTTTTAATTTATTGTGGATTTGAAGTAGTGTTTATTTTACATACATACATATATACATACATACATACACACACACATTTATATACATACAGTTAAACTTCTCTAGCCGGCCACCCCTCAAAACGGCAAATTTTTTTCGTCTGCGAAGTTGGAACCCGTGACATTTTGAAATCTAAATTTTGGAAACGACATTCGTTTGAATGTCGTTTGAGCGTGTTTGAGTGCCAAAACTTTTAGTTTGAGCACCCTTTGTTAAATAGTGATGAGCATTTCATTTTTCAGCGGGAATAAATCCTAGTCACCCCCCCCCCTCGACATTGAGATATTTAAATTTTGAAAACGGCATTTTTTTGCGTCGTTTGAACGTGTGTGAACGCCAAAAATGTGTGTACGGGATCTTTTAAAAATTCAGTTAGGAACCTTGTACGGTATTGAAAAAGCTCCTGTAATAAAATTTGAGATTTTCCATACTGGTTGGTTAGTTTTTTTAGAAGCGTTACGGTCATCCTCTTCTACCGGACAACACGGTCAAACGACGCTCAAACGAATTTCGTTTTCAAAATTTGAATATCTCACTGTCGAGGGGAGGCGGAGGGGCTAGGAGTTTTTCCCGCTAAAAAATTAAATGTTCATAACTATTTTACAAAGGAAACTCAAAAGAAAATTTTGGCGCTCAAACCCGCTCAAACTACGCTGAAACGAATGCCGTCTTCAAAATTTGAATACCTCAATGTCGAGGGAGGGGACTAGGAGTTTTTTCCTTTGAAAAATTAAATGCACATAACTATTTTACAAAAGGCTCTCAAACAAAAATTTTGGTGCTCAAACACGCTCAAACTACGCTCAAACGAATGCCGTTTTCAAAATCTGAATACCTCAATGTCGAGGGGGGGGGGGCTAGGAGTTTTTCCCGTTGAAAAGTGAAATGCACATAAGTATTTTACAAAGGGCGCTCAAACAAAAATTTTAATGCTCAAACACGCTTAAACTACACTCCAACGAATGCCGTTTTCAAAATTTAAATATCTCAATGTCAAGGGAGGGGACTAGGAGTTTTCCCGTTGAAAAATGAAATGCGCATAACTATTTTACAAAGGGCGCTCAAACAAAATTTTTTGGCGCTCCAACACGCTCAAAAGAGCGAATTAGGAGCCTTTTCTGAAATTTGGATATCTCAATGTTGGAGGACCAACCTCGCAGGCGTCAGTTTTTTCCGGAACCATTACTGGCCGCCATAGAGAAGTTTCCCTGTGTGTGTATGTATATATATATATATATATACACACACACATACACACACCACATATGTGTGTGTGTCTGTGTGTCTATCATTAATCAACAGTGATTAATAAATAGTGATTATTAGTTGCTTGCGTTCTAATTAACATCCATTATTTTTTATGAAACATATTTACGAAAAAAATATCTAAAACGTAGCACCAATATGAAAGTCAGATGAAAGTTTTTAGTTTTATTATTTTAGTTTGTATTTATTTAATAGTTTATTCAATACTAATCGAATCCTCGGTTTCTGAAACGGGATTTTATTCCACATGCTACAAAATGACCTCTTTGATACGTGAAGTAGACAGGGATAATCTTTTTTTTTCCGAACACTAATTTCCCTCCTTTCCCATCAGAAAAGGAAAACCAATAATTATAATTTTGTAAGTGTTTATAGAATGGTGATTTTTCGTAAAAATGTGATTACCTGTTTTATTTCATTTTTTTTACGTTTGACGATTCAGAAGTAATTGCCATGCTGGCAAATATCGGGTGATCATATCAGATGAGGATCCTACATACTCATTAGATGCGTTAATAATGATCCAGAGAGATTTAAATTTTATGTCGAAATATCATATGGCATGTGTTTCATAGCTTATGATTGGAAGAATTCGAGGAAGTATTTTAATAACAATTAGCGTGCGAAAAAGTTTTATCAGATTTCCAAAAATTGTCAGAAACCTAAGTAATCGACAGGGTTTGTTTGGTTTGGTTTGGTTTGTTGGGGTTTAATGGCGTAAGGTCCAGAGAGGATATGCTGCGCCAAACACTTGGTAGAACGCGAAAAAGTAAACTACAGGATTCTATATACCGGGATTCTCTCTCTCTCTCTATATATATATACACCAGATTCTATATATATATACAGTCAAACCCCGTTATAACGAATTTCAAGGGACAAAAGGTTTTGTTCGCTATATCCGGTGGTTCGCTATATCTGAATCACTAAGAAAACCGTTAGAATTTACAAAATGTATAACTCATTAGCTGCTATATGTATTCAATTATGATGAATTAAAAAAATGATAAAAACTATTAAAAATGATCATTAATGTGTCACTGTTTTGATACACAAATAATCGGTAATCTTCTGCTGACGTGATGCCGATTTCAAAAGCATTTTATGAATTTCTTTGTCCAATACATGAAATGACTCCAACACTCTTTCTTCCACTGTTTATGCAAACTAGAACTTAATAATTACATGCATCGCTGCTGTAGCATCTGAGATGATGGAGATTTCGTCTTTCATGTGCTCCTCTTCATCAGCATCAGAAGCAGAATCTTCGATTTCAGAATGATTCCTCTTCATCAGTCAGATTTTCACATGTAATGACTTCATCATCACATGTTTCGAACAACTGCACGCCACAATCTGAGAATGATGAAATTTTGTGCTTTTCTATCCACATCGCGATAGGTAAATCTTCATCATCTTGTTCTTCAACATTCTTTGCTTCTTGAACATTCGTTGTATCTTCAACATTCTTAAAAAGTTAAAAAAAAAAAAAAATTCAGTTGTCGACTGAAAAAAATGTTCGTTATAGCCGATTCTTAAGATTTCGGAGGTTCGCTATAAAAGGATAAATTAGCATTAAATACAATAGGAAAACGGCAGGACCAAAATTTTCGTTCGTTATATCCGGAAGTTCGTTATATACCAGGTTCGTTATAACAGGGTTCGACTGTATATATACCGGGTGCGTCATAAATCCGTGCGAAGTTCAAAAATTCGTAATAAAAGAAATAATGCTCGGAAAAATTTTCTGTTTGCGCCAATGGGATCAGAGGAACATTGGATTTTTTTCCATGTAAATAAAAAAGTTTCCAAAAGTAACCGAAAGAGGGCGCTCACACGTCATACTGAGACGTTTTGTGCAAATCAGGCTATCAATAAAGCACCTGGATGGAAATGGATCCGTCATTCGAAGCAGGCAGCATGCTTTCTTTACCAGATAGAGCGTTGGTGGTTAAACTTTTCTACAAGAATGGTAAATTCACAATTGTTGCATTGCGAAAGTTTCGCACGGAGAGAGGAGTGAAGGCGCAAAAAAGCCCTATTTCATTGAATGGGATACTGAATTCAGTACGACGTTTTGAGGGAACGGGGAGATCATCCTCGAGCGCGTCCCGCGTCCGTGTTATACAAAGTGTCATGGAAGATTTGGCAGCTGAGACATCAACGGGGAGTTGCAGTGCTCGTAAAGCTGAGAAAAGAACGGAGATTCTGGAACCGTCGACTCGACGTATTCTGCACGAAATATTGAATCTCTATCCGTAAAAAATCCAGGCACTTCACCAGTTATTACCGGCTGATACAGATGCAAGACAAAACTTTGCTACTTGAGCTCTAGCACAAATGGAACGTAACCCACAATGGTTGCAGAACGTCTTGTAGACGGATGAAGCCCACTTTTCACTGCATGGTGACGTTAATACGCAAAACAGTCATATCTGGGCGACATCAAACACTCGTGAGTACCTGAGCCAGCCCCCGTATTCTCCTCGTGTGACTATTTGTTGTGCTTTTACCGCGTCTTTTATTCTGGGCCCTTTGTATTTTGAAGAGCCTTGTCCTGTATCCATCAAGAAAACCTGTGCGGTCACTGTAGCATGGTATCTTACGCTTTTACGTAACCACATTAAGCCTGCATTGCAGGGAAGATATGCGTTACCTGTTGTCACCTTCATGCAGGATGGTGCCCCGCCTCACATTTCACGTGATGTCAAGACTTTCCTGTTAAAATCTTTCACGAAAGATCGAGTGATAAGTCTTTTTGTAAGGTTCAATGGCACTCACGATCACCAGACTTGACCCCGGCAATTTTTGGTTGTGGGGATACTTAAGTATCGTGTGTACTGGGGCTCCCCAACCATTTTGGTGGAACTGAAAAATGCCATTCGACAGACAACAGCTGCCATCGATGGCGAAATGCTACACTCCGCTGTAATGGGTGTAGTGACGCGCCTCACTTGCCTATTATTTTGTGCTGGTGGTAATGTTGAACATTTGTTACTTTAAAATAAATGCACAGTCTCATGTTATTGTGCTCTGTTTGATTTTCTGTTTGTGTTTGCCCGATTTGCACAAAAAGGCTCAATACGACGTATGACCGCCCTCTTTCGGTTAAGCGTGGAAACTTTTTATCTTACACGGAAAAAAAATCCAATGTCACTGATCCTATTGGCGCAAACAGAAAAATTTTCCGAGCATTACTTCTTTTATTACGAAATTTTGAACCTTGCACAAATTTATCACGCACTCAGTATATATATATATATATATATATATATATATATATATATATATATATATATATATATATATATATATATATATATATATATATATATATATATATATATATATATATATATATATATGTATATATAGAATATATATAGAATATATATGTAAGGTTAACGTAATATTTTCAAAAGTTTTCAAAATGTTATGCTTCCAAACCGGATGCGAAAGTGAATATTAGATAAAAAAAAATCAGTAAATTATTTTGCACTTTGAGAAAGAAGCTAAAATATCAGCTATCCCAGTCATACGTACAAAAAAATGGATCCTTTCCTTTCTTATATAGAATATGTTCCTGTAAGCTCCGAAACATTTTGCACCTTTACCTAATTAGCTAATTGGGAAGGTTTTCGCTTTCAAGTATTTTTCTCTCAGATCTCCTTTAATTGAAGTGTCAATAGGTGGAAATATTTTAAATGACAGTCTAAAATTATCTCAGTGTTTTTTCTTCGGCATATTTTAAAGAATTGCTCATTAAAACGTATTTGGAGGATGTTTATGTAGGGTATTTTACGTAACCCTCAGCTGAGGATCAAGTAGCCTAAAGAGTCAAGCTAGTAAGCCCTTGTTAATGTTGAGGTTATTTTTAATTGCCAAGTCATTTACGTATTACTTGAGAGCCCTTATTTTTAATTATTCAAGAATTACATGTACATGACATCAAATTTCTACTTTTGAGCAGTGATCTATAAATCCTTGAGTAATGTATGTATTTCAAAAACCGTTTTTCTTCCTTTTTTAGCTAACAGATCTCAGCTTGGAGTCTACTTGAAGACAAGCTTTTCGAGTTCATTCTAAGCAGAATTTTAAAAAAAATGTTCCTGACATTTTGTTTTTCGACATTCGCCTAATGCACCGCGAAATTTCTTGTAATAGGAGCACCGAATAGGCGAACCCACATCGCTCCCAGGAGCCACCCCATTTTACAAGGAGCACCCACAGAGACGGCATAGGGTCAATAACCTCCGTCCACCCCTACAAACCCCACGGAGTGTCTTTCCGGCCCACAGATATACAGTGTCTGTACATGGCGTAGACACGAGAGCATTCAGTAGCACTCGTCGGGATTCGATCCAAGCACCCCAGTACCGAGTCCCAGTTTTCTAACATATAAGAGATTAAAAAAGATATAAATTATACTGTGAGGGAGATATTGTGCTTAAGACTGTGAGGGAGGTTTATGAAGTAACACATCCTAACACAGTAGATTTGTTTACTATTTGGAATACCGCGCTAGAGGTCTGAAAACGAAGGTTCGAATTCTAGTTTCGACGGTCCTTAAAGGGTTTGGCGTCCAATCTTTGGACGTTAAAATAATGAATATTTTAGCAGCACAAGACAAGTATTCATCTTTAAAAAAATAGGTCTCTGTGAAGGATTGAACAAAAATAAAATAAAAAAATATAAGCAGACTAACATCCAAAGTCATGCCGTCCACATTGTATTGTGATTGGCCTAGCAAGTAGCCACTAGATGGACCCGAATTAAAATTACTGCAAAAGTATGGACATTTCTTTGCCATTTCTTCATAGGGAGCAATGTCGGCCCACGTATTGGATACTGTAACGACTTCGACATTCCTAATGGGGAATTCCAACGGAGCGGACATCCTTTTGTAAACTAAACTGTTTCATCAGTACCGAAAGGGGACCTTATCGTTTAGTGCCACAACAGACTAGGTGCAGAGACTCTTCTGAATACTTCTGGGAAGGAGCATCCTTTCGAAAAGTACCCCCTCGTTGACAATGAGGGGGACCTCGTTGACAAAGCCTAGTGCATACTGGCCGAAGCCTACGAGACACGTGGAAGCGGCAAGCTGTAACGAAAGGGGCGTAACCTACAGCCTCCCCAGAAGAGAATACGAGATATACTCAACGGGCATATCAGCGGGCATATCAGTTAGTTGTCCGTTATTTTCCGAGGTTATAAGTGACGCGTGCCTCGCCAGAACGGAGAATCCAGCCAACTCATCATGACATCGCGAACCCTAATGTTTTTGTAATTTTAATATTATTTTGTACAGTGTACAGTTGCCTTTTTTAGCCAAGAAGAAAAAATAAATGTCTTGGTTAATTTTAAAAGGCAGTCAGTCTCATTTTAGGCAAAGTCCTTACAATACTCAAGTAGCCAACAGGAATTATGGTGTGTATGGTACCTTTAAGGAACAAAAAATTATTTAGCGCTGTCCCCAAATAGATGGAACACCGGCCTCGACGTCTAGAGGCTCGGGTTTGAATGTTGAATATAACTTACTGTCGTTATACTATCCCCAGGAGAAAAACTCGGGCTGCAACTGAAAACAAGAGCTTAACTCAAATACCATTTACATGTACATAAAATATTGCTAGATTTTTGTTGACAAGAGAAACTTTGAGAAACTTTGTCCTGTAAGGGGAAGAACAAAATTCTAGGAAACGTATCAGATGGTTAATTTTGGGACGGATAAAGAATTGTGCTATCGGATTTAGAGACTTGTATTGAAACATGATTCTTCCTGAACCTAATCCAATTTTTTTCTTTAAGATGTCACCGTAAGGCTACACTGAAAGGATTATATAGCATGTCTATGGTTGATAAGTAGCAGACCTATAGGATTCGTTCAGATCAATGTTAACCTAAGGAGAAATGTTTTCGAATGATCGTCGAATTGGATTTAAAGATACACTCCGTAATGGAGAAAGAAATTTTTGAATCAGGTACCTTTTCATTCTTTAAAAAATGAGCAAATAATACACTGCTGGCCACCCAAATTGCAACACCAAGAAAGACAAGAGATATCACAACAAAATTTATTTTGTAGATAACATGTTGACCAAGTATCAAATGATTAAATTTATAGACTTCTGTGAAGTGTGGTTCCTGCCAAAATCAGTAGCCAGAGTAGCCGCCATTGTTGGAGATCACCGCTGCCACACGTCTCGGCATTGATTGAAAGAGACTTTGGATGAGTTCTTGGGGTACAGCAGACCAAGCAGCTTCCACACTTTGCCAAAGTTCATCTGCTGTGGCAGCTGGGGATGGAATCTGGGTCAATCGTAGAGCAACCATGGACCACATGTTTTCTATCGGTGAAAGATCCGGAGAGCGAGGCGGCCAGGGAAGCAATTCAATGTGGCGATTGACGAAGAACCGTTGGACAATGCGTGCCACGTGTGTTCGCGCATTATCCTATTGAAATATGGCTGTGGGCAAGCCCTGAAGGTAAGGAAGGACAACTGGCTCCAACACCTCGGAGATGTAGCGCTGGCTGTTTAAAGTACCGGCAATGCGTACTAGAGGTGTGCGAGAGTGATATCCAATACCGCCCCATGCCATAATACCCGGTGCAGGACCAGTGTGGCGGTGCATAACGCAGCTGTTCAGCATCCTCTCTTCACGGTGTCTCCAGACTCGAATGCGACCATCGTGGTGTTGGAGACAGAAGCGTGACTCGTCAGTAAAGACAATTTCATTCCATTCTGCCATCCACATCCTTCTGTCATCGCACCATTGGCGGCGGAGACGTCTGTGGTTCTTCGTCAAGGGTAGACAAAGCAATGGACGTCTTGCGGACAGACCACTCTGCTGTAAACGGCGTCGAATGGCACGCGCAGACACTGCATGATGCGTTACAGACTGCATGTGCTGTGCTATGGTTCGTGATGTGACTGAGCGATCCGTCACTGCCATGCGAACAATTTGCCTGTCATCACGTGAAGTGGTGCGCTGAGGTGGATGCGATCGAACACGCCGGTCCGTCGCACCCTCCTGCATCCAACGATCACATATCCGCATTACAGTTGTTTGGTTTCGTCCAACACGACTACCGATTTCCCTGAAAGATAATCCACAATCTTGGTAGGCCACTATCCTTCCTCTGTCGAACTCGGATACTTGATCAAAAGATGAACGCTGTTTTCGACGAGGCATAATGGATCGTTTTCTTGAAAAAAACAGAAGAAAAACACAATTGCAGAACTTGAAATCGTCGAAATCTTCAAGCGTTAAATAGCGCTTTGAAGTGCCGCCACAGGCGCGCGTAATGTGCGTCTGCGCTGAAATTCTAATCATTTGCATATCTCACCTACGCTAATGCATGTTGTAAATTTCATGTTATTTGCATGTTTCCTTCAGGGTGTTGCATTTACAGTGGCCAGCAGTGTATTTTTAAACTTGAATGATTCAGGGGGAAAATGTGGTACATTAAGTTATCCGTACACCTTCGGAGGGGATTTTTCGAATTTTTTGAAATTTTGTCTTTAACCTAGTTTTATTATGAGATGAACTTTAAAACTTTGAAAAATGTATAAAAAAATTGAGCTGTTGCATTAAAATATTTTTTGAAGGGGGAAAAACTGGAAAATGTGGGTTCAAATTTAGCATTTCTGCAAAATATGATAACTCAAAAATAAACAATATATTATCTTTTTATAAATTGGAGAATGAAGATAATCACTTTCTCTGGGGAATAGTCTATTCTCGAGACAATATTTTGTTTATTTCAGAAGCTGTAGCAGTTTAAGTCCTGATGTACAGAAAAATTGCTTCAAATTCATTGTCATTTGCCATTCATACCAATATATATAACAAACTAACTAATCTATAATGATGAGCGTAGTCCTTTATCAACTTTTCGCCGAATTGGCGCCCGTTGCGTATACTACATCTGTTCCGGAAAGTTTTTTGATCTATTAACCGACGGTTTTTTTATATCTATTAGTAATTCAAATCTTTCTAAAAAATCTACCCCCAGTATGGCTCTAGAAAATTTTTCAATATCAAAAGACCATGGAAATAAGTGTCGTAACCTTAAATTTAATGCTACGACACTTAAATATAAGTGTTTATGTTGAAAAGTTTTAATGGGTGTACCATAAGCAGCTATAAGGTGAAATCTGAATTTGGAATTTTCTTAAAACAATTTGTTTGATGAACAAATGGATGGAAAACGGAACATACATCACCACTATCTATCAAAAATTTATCTACCGGCTGTTACAAATTGAGATTCGAGCTGTAAGAAACAAAGCTCTGCGTTAGTTTTCCAGAATGGAAAGCTCTAAATGTGATACGATTTATATCAGGATTTTGTGTTCCTGTCATGATTAAAAAATTGAGAATAAGATGAACAGCATAAAATTCGAAAAAAAAAAATACGGAATTTGGTTCTGGATAAAAAATAACAACAAAACGGTACATGGTGCAGAATCAGCGAAAATAATTACAAGATCAAAATAACTTTTTATATACCATGTTTTTAAATTTTCTGTTGAATCATATAAACTTGACAATTCTGTGTAGTAATAAATACTTTTTAAACATTTTTTTATGAATTATCTCATCAACTTGAAAGCAAATGAAGTTAATGGGAAGTTAACTTGTCTTTAACTTTTTGTTCCCGTCCCGGCCGATAGATGGCTGTATCAGTCTACAAACCAAAATTAACTGAAAATGAATTCAATGCTGCTTAAAGATGGCTAAAAGTATTAAAAAATGCATTTTCATCGTGTTCTGACCTCTTCTAAAAGTTTCAAATGTCTAGCTAGTCGGGAAGTTAGTTAAAAATCGATTGCAAGATTTGTACTGGAGAAACACACAAACATACACACAAACAAGAAAGCAAGTTTAAAAAAAACATGGAAAAATACATCAATGCAGCTAGTATAGAAATTAACTTCCATCTAGAATTCGGGAATCCATTTTGCGGGTCGGCATCCATTTGTATCCACAACTTAGAAGGGTGGTTTGTCAGGTCACCAGTTTTGTAGGAGTCGCCAGTTTGTGGTCGTTCCAGGCTAGTAGTGAATTCAAGGATTATTTTTATATACCCCAAAACCAATGCCCATTTTCCTAATTTAAATATGAAAAATAAAATATTTATTACATAAATTTAACATTTAAACTACGACTCGTACAAATTAAAGAATAACATGGATACCAAAAATTACGAAACAAAAAACTTAACAACGAATATGGACTTCCTTTTTCTGCTACTGTCGTACCGGGTCATCGTAGTTGCCAGGCAACTTCTTCAAAACCGGAAATGCAAGTATTGTTAAATGTCATCTGCAGCGCGATTCGGCTGCAGACTTGCGATCGCTAGAATAAAAAAATTTGTTTTCTCTAATACGGCGTACAATTTAAAAAATAATCTTCAAATCCAAGTCGAAAATTACTTGAAAATTTTATTTGAAAACTTTCAACTAAGTAAATGCAATAGGGTTATACTGAAAAAATTAAATGCTGTTTTAGATACATTACCAAAATGGAAGTATAACTAAAAGGGTGCGAAAATATGTGTAAGATACAAAAGTGACCTAAAACAGATCTATTCGCAACCCAGAAGCACGACATCCTGAAACAGAAAACTTTCTTGACCTAAAGCAGCATTTCATTTTTACAGTGTACTACCCAACAACCTGAAGAATGTTGATACGTATGACAATTTTATGCATTTTACTGGTTTTTTTTAAAAACCTATATATATAAAACAATTCCGTGACTGACTGACTGACAGATAACGCACAGACCAAACCGCTGGCCCTAAAGAGCTGAAACTTTGTATGGCGATAGTGTAGGGGTGCACTAGGAAAGATTTTTGAAAAATTCTTCTTAGATTTTTTAAGATTAATTTTTTAAGCTGTTTTGTAACTTTTTTAAAGTTTGCCTTTAAAATAATAATCTGAGGGTTATAAAATTTATATCACAAGAAAGATCATAAAAATGTCTTTAAAATGAAATCTTTTTCGAATCTTTACCTCTATTTTCTGAGTTTTGGTGAATTTTTAAATATTAATTTTTAGAATTTAATTTATTAGATGCTGATAACGGGGTTTCTTTTCTTTTTGTGATACTTTAAATTAATTTTGCATCACGTGCATAAAAACAAAATAAATTAACAAAAAAAATATTAAAACACGACAAAAGATAAAATTTCACCTCTCGACTAATTGAGATGGAAGTTTTTTAAGAATTTAATTCAAATTAGTATGTTTTATGGATATTAAACATAGAAATTAAATGCATACATTGACCGTTGTATTTAATTTGAATATTTTCTTCTACATTATTTGTCTATAAAAATATCCGTTACGATTTTTTTTATAATTTTTTTTGGCATTAACTGCATACATTGACAGTTGTATTTAATTTGAATATACTCCGTAGCGAAGCACGGGTATTCAGCTAGTGTTTATATAAGCTTAAAACATTTCAGTGGTCTTGTGGAAAAAAAAAACTTTTGCGCCTGCAGAAATTACACAAGGAAGGTTTTAACACATATATACTATTCGTTTAGCCCGCGTGACGTAAGTAATATTTAGGATTTTTCTGGGAAAGGAAGGTTAATTGCAACAGAGCACTAAAGTGCATCGATTTTTCCGAGGGCGTCATAATTTGCATGTTTTTCAACGGAAACATTCCGGAAGTGTCCTTAATTTAAACATAACATCATCTTTTACTCAGTTAGCAAAAGGTGTAAAATTTATGATAATTTTTTCACCTTTGTCTTTATCCCATTAGGAAAACAGATTAAAAAAAAGGAAAGAACGAAAACAACTATTTCTGAAAGAAATTTTTTCAAAGCACTTAAACTGCACCTATAATGTGCTTTGAGATAAATTGGAAGGTATGTTTCCCACAGTTATGTCTAGTTTTAATTTCATCTAGAAAAACTTAATATCTTCACGATGCGAAAGAAGTAAGATATGGGAAAAAGTTCTAGGCACTTAAATATGGGGAATATATTACGCAAGTTCTTAGTTCTGAAGATTTCTCATTAAATTAATGGAAAATGCATAAAGGCGGCTGCCATATCTTTCTACTTTTTTTTCTACATTTTAAGAAAAAAAAATCTCATTGCCAAGATTCAGCGATGTTTTTTTTTATTTTTCAGATGAAATAGTTGTTCTTATTTTACGTAAATGCTTAAATTTTAATATGTAATAATTCGAAATACCCTTACTGACGGGGGAAAGTATTTAAGAATGTCCTGAGGACTTGACTCACGGACATATATAGAGAAGAAATGTACATATCGTAGTTAAAACTTTACAAAAACAATTGATCATTGCTCGAGATCAGGTAAATTGCGTATTCTTCCTTCAACTCTGAGGTCGTTTGGAATTCGAGTACTCTACTGTACTGTACTGTGTGTACTCTGAGGATTTTATAACGATTCAAACCTATCCTTGATTCTCTTCTTCATAGAATGTCGTCTACAATAGCACGCCCGTATTAAGCTCGATACTTCCCAGTGGTTAGCTCAGCGGCTTGCAGCATCAAGGGTGCTGAGTTCGAATCCCAACACGCGCCTCTTAATAGCTTCATGTCTACGCCGGGTATGGGGCAAGTTAAATCTGTAGGCAGGAAAGCACTTCCGTGAGGTGACAGGGGTTTGCAGGCGGGTAGGAGCCCGACAGAAGTCACCATTAAGGATGCTTGGTCAATATTCCTGTTGATCTTGGCTAATTCGGATTGCTCTGTTGCAAGCCTTGAACTTGGCCTACACCAGTGGTTCCCAACGTGTAGAAGTCTGCGGACCACCAAGCCAGAAACTGAACCATGTGCGGACCTCCCCCCCACACACACCCACCACCTCCGATTTGAGGGGGTGGAACCTTCCGGGGGTATAGGTTGTATGGAATATCCCTGAGGCAAAAGGGATACAGGATTAACGTACTCGCATTCTAACGTATCATATTCTAGAAAATAAAAAAATTTATGTTCAACTTTTAAGAAATTTTAATTCAACACCTGATGGTCATCGGATATATTTCGCCTATCTAGTTCAATGAACATTGCTTTCAAAATCCCCATTTATTTGGCAACTTTTTTATATGTGGTGCCGCACCACTCCCGAGGTTCTCGAGGACCACTGGTCTAGACCTAAGGTTTTCAACCTGTGCCTCCCTCCCCCCACACCGTGCAGAGGCGCATGTGATATTCAAGGGTCGAGCAAATGGTTAGCAAAAAATATGTATAGAATGTATATTACTACTGTTACTTACGATTTTCAGGCCTACGGGCAGGGGGGTTAGGGTTTGCAGGACAACCAGAGGGGAGAGAGAGGGCGTAGACATGAAATAGTTAAGAATCACTGATCTAGAGTAGAGTATTCCGGCCAGTGAGTGTAATAAACAAAAACAACAAAGCCCGTTTTTGAGATAGCCAAAATAAGAGATCCTACTTATGACTGAGACACGTGCTGAAGTAAAATATTATTCTTTAACTATCTACTTAATAAGGCTTCCATACACATGCAGAATTGGAGAGAATTCTGCGGGGAAAACAGTTATTTATGGGGCAGAGCGCTCTGCAGCGATTCCTCGTCAGAGTGGTTTTTCACAGTTTATCAAAGAGACACGAGGGACCTTGGGGGCTGTTCTAAATGGGAGAATATCTGGAAGACAGTCTAGTGTTCATTCACACATCGCTTTGGAATAGCAGGGGGGGGGGAGGAGCGTGACTAATCGACCCCAAACTGTGTCAAGAGGAGTCGGGAGTGCATATGTGCTTACTGCATATGCGCTCTGTTTATATGTGGATGCACCATAAAAAATAAGCCTCGAAGTATTGTAATGGCCACATGCGGTGAGAGAAACTTTCAAGTTTCATCATACACAACAATTTACTGAAAAATAAATGAAAACTATTAGAAGGTAATTAATGCTGTTAAAAAGAAGCTAAGAAATGTAAACTACCGAGTATAGAAGTCTCTACCGAGTAGAGAGTTTTTTTTAAAATTTCTGTCTTGATTAATGTCCAGACACGTCTGGAGAAAGTTCGGAACCGACCAGTGCTATTTTAGTTTTCAATACAATAATCGCCACTAAAACCTAATAGAGAGAAATACAATATCTATAGATTCCCAAAACTCATAAACAAAAACAAACTTCTTTACCAGAAAAAAAATTGTAATGACTGAAATATGACACTGAGAAATATGCAGAATAAATAATGACAGAATATCTCTTTGCATTAGGAGGAAATAACTAATCACAAGGCGACCCATATACTGTTACACTTAGGATAAACACATTAATAGAGTTTGTCAAAATAGGTAAAAAATTATGATATTCTTGAATTACAGTTGTGGAAATTGATTTATGAAAATATGAACAAAAAACTTCTTTCAATATTTATTGAAAATGAATGAAATTTCATACGTTATACATGTTATGTATAACAAATGATTTACAAAAATAAAATTTCATACATAATAATAAACAAAAAAATAAGGTGAAAAATTAGATTTTCGTAACATGCAAACATGGAAATTGATTTATGAAATATCACTTTTCGTTAAAATTAATAGTTAGTAAAGCCGCCTTTCTTCGTTAAAGTTTGTTTTATTCTAGATAGCATTGATAAAATAAGATTTTGAATGTACTTCTGATCAATTAGTTTCCAGTCTTAACAGATTAAAGCTTTCAATTCTACAAGTGATTTGTACTGCATCCCATCTGCATAAACCATTCGAACAAACTGTCTCCAAACGTTTTCGACGGGGGTTCAAAACAGGAATATAAGGTGGATGATCTAAAAGAACAATATTCTGTTCGTCAAACCAATCTTTCATTACATTTGAAGTGTGAATACTTGCATTGTCTTGTATGAAGATGTAATCTAAAGTATAATATTGCCATGCAAATGGAAGAAGGGAATTTTCTAAACCTAAGCTGTAATCAAATGAATTCTGTTGACTATTTAAAAAAACAACTTCACTTCTGCCATAATAAGCAATCGCTGCCCAAATCATCAAACTTCCGCCACCAAAATGTCTGCTGAATGTAGATTTCGATTCTTTTCGGAGATCTCTCCAATAATACTTCAAACCATCGGGGCCATCCAAATTAAATTTCTTTTCATCGGAGAAAATAACCTTCTTCCAATTGTCGCCCATTACCATATACTTCTCGCAATACTGCAAACGCATCTGTTTGTGACGCAGAAGGAACTTTGGACCAGATTTCATTTTCGACCATCTCAAGCTCCAAGAAGAATGTAAAATTTGCCTAACTCTTCTAGAAGTAACAGGAAGAGATAGATCTGCACAAATCTTCTTTGAACAGTGGCCGGTTTTCGATGCAAGTTGAAGATCTCCCTTTTCTCCCTCTTAGTTAAACGTGGATTACCTTTTTGTTAAAAAAAAATTTCATAATCTTCTGGATCTTTTCTATGGTTATATATACCACCAACTGATCTTTTAATTAATTTACTAATTTCCGGAACAGATTTTCCACATTCTAGATATGCATCGATTTTGGCTCTTTCGTCCTCAGACAACACCTTTCGTTTACCCATCGTGAAAAGTATGACTGAAGCGTATTGCTTCCAATATATAACGCTTTTTATGTCTACTGCGCATATCACATTACTTCGTTTTATGCAAATTTTTTCACATTACTTTTGTCACATTTTGTCACATTACTAGACCAGTGAATTCTCAAGAATTTACTGATCTAGTTTATTTTCACACGGATTCTCATAAACAGCAGAGGTTATACTAACAATTTCAAACTCTGTAAGGAAGCTACAATAGCCCTCGTAAAGAATGAACACTTTTGTAAATAATATAACCGGAGGCAAATAATATTTCCATAAGCGTAAATGACAGTGGGATTAATTATAGTATTCGTCGTTGCAACATAAGCGAACATCCATCTCCCACAAGCGAGAATCATAAATGGAGTCTTCTCTGACAGCACTTTAAGTTTTTCCATAGCTTTATTTTTCTGGTTTTTTTTTTCACGTAATATTGCTCACATTTCGTAAAATATGGGTACCTGTTCTTGAATAATATACATTATTTCTACTTCATTGGGGTATCTCAATGAAGCCATCATTTATTCTTACAAGAAAGGACTTCATACCTGGCTAATGCGGAATGTTCATGCAATTATCGGGGAATTTCTTTTCCATTTCTTCTGCCGTAACACTTTTTATGACTGAACGAGAGGAGAAGTAATTTAGGGCGGAAAACTAGGCCCTAAATCATATCAATATAATTCCTTAAATCACATGAAGCGGGCGAAATTTCTACACGAGTTTCCTCAGTTGATTCGCAGTACTATTTTCAACCATTTAGCAAACTAGAAGAACGCATAAAATTTTATGATCCTTTTCCCTTTTATGTGTTCTCCGTTAAAGTAAAGGTATTTTCGGATGGAATTTTGCTTTTCCGGAGCGAACCAGAAACTACCTCTGATGGAGTTCTGTTGAATTTGAAACATATTTCTTTTCGTGCTTCGGGAGATCGGATCGGAAAAGATATAATACTTTTGAAGAATATCGAAATAGAGGCAAAACTAACTTTCGCAAGAATTATGTTTAAGCACTTGAATTTTATTAACAATGTTTGTAGGTAATCATCAATTTTTTTCCCTCTAGAAACATATTAATGGCTCTACAATTTTAATAAAATTTTCATCAGAAATATACCTTTGTGTCAAGGGTTTAATTTGTCAATTTGCTCATAGAGATACCCTGGCTCTTTTCAGACATATGAAATATAATTCTCATTCTCTCTCTCACATCTATCTATCTATCTATCTATCTATCTATCTATCCATCAGTCTATCTATCTATCTATCTATCTATCTATCTATCTATCTATCTATCCATCCATCCATCCATCCATCCATCTATCTATACGCTGGCGTGGTGGCCCAGTTGGTAAGAGCAAGCGGGGCAGCGATCTGAACGCCCCTGGTTCGATGCTCGTCGCTGCAAATCCACCGCCGTGTTCACTAACGGCCGGGGCACGTAAAATCTGTCGTGACTGCAATGTCCTCTAAATTCTCAAATTTACCTCTGGATGTGCGGGGTCAAGTGTTCCGGTCTCGTCACTTGATTCGGTTCAAAATTACGGGACCGGTCATTTAGCCAAGTCGGACTCCAACCCTTGTGGGGCTAATTCAAAACAGGAGACGCCCCTTTCAGCCCAATAGCCTATTCGGGCCTGGTGAATGGAACCTCCAACCAGGGGGCATTAGCTACAACAACATATATACTTGCAGGAGGTCTCACTTACATATTAACACTATCTTAATAAATAAATATTAAAACTATAAGTGAGGGAAACAATTTGCACATTATTTCCTTGTCATTCCGGCTTTGCTGGAACTTTTTCTGGGAGATCTGACTCAAAATGTTTTAATTTTTTTTCCTGCCGAGACTTTCATTATTCGGAATTGGAACTACACTAGTTATCAAATATTAAGGAAAAATCACAAAAAGAGGGATAACATGTTCAAAAATAGGCCAATCTGTTTAAAATTTGAATATGTTGTTAAGTAAAAGGTGATGTACGATACTACACTATGCAAAATAGTGGCTCTGCAGTCGGAATACGTCATTTGCGAGGAGCATAAAAGTGCATGTATCAGAGCAAGGCGGTGTCTGTGTGTCTGTGTGTGTGTATGTATGTATGTATATATATATATATGTATATATATACATACATATATATATACATATATATATATATATATATATATATATATATATATATATACATATACATACATATATATATATATATATATATACATACATATATATATATATATATATATATATATATATATATACATATATATATATATATATATATATATATACATATATATATATATATACATATATATATATACATATATATATATATATACATATATATATATATATATATATATATATATATATATATATATATATATATATCTATATATATAAAACAGTTCCGTAACTGACTCATTCATTCATTCATTCATTCATTCACTGACTGACTGACATACAACGCACAGACCAAACCGCTGGACCTAAAGGGCTGAAATTTTGCATGGCTATTCTTCTTATAGTGTAGGGGTGCACTAAGAGAGATTTTTGAAAAATTCTTCTTAGATTTGTTTAAATTAAATTTTTAAGCTGTTTTTTTTTACTTTTTTTAAGTTTGCATTTAAAATAATAATTTGAGGGTTATAAAATTTATATCACGAGAAAGATCATAAAAATTCCTTTAAAATGAAATCTTTTTCGAATCTTTACCTTCATTTCCTGATTTTTGGTGAATTTTTAAAGATTAATTTTTAGAATTTAATTTATTAAATGCTAATCACGTGACTTCTTTTTCTGGTACTTTAAATAAATTTATCGTCACGTGCATAAAAACTAAATAGACAAAAAATAATTTTTTTTTCTTGCTAATGCGGCAGACGATTGGACATTATCCAAAAAAATATTAAAATACAGTAAAAGAAATGTTCTAGAAACTGTACTATATTAACTGTACTATATTCTTTAGTATTCTTTATATTAGATTTAATTTGAATATCTTCTTCTACATTATTTTGTCTATAAAAATATCCCTTACGATTTTTTTATAAATATATATATATTTTACATCAATTATATACATTGATCGTCGTATTTATTATATATATATTGGCATTAATTGCATACATTCACTGATGTTTTTACTTTGAATGTACTCCGTAGCGAAGTGCGGGTTTTCATCTAGTCGTCTATATATATAAAACAGTTCCGTAACTGACTCATTCATTCACTGATTGACTGACTGACTGACATACAACGCACAGACCAAACCGCTGGACCTAAAGGGCTGAAATTTTGCATGGCGATTCTTCTAATAGTGTAGGGGTGCACTAAGAAAGATTTTTCAAAAATTCTTCTTAGATTTTTTTAAATTAAATTTTTAAGCTGTTTCTTAAACTTTTTTTACGTTTGCATTTAAAATAATAGATTGAGGGTTATAAAATTTATATCACGAGAAAGATCATAAAAATTCCTTCAAAATGAAATATTTTTCGAATCTTTACCTCTATTTTCTGATTTTTGGTGAATTTTTAAAGATTAAATTTTAGAATTTAATTTATTAAATGCTGATTACGTGATTTCTTTTTCTGGTACTTTAAATAAATTTATCGTCACGTGCAAGGTAACAAAATAAACAAAAAATATTTTTTTTCCTTGCTAATGCGGCAGACGATTGGACATTATCCAAAAAAATATTAAAATACAGTAAAAGAAATGTTCTACAAACTGTACTATACTAACTGTACTATATTTTTTAGTATTCTTTATATTAGATTTAATTTGAATATTTTCTTCTACATTATTTTATCTATAAAATTATCCTTTACGATTTTCTTATATATATATATATATATATATATATATATATATTTTACATCAATTGTATACATTGATCGTCGTATTTATCATATAATATAATATATATATATATTTGGCATGAATTGCATACATTGACCGTTGTATTTAATTTGAATGTACTCCGTAGCGAAGTACGGGTTTTCAGCTAGTATATATATATATATATATATATATATATATACGAGCTGAAAACCCGCACTTTGCTACGGAGTACATATTACATTCAAATTAAATACAACGGTCAATGTATGCAATTAAAGCCAAAAAATAAATAAATATATATATATATATATTTATAATAAATACGACGATCAGTGCATGCAATTGATGTAAAAAAAAATATATATTTATAAAAAAATCGTAAGAGTTATTTTTATATATCCCTTAATAAGAAAATAGTCAAATTAAATCTAATAGGACATACTAAAGAATATAGTACAGTTAATATAGTACAGTTTGAGGAACATAATATCTTTTATTGTATTTTTATATTTTTTTGGATAATGTCCAATCGTCTGCCGCATTAGGAAGAAAAAAAAATATTTTTTTTGTCTATTTAGTTGTTATGCACGTGACGATAAATTTATTTAAAGTATCAGAAAAAGACATCACGTGATGGGCAATTAATAAATCAAATTCTAAAAATTAATTTTTGAAAATTCACCAAAAATCAGAAAATGAAGGTAAAGATTCGAAAAAGATCTCATTTTAAAGGAATTTTTATGATCTTTCTCGTGATGGAATTTTATAACCCTCAAATTATTATTTTAAATGCAAACTTTAAAAAATATTACTAAAACAGCTTAAAAATTTAATTTTAAAAAATCTAAGAAGAATTTTTCAAAAATCTTTCTTAGTGCACCCCTACACTATAAGATGAATAGCCGTGCAAAATTTCAACCCTTTAGGTACAGTGGTTTGGTCTGTGCGTTGTATGTCAGTCAGTGAGTCAGTCAGTTACGGAACTGTTTTATATATATAGATATGTGTATATATATATATATATATATATATATATATATATATATATATATATATATATATATATATATATGTATGTACATACATATATGTATGTCTATATATACATGTGTGTATGTATGTATGTATGTATGTATGTATATATATGTATGTATGTATGCATATGTATGTATATATGTACAGGGTGTCCATAAATAAAGTCCCACTTTCAAAAGGCTGCAAAAAAAGAACCACCGGTCAGAATGACTTCAAATTTGAACTGAATATACTGGAAGAAGGGGGGAAACGATTTGGCATAATACAAAAGTTCCAAAATGTATCAATAGATGGCTCTGTAACATTTTGGAACTTTTTTTTATTATGGCAAATCGTTTCCCCCTTCGTCCAGTATATTCAGTTCAAATTTGAAGTCATTCTGACCAGTGGTTCTTTCTTTGCAGCCTTTTGAAAGTGGGACTTTAACTATGGACACGCTGTATATATATGTATGTATGTATGCATATGTATGTATGTATATATATATAAAGTACGTCCATGGATAATCTAATATTTTGTCCCCCATGAGCGTGAGTGGTAATTTTTCAGTTTACTTGATTTTCCCCAGAGGGCTTTCTTTACTTTAGGAGGTCTGTTGATGCTTCCCAACAGAGTTTGAGATTGTTTATATAGCCTGTTGTTTATGATAATCCGTGAAAAAAAGGAACTAGTGCAGTGAATTCTTGAAAAATATTTTATCGGTTCAAAATATTCCTGGGATCGTTCAACCGAGAACGAATTAACCTCAGAGATTGTAGGACTTAACTCTACAATGCCAGATTATGAATGATAATATTACAATTTAAGGGGATGGTGGACTTTCAATTTACCCAAAATCGAACAAAAATTGGATTTTTTTGGGGGTGTATTAATATTGTAAAAATATGAAAATATTGAAATAAATACATTTAAAATATGTAATGAAAAAATGAAAACTTGGTGGCTTTAAAAAAAGTAAATATTAAAGGTAGGGGAAAAGATATCTTTTAAATGGCTTTTTATCAAAATGAGTCATTTTCAGATCTGCTAGTCTTTGAATTGCTAATTGCGCCACAATTTTTGACGAAATTTTATAAAATTTATAACAAAGACTTCTGTAATACATAAAAATAAAGTTATGTGTCAATTTCAGGTTTCGACATCATTCAAATTATCAAAGTTTAACTTAAATGTAGAAAAGTACAAAAATTTCCCGAAAATTCAGAGTACAAGCATAAAAATATTTCCTAAAAATTAACTATTCAACGAAAGCACAAAACATTACAAAATTCTGTTCAAAATGTATTTAAAAGCAATATAAATGCAAAATTACAAGATAAAAAGAACTTTTTATATACCATGTTTTTAAATTTTCTGTTGAATCATATAAAATTGACAATTCTATGTATTGATAAATACTTTTTAAAAATTTTTTTGATGAATTATCCCATCAACTTGAAGAAAATGAAGTTAATTGGAAGTTAACTTGCGTTTAACTTTTCGTTCCCGGTTCGGTCAATAGATGGCTGCACCAGTCTACGAAACAAAATGAACTAAAATTGAATTCAAATTCTGCTTAAAGATGGCTAAAATTATCAAAAGAATGCATTTTCATCGTGTTCTGACCTCTTCTAAAAGTTTCAAATGTCTAGCTAGTCGGGAAGTTAGTTAAAAATCGATTGCAAGATTTGTACTGGACAAACACACTCACAAACAAGAAAGTGAGTTAATAAGAACAAGGTAATTAAGGTGGGAAGTTAAAAATTGGATCACGAGGAGCATTTTAAAAATCATAATTTCAATTTTTAAAATAAAAAAATTAAAATATTTATAAAATTTTATTAGGTGTGTAATATAGTTATACTTTAATGAATATATATGCCAAATTTCATAAATATGACGTAAAAATTTCAAAAATTTCTTTGTAATGTCTACCATCCCCTTAAATTGTAAAACTGGTAACGACTGAAAGAAACTTGGATTAGTTAGGAAAGTATGAATGACAACCCGAAGTAAATAAGCATCTGTCTGTGGGCGAATGTATGAGGAAAGCAAAGAAAACAATAATTAAACGGCAGAAATATGGATATTGATATTAATAAGAAAAATGAAGAAATTTTTATAAAGTCCAATATCGGACTTTTTTTTCTTCCCCTGAAGACACAAATTTCAATGGGATAGAGAAAAATCCAGACATTAGAAATACTTACGAGATCAATATTTATTAATTAGGGCATTTTGTTTTTGATACATAGACACTGAACATTCGTCGATATTATTTTGCTCGTATTGTATAAGACGCCGAAAATTGATTTGAAAAATAAATACCGGTAGAAAACAAATAAATTGCTAAACCGAATTCGCTAGTACATTTTTCACTTGCTTATTATTACCCAAATTTGTATAAAAATAAAAGTTTTTTTTATGATTTGCATTATCGTTTTCAATGTCATTTCATTACATAATCTTTTTTAAGTCTTTTTGTTCCGCTGTTTTTATCTATTAACTATTGTAAATGTTGGGTGGATTAAACCGCATAATTTGCCCCATACCTAATTTTCTGAAATAAAAAACCTTTCACAAGAAACTAGACTTGATGAGGCTAACTAAAATGCCTTTATTTTTCTTATTTTACATAAAAACACAGTAAAAAAGGGGATCGATTTGATTCAATAGCTTGGAAGAAAAATATTTCAAAAACTTAACCATTAAACAAAAAAGAATACAGATAAGCGTGTCATGAACGGGCGAAAAATAACCTATTTAAATTTTGGAAAAACTACTTATACTGAATGATAAAGCTTGGAATAGTTATAGAAAGAAAGAAGGGATACAAGTTTAATGGTGCGACAATTCGTCACAAACACATCTAAATGTCAAACTTGCTGCGAAAACAGCTACTAACACTATGGCTGAAAGTCCCAACTCACTCGCAGAATAGCTACTGCTTAAAACCCCCACTCGCTGAAAAAAACGTACATCTTAAATACTTGTTGTATTTACTTGTACAAACCCCATTGGCTGTGACGCGAGAGCTTCGTAATTCGAGTCCTGCCTTCAAAGTTGAAAAATCTGCATATTATTTTATTTTTATTTTAAACCATCCGTTCATGACACGTTTTTTAAATATCGCGTTTTCCGACGAAGAGAGAACAAATACTACAGTAAATCCATTTTACCCCCTCGCTCAACTCATTTTCTCCAGTGAGGGGTAAAATGGGTCTAACAAAAATAAGACGGAGAATTATTTTCTAAAAGACATATTATGTAATCTGATAATTGGAAATCATATTTTTTAATCCTTTTAATGCTTAACATAAAGAAAAACCCAAAACGGTTTTATTTATTAAATACCTTACGAGAAAATTTTATCATAACTCTAAAGAAATATTGAATACTTTAAAAAAAAGTGTTGAACACTTTAAAACATTCAATAAATCACGCAAAAAATTATCCAATTCGTTACGAGGAAATTTTATCATGTCTTTAATTAGCGAAAAAAAACCAAATATAATTTCACCTTTTTCTAGAACTTTCTAAAATTTATTTATTATTTATTTATTTACTTATTTTCTAAAACCTTAAAATTACATGTTTTTCTTTATTTAATTTGGCAGGAAGTCTCTTTGGAAACTTTTAAAGTAATAATGATACTATATATCTTTCCCGTGAAAGCAATTCGTCTTTACAGAGATTAAATGAGAGATTGCACTAAAAAAAAAAGGTATTAAAGAGAGGCAGATATAAAGTTTCATGCTGGCCTCTCCACTAGAACTTCCTAACAGGTTTCCAAATGCTATAGCTAACGTCATTACCATTTTTTTTTATATCTCTAAAGTAAAAATGTTTTCCCAAACTCCCTAATTAGTTATTCAACAAATAAGGAACTTGTTTGAAAGAATCTAAATTCTAACTTATATTTAGCTAATTTCAGAGAAAAAGAAAGATGGGGAAAGTTGCGTCGGATCGCATACTTCGAACATTGTTTTTACTTATACTATCATGAGGACGAATAACTTTTAATTATTTTACGACCAAAGATTTCTAAGAAAAAGGTTATATTTTTTTCGTTGTTGATATGGCAACCGCATATTACCGTATAAGTGAACGATAACTGGATTTTTTCTTCAACTAGTTGACTTATTCGGTTTCAAGAAGCATTTTCTTTTGCTTTTAGATTTTTTTCCCGTTTAAATAAGATAATGCATCTAGGATTCATTAGGGAATAAACTTAAGGCTTTAATAGTTTTTTTTATAATAAACATATATTTATGAAAATATTAAAGGAAACATAATCTAAGAAGTTCGTAGTTATTATTTTTATGCTTGCGACCGTTTATCAGCAGTTTTTCATAGCCAATTACTGTATAAGAAATATTATCAATGTTAAAGGAGAGCCCATCCATCCCTTGATGAGGCCTAACCGGCCCGGGGTCCGTTTCTGTCCGTTATAAGAATGGATTACACGGTTGACGAATCAAGATACGATTGTTAGCCCCAAAATTATTTATCTATATATATAAAACAGTTCCGTAACTGACTCACTGACATACAACGCACAGACCAAACCGCTGGACCTAAAGAGCTGAAATTTTGCATGGCGATTCTTTTTATGGTGTAGGGTTGCACTAAGAAAGATTTTTGAAAAATTACTCTTAGATTTTTTAAAATTAAATTTTTAATCTGTTTTAGTAACTTTTTTTAAGTTTGCATTTAAAATAATAATTTGAGGGTTATAAAATTTATATCACGAGAAAGATCATGAAAATTACTTTAAAATGAAATCTTTTTCGAACCTTTACCTCGATTTTCTGATTTTTGGTGAATTTTTATGATTAATTTTTAGAATTTTATTTATTAAATGCTGATCACGTGATTTCTTTTTCTGGTACTTTAAATAAAGTTATCGTCACGTGCATAACAACTAAATAGACAAAAAAATATTTTTTTTTCTTTCTAATGCGGCAGACGATTGGATATTATTAAAAAAATTATCCTTTACGATTTTTATATATATATATATATTTTACATAAGTTGTATACATTGATCGTCGTATTTATTATAAATATATATATTTATTTTTTTTTGGCATTAATTGCTTACATTGACCGTTGTATTTAATTTGAATGTACTCCGTAGCGAAGAGCGGGTTTTCAGCTAGTTATACACATATATATATATCTACTGAGACACACCACACATTACTATACACTGCTGGTATAATACAAATATACATAGATAGATAAAAATCACGTGCAAGCCACTTTCCACGCGGCGAGCTCTATTACACCCGTCCTTTCACCTTGAAATCAGGAGAGAGAGTCCCATCTCGAAACAATCCTTTTCACTCCCTTCTCCCGCTCGACCACTCCCCAAGCAGGCACTTCCGGTCGGATGGTCATCGGGAAAAATATAGAAGAATGGAGACGATTCCTGAATATCAAACTGTTGTAAATGGCGAAAAATATTGTAAATATTCTTTATCTTCCCTTAACGTATTTTTTTGTTTTTGTTTTAAACACCGTTATTTACTGTTATTGAGCATTAAATTTCAATCTGGAACCCACTGGAAAATTTTGGCGAGGTTCACGACAAGTTTGGCCACTTTTACGTGTCTGGAGAGCCAATCAGATTTCAATTAAGTGGCGTGGTTGCCGAGTTTTGAAAGTTTCCATTTCTAGAACAATCGGTTGCGTCGCCAAAGGTATGTAAGCATGCCGAACTCGCCTTCAAAAATTTGTTTTTCAGTTGAAGTCACAGATGAAGCTCAGCTGCTCTGTATGGAATGTAGGCTTGCATTGCGCTTGTTTATTGTCATATATGATTTTAATAAAATTATTTATTTATACTGTAGTCTCTGGTAGTTCCGTAAGTATCTTTATCATTCCCTAGACCCGATGTAGTCATTTGAGTCATTCACTGTTCATAGGTTACGAGGATTTTAAGCCTATTCCAGTATTGTACCGAAATGTAAATTTATGCTGCGATAATTTAATCCAACGTTTCATTCTATTTATGTTATTATTTGTCAACACTGAAAATATTCTCGAATTTTCTCTTTCTTTCCCCCTTAATATTAAATAGTTTAACTGTTAATCAAAAAACTCCTCTTTAAGCCCACAGATGACAGCAGTGAAGATTGGAACGAACTCAATTATCGTTTAAACATTGATGTATGACATGCCCATGTGGTACAGGGAGATTAAAACTACCCGAGATTTCTGAGGCTGATGGCATCTCATCAGAGTTCTTACATAATATTTTGCGTGACTATTTGGATATGAGAAAGCTTCTTTCGGTAAGAGTCGACCAGAAACGTCACCAAGTGGACACTCCGAAGCAAAATTTAGAGCTGTTTCAAATAAACACAGATTAATATTGCATCGTTTCGCAACAATTGATGGAACACAGATACATCACTACAAGTTAGAAACGAAAGAACAGTCAAAACAGTGGGTCGTAGCAGGTGAACCTATAGCAAAGAAAGCTTAAACGGCAGGAAAGTTTATGGCCACTGTGTTTTGGGACACCCATTGAAGAACACAGACGTAGCGTGGTTCTAACATTTTTTCTTTGGGGGGGGGGGGGGGGAACGAATTGAATTCAGTAAGAGACAGTTCAGTTCAGACTGCCGGACGGTCCTTAAAATATGAAATATGATTTTTTCTAAAAGTGAATAACATTAGAATTGATGTTTGAGTAGTATTCAAAAATTAGACAATGAGAAAAATAAATATAATATTGTGAAGAATCCATTGATTCTCACAATCTTAAAGAACAAGACACCCTTCTTTTCATGCACGTTCCAGGAAAAAGCAACAGTGAACCTGCGGGCGGACTGAAACAGCTGTTGACGCTAAACCAATCAAACTCCAGAGAAATGAGGTCACTTTTAAAAGCGCCAATTAGAGCCCTTTTAAATTTAGAGCGATACCAGCGCCAAATTGAAAGTGCGTCGCTACGAGAGTTAAAAAATTCTCACGCTGAGACTTGCTACTCCGGCAATTGCAGCCGTGACTTCATTTCAAGTCCTCGGTGAGGCAAAGTGTTTTAATTTCGATTCGAAGAAGAATCGTTCGACACCTCGTCTACTTACTTCGGGCAGAAGTATATTGAAGGCTGAGTTCCGGATCTCAAGCTAAGAAGCGCTACTCAGGCCTCGCAGCCAGAATTTAAATTCTCGATAAGTCCTTGTGATAAGCGAAGAGTTTTATTGACTTCCTGTCGACCTCCAGTATCTGACATAGCTTGTTTTATGATCCCAGAAGGATTTGGACAATTATAGAGTTTCCGTGGACTTGAATTCTCGCAGAAGTGATCTTGAGGCATCCTGAGTACCCGTGCACGATCTAAAGAACTTTAGTGCCTGAGTGCAGTTAGACATCTAATATAAACTGAGGTGTGGTAGCTGACTTGTATATCCGCACAGTATTAGAGAGCATCGCTCCTGTAATTTTCATAATTTTCATCGACTCAATCATCTTGTAAATAAATTGTTCATTTTATATATTATTAGATTGTATCGCTGATTTCTTTTCGCTACCATTCGGCCAATTCTTTGCGATATAAATAAAACGAGAAAAAGATATAGCATCGAAATTTTTGTTATGGATCATATCATTGTTGAAAACTATGTTAAGGCTAAAGACATAATCGGAATCTTCAGTTTCACAGTTTGAAAAAGCGGGAAAAAACCAACTTTCTTAAAAGTTTTTTACAATTTTCCGATTTTAACAGAACTTCTATTAACGTTTAAATTTATTTCAAGTTAAGTTGGGGGGGGGACGTGCCCCCCTGCCCCCCTCGACGTGCCCCCCTACGTCTATGTGGAAAAATCTTTAATAAACACTTGGAAAAGGGCAAAATAATCACCAGTAAGTACTATGGATCTTTACTGGACAATTTAAATAGCGAAATTAAGACAAAAAGCCCTTATTTATTCCTAAATATGAAATACTTTCATGATTTTGAAATTTTTATCTCATTCTGAAGTGATTAGGGAAGCAAACGCTTATTTGGAAATCTTATCGTATGGAGGAGTTAATAAAGTTGGAAAATCGTTGGGTCAAATGTATCGAGAATTTTGGCGAGATGACTCAATTTTGGAGACATTTTGGTGTCTGAACAACCAGTCAGATTTCACACAATCGGCATGGTTATCAATTTCTATACTTTTTCCATTTCTAGAAAAAAATCGGGAAAGTCGCCAAGGTTATAAAAGCATGCCGAACTCGGTTCGAAGGGTGTTATTTAAGGGGCGCGGTCGCCAATTTCGCAAGAGCAGCGGGTCAGTAACCTGAACGTCCCTGGTTCGATGCTCGTCATTGCAAATCCACCACCGTGTTCACTAATGGTGGCCGGGGCACGTAAAATAGGTCGTAGCTACAATGTCCTCCAAGTTCTCAAATTGACCTCTGGAGGTGCTGGATCAAGTGTAACGGTCTCGAAACTTGACTCGGTTCAAAATTACGGGAGCGATGTTCTTCGAGGTCAAATCAGACTTCAGCCCTAGTGGTACCTAGCCTTAAAGTGAAGCTGCTTACTACCCTTCGCCAAAGACCTAGAATTTGAGGACCTAGGTCCTTTGGACTTGGTGTAGGAAAGCCTACACCAACGGGATTGGAAACAACAGGGTGTCATTCGTTCGATTCTCTGTCGGCGATCAGCTGCTCTGCGTGAACTGCGAGGCTGTTGTTGTGTATTGTGTCACATCTAAAGTCTTTTAGGTGAACTTCGCTGAAGTATTAAATCATCTATATATATAAAGCAGTTCCGCAACTGACTGACTCACTGACATACAACGCACAGACCAAACCGCTGGACCTAAAGGGCTGAAATTTTGCATGGCGATTCTTCTTATGGTGTAGGGGTGCACTAAGAAAGATTTTTGAAAAATCCTTCTTAGATTTTTTTAAATAAAATTTTTAAGCTGTTTTAGTGACTTTATTTTAAGTTTGCATTTAAAATAATAATTTGAGGGTTATAAAATTTATATCACGAGAAAGATCATAAAAATTCCTTAATAATGAAAGTTTTTTCGAATCTTTACCTCCATTTTCTGATTTTTGGTGAATTTTTAAAGATTAATTTTTTGAATTTAATTTATTAAATGCTGATCACGTGATTTCTCTTTCTGGTACTTTAAACAAATTTATCGTCACGTGATAACAACGAAATAGACCAAAAAAAGATTTTTCTTCTTTCTAATGCAGCAGACGACTGGACATTATCCAAAAAAATATTAAAATACAGTAAAAGATATGTTCCTCAAACTGTACTATATTAACTGTACTATATTCTTTAGTATGTCCTATTAAATTTGATTTGAATATTTTCATTTACATTATTTGGTCTTTAGAAATATCCCTTACGATTTATATATATATATATATATATACAGAGGCTGTTCACACATTTTTTAGACGATGTATATTGTATTCACAAAACTAAATTACATAAAATTCTTGTGTTTTAAATGTTCTATTTGACATCCCTTATTCTGAACTATCTTTCGACACCGCAATTTCCAGGATAATAATGCCTTTTGAAGTGTCAGAAGAGGTATTCTATCCCATTCCTCCTGAACAGCTTTCCAGAGTCCTGTAAGGGTTTTGGGACGACGTTTGGATGATGCAGATTTTAAAAGTCCGAAAGCACATAAATCCATAGGTGATACATCGGGAGATTTAGTAGGGATATCAGTGAAGGGTATGGCCTTCATACCAGTTTTTTGTTCCATTTCTTTTAGGAAATTTACAGTGGATTTTGATGTGTGACTGCTAGCTTTGTCCTGATGGAGTCTCACAGATTGTTGGCACTGTGGGTAAACCGATGGTATTTCATTCAGAAAAATTGGCGATAAAATATGTTCCTGATAGTATTTGGAGTTAATCTTGACATTATTTTCCACTCTCTTTATTTTTAACTTGCCATTATAAGAAAAACCAGCAGCAATCATGAATCCCTTAGAAAAACTTTCTTTCGATTCTTTGAACCATGTACTTAAATTTTTTTCTCCCCTTTTATGATAATAAATGGCTCTTTTTTTGTTGCAATCATTTAAATACACCCATGATTCATCTATTGTGACAATTGTTTTCCATTTTTCTTTGGATATTTTTCTTTGGATAGAATTCTGCAGCGTGTCCTGCGTTCAGCTATATGATTTGGAAGAAGACGATGCACATTGCGTTTTTTTCGCTTTCTTAAGATTTAAATCAACGTTTATCATTTTGTTTACAGTGGACACCGATCATTTTAATGATTTTGCAACTGTCCTTTTACTAGGGGGATTTTCTTTTAACATTAAACAACGTACCTTTGCAATAGTCGAAGATGTCCGTTTTTTCCTTGGATACTTGTTTGGAATTTTTGTCCCACTTGAGGCTCCAATTTGACGTTTTTTTCCTTTCTTGTTGACGATATTACCTATCGACGCTTTAGATATCACAAAACCATGACTCTCACATCGTTTTTGTATAACGGAGTATGCATATTTCTCTTCGGAAAGAACATAAATGTAGCCTTCGAACCACTGCTTTGTTAAAAACGACATTTTGAATAGAAACAAAACTTTCAAGCCACAGACGATAATTTTGACTTTTAAAAACATAGTACATGTGCAATTATTTCTTTTGCAGCAAACGATTTTTTATTACCGGTTACCAAAATCGTCTAAAAAATGTGCGAACAGCCTCTGTATATATATATATATATATATATATATATATATATACACTGCTGGTCAGCCAAATTGCAACACCAAGAAAGACAAGAGATATGACAACAAAATTTATTTTGTAGATAACATGTTAACCAAGTATCAAATGATTAAATTTATAGACTTCTGTGAAGTGTGGTTACTGCCAAAATCAGTAGCCAGAGTAGCCGCCATTGTTGGAGATCACCGCTGCCACACGCCTCGGCATTGATTCGAAGAGACTTTGGATGAGTTCATGGGGTACAGCAGACCAAGCAGCTTACACACGTTGCCAAAGTTGATCTGCTGTGGCAGCTGGGGATGGAATCTGGGTCAGTCGTAGAGCAACCATGGACCACATGTTTTCTATCGGCGAAAGATCCGGAGAGCGAGGCGGCCAGGGAAGCAATTCAATCTGGCGATTGACGAAGAACCGTTGGACAATGCGTGCCACGTGTGGTCGCCATTATCCTGTTGAAACATGGCTGTGAGCAAGCCCTGAAGGTAAGGAAGGACAACTGGCTCCAACACCTCGGAGATGTAGCGCTGGCTGTTTAAAGTACCGGCAATGCGTACTAGAGGTGTGCGAGAGTGATATCCAATACCACCCCATACCATAATACCCGGTGCAGGACCAGTGTGGCGGTGCATAACGCAGCTGTTCAGCATCCTCTCTTCACGGTGTCTCCAGACTCGAATGCGACCATCGTGGTGTTGCAGACAGAAGCTTGACTCGTCAGTAAAGACAATTTCATTCCATTCTGCCTTCCACATCCTTCTGTCATCGCACCATTGGCGGCGGAGACGTCTGTGGTTCTGCGTCAAGGGTAGACAAAGCAATGGACGTCTTGCCGACAGACCACTCCGCTGTTAACGGCGTCGAATGGAACTGCAAACACTGGATGATGCGTTACAGACTGCATGTGGTGTGCTATGGTTCGTGATGTGACTGAGCGATCCGTCACTGCCATGCGCACAATTTGCCTGTCATCACGTGAAGTGGTTCTGACGTGGATGTGATCGAACACGCCGGTCCGTCGTACCCTCCTGCATCCAACGATCACATATCCGCATTACACTTGCTTGGTTTTGTCCAACACGACTACCGATTTCCCTGAAAGATAATCCACAATCTCGGTAGGCCACTATCCTTCCTCTGTCGAACTCGGATACTTGATCAATAGATGATCGCGGTTTTCGAAGAGGCATAATTGATCGTTTTTTTGAAAAAACCACGAGAAAAACACAATTGCCGAACTTGAAATCGTCGAAATCTCCAAGCCTTAAATAGCGTTTTGAAGTGGCGCCACAAGCGCGCGTGATGTGCGTCTGCGCTGAAATTCTAATCATTTGCATATCTCACCTCCGCTAATGCATGTTGTAAATTTCATGTTATTTGCATGTTTCCTTCAGGGTGTTGCATTTACAGTGGCCAGCAGTGTATATATATATATATATATATTAATTAGGGCTGGGCGATTTAGAGATTTCTTAAATCGATTTATCATCAGTCTAACATCGCGATTTAGAGATAAATCGATTTAACTCCGCTGTAGAATATGTCCATTTCTTGACCCCCCCCCCCCCGCACGTATATGTTTTTAAGCTGAAGATGTTAGCCATCTTTTATAACAAAGGCAATATAAAGAAATTAATTTTATTAATTGAACTTAGTTGGGTAAATTTCATTTGAAATATAATAAAGATTAGAAAAATTACTTTCTCTGAATTAAACTATTCATTGAATGAAATAATTTTAATATAATTATTCTTCTACATTACTTATGCATCAGTAATGGCAAATTTGTTGCACATTGGCAAATTTCTTGCCAAGGTTCTACATGCCAGAAAAAATTTGAAATTACAATGAAAATAAATAAGTTGCTTTGCTGGATATGCTCAAGTCAAAGAAAAGTGTCAATTGCCTGGAGAAATAAGTCTCGTTTTAAATAGGTGGAACAGGGATGATTTTAAAGAGTTGTTTAATACAGAATAGTTGATTATAATTAATACCTTGAAATCAGCAACATACCAACCTGATAGCAAAAATCTTGAAAGTAACATGAAATAAAAAACTTAAGTAAACTGTAACAAATCATAATAGTTTTCTTCAAATATAAGTAAGTACTATTAAAATATTTAACTATTTATTGACACTTATATATTTAATATTGTACTATTTAATATTGTACTCTATCTCTTTAATTTTTTTATTATTTATTACAAACATACATATTTTGAATTTAGTACTTTAATTTTGGTACTTTGATAAATTCTATTTGACATCTCTACTATACATAATTAATAAAATTACAATTATTACTGCCTATGCGCAGCTTAAATCGAATTCTGGCGCTTGGATCGTCCTCCTTAAATCGGGGTGGCGATTTAGCAAGCAGTGCCCATGCGCAGCTTAAATCGGATTCTGGAGCATGGATCGTCTTCCTTAAATCGGGGTGGCGATTTAGCAAGCAGGGCAGCGTGGATCGTTTCCCTTAAATCGGGGTGGCGATTTAGCAAGCAGGGCGCATGCGCAGCTTAAATCGATGTTGGCGCGGGGCCGTAACTGCATTTATCTTTCGTTTTTGCATCGGAATTCCGGAATATCGCGGTCGCGGATGTCGGTGCTATATCGATGTAGAGCGTTACATCGAAATTTTGTAAACGATGTTAGCTCTAAATCGCATCGTCAATATTAATACTAAATCGAGATTTGGAATATCGCGGTCGCGGATGTCGGCGTTATATCGATGTAGTGCGTTACATCGGAATTTCGATATTTCGCAAACGATGTTAGCTCTAAATTCCATCGTCGATATTAGTACTAAATCGATATTTGCGTTACATCGATATAAAGCCCAGTCCTAATATATATATATATATATTACATGAATTGTATACATTGATCGTCGTATTTATTATAAATATACATATATTTTATTTATTCATAAATTGCATACATTGAACATTGTATTTAATTTGAATGTACTCCGTAGCGAAGTGCGGGTTTTCAGCTAGTTCTCAGATATAATCGAACGAAACGGAATAACACTATGCGTGATAACTTTATTTAACAAATCTGAGGACTACTGAAGCTCAAAATCTCAATACTTTAGAAAAGCATCTTTCACCACGAGTCCCCGAATTCCCATTTCACCTGAAGTTACGTAACATAAAATTTTTCTTGATGCCAATGTCGCCATCCAAAAGAATATTGAGTTATAATATTCCCGTAAGATATGCTATGATTTTTTATTTATACGCATTAGCTCAGTTATCCTGAAATTGCCGTTCAATATTTTTTAATATGTCATTTTTTAGATATATTAACGTTTTCTTCCAGAAAGAAATATTTTTGGCGTTCTGAAATTTTTCCCATCTACAGAAGCGTAATAAAAAATTATGACCACGCATTGCTTTTATCTTTCACTATTACAGGAAGTAGGGATCTACCGTGCCCCTCCCCCCCAAAAAAAAAGAAAGAAAAAAAAAGATTCAACATGCATTGATTAAACATAAAATGTATTTTATACAGTTTACGATGCGTCTAAAAACGTACGTTCTTTTTCCTCCCCCCAAAGATCATATCTTTGATCATGTGCGGAAGGAAAAATTGTTGGGGTGGTCGTAAAATATCTTGCAAGTTCAAAACCCTCCACATTTGAATAATACGCCCTCCTCATTTTTACGTCAAAGTGATTTTATGTACAGCTTTTAAGAAGCACTTATATTTATAGGAAATATTTATAAAAAAAATTATTAGCAATAAAACGTGGACCGGAAATTGAACTGGCTACTGTGTTTCAGAGCCCAGATATGGATTTGAGTATTATAAAGAAACATTATAGTTTCACTTAATTGGGTCAAGTGCAGCAAATGGTTAGCGCGTCGGATTTTGGCAGTGAGGGTGTTTGGTTCGAATCTTGAACAGTGTCTCGGATGTGTTTGTGTCTACGCCGGGTATGGGCACTTTAAATACCGTTGTTGAAGTGTAGAAGCCTAGAACATTACCAAATAACAAAAAGCAATACAAAATATTAACTTCATCATTAAATCACCAATACAATGCAACCAGAAAAATGTATTAATCCCTTATATACACTATAACATACATATGATGAACTATACATATAACTATACATATAATGAACTATATATATAACTATACATATGATGAACCAATCAATCAAATTTAAATGAATATCTAAAAAAAATTGCTATTAAAAAAGGTAAAATAAAAAAGAATTGAATAGGGAATTTTTTCTTTCTTATCTTTTAAAATAAAAATTTTGGAAAGTACCTTCCAGTGGTATGTAGGTGGGAGGAGGGAACGAGCCCACCAGATGTCTCCCCTGGTGGAGTTTGTTCACTTATACGTTCAACTGTTAAGTTGCTCCTCCTCATTACAAGCAACAAACAAATCTCGCGGAATCATCAGACGAATGTCGAAAAGACAAAGTGCCGGCCTCGTTGCCAGATGATGGCCAAATGGCTAGGGAACCGGCATTCGGTACCAAGTCTATGAGTTCGAATCCCACTCTTGGTATGGATGTTTGTAGCCGTTCGGAATCGGCTTTAAGTAGTGGGTCCGGTCCCATTATCCCTCTTGTGTCAAAAGTTGACCATAGCGCTCCAAACCAAGCCGGCTTTGTTGGGAAAGAAGTTTAAATTAATTTGATTCTACCTATCAGATACTGACTTTGTTAATTGTTTGAAATGAGAAAGAGTAAAAACTTTTCATTTTCCCGGATACACATACATGTAACATGCTAGCTCAAAACCCGCACTTCGCTACGGAGTACATTCAAATTAAATACAACGGTCAGTGTATGCAATTAATGCCTAATATATATATATATGTGTGTGTGTGTGTGTATATAATAAATACGACGAACAATGTATAGAATTGATGTAAAAAAAACCCAAAAATATATTAATAAAAAAATCATAAGAGATATTTTTATAGACCAAAATAATGAAGAAGAAAATATTCAAATTAAATCTAATAGGACATACTAAAGAATATAGTACAGTTAATATAGTACAGTTTGAGGAATATATCTTTTACTGTATTTTAATATTTTTTTGGATAAGGTCCAATCGTCTGCCGCATTAGCAAGGGAAAAATATTTTATTGTCTATTTCATTGTTATGGACGTGACGATAAATTTATTTAAAGTACCAGAAAAAGAAATCACCGGATCAGTATTTAATAAATTAAATTTTAAAAATGAATATTTAAAAACTCACCAAAAATTAGAAAATGGAGGTAAAGATTCGAAAAAGATTTCATTTTAAAGGAATATTTATGATCTTTCTCGTGATATAAATTTCATAACCCTCAAATTATTATTTTAAATGCAAACTTAAAAAAGTTACAAAAACAGCTTAAAAATTTAATTTAAAAAATCTAAGAAGAATTTTTCAAAAATCTTTCTTAGTGCACCCCTACACTATAAGAAGAATCGCCATGCAAAATTTCAGCCCTTTAGGTCCAGCGGTTTGGTCTGTGCGTTGTATGTCAGTCAGTCAATCAGTCAGTCAGTGAGTCAGTCAGTTATGGAACCGATTTATATATATAGATTACAGGATTCTAATGGACTTATAAAACGTTTTGGCTGCAATGCAGCAAGGGGAAAAATACATTTCTTATTTGAGTATGGCTCCATCAGATAATGAGAAAATCTAAAAATGACTTCAAGCTTTTACAGAGATCAATCTTTCAAAGAATATAACCGAAGTTCCACTCAGTTTAACTCACTGTAATTTGATGCTGAAACCAAAGGTGTTAATCTCGGTGGACACGGAAATTTCCCCCGTCTTAGAATAGCATTATCGTGAAGTATATTTGTAAATTAACCTATACGCATTATTGTCGATTAAGAATATACGTCACAATGACGCCATTTATCTCATTTTAGATTCTAAATTTATTTATAATTCCTGATTTTTTGAGAGAGGCAATTAGAGTGGATTAAAACCTTGTGTGCTCGCATTTTTTTAAGGAAACTTTTAAAAGAATATTTGTATGTACTCGTATTTTAATAGTAAAGCATTCTTAAAAATTTTTGTGTGTTAGTACACGAGTGAGTTAAAAGAGTAATTATACTTGAGTTAAAAACTCTATATTATCTTTTGAATAAAACATCAGGGGAATTTTACCTTAAAGGAATAGTGGAAGCGATACGAGGTGCAAAACACGTGGAAAAATGCTTGATTTGCATTTAGGAAAAATTACATTTGAATTATTCTATTATGCTGAGACTTTAATAGGTAACTGTTTTATAAATTTAGATATGGTATCATCACTTGTGTCAAAGCAGACGGAAAAAGTTGATGAGTAATACGTTGGAGATAAACACACAAGGGTATGTTAGAAGCATAACACAACACTAGCATCACAGAATATCAGGGCCTGATTTAGAAAATACTGGACTATAGGCACAACTTGGGATGGCGGCCCCCTAACACTGATGTGGGCGTAAACTTTGCAAAATTGACAAACAATGAAAATAATCATGAATCATTGTTAAAGTATAATTTTACCAAGCATTGGCTATTTGAAGTGTAGAAGCCTAGAACATTATTAAATAGCAAAAAGCAATACAAAATATTAACTTCATCATTAAAACACCAATACAATGCAACCAGGAAAACTTATTAATCCCTAATATACACTATAGCATACGTATGATGAACTATACATATAACTATACATATGATGAACCAATCAATCAAATTTGAAAGAATATATAAAAAATTGCTATAAAAAAGGTAAAATAAAAAAAATTGAATGGGGATTTTTTTTTCCTTTTTTTCTTTTAAAATAAAAATTTTGGGTTGGCCCTCAACATTCGGGGGCCCCTAGGCCCGGGCTTACCGGGCCTAATGGAAAATCAGGGCCTGCAGAATATACTACCTTTCAGACGAAATTTTTTTTCCAACACTGCAATCACGTTGTTTTTCGACCTTCGCACATTCAACATCGCGAAAGTTGTTAGTTTCTCGTAATAGGATCAGCGTATAGGCGAATCAACATTGCCCTCCGCTTCCACTTCAGTTGACAGAAAAACCCCCAAGAGTCGAAGAATATCGATACCTGTATATTGAAAAAAAAATCTACAATATTTCAACTGGAATTTACATCATGAATTCGTATGGTAAAAGTTGTCTGTTGAATCTATGAAAAAACATCAAGTATATACCATGCCATTCTTCAGGTCTAAACCTTATTCCTTGCAATTATCCCCTCCTTAATCTGATTTCTAGGTGAAGCCACAGGTTTAAAAAATTTACTGTAGTTCTAAAAACAATCGGAGTTTATTTCGATCAGCATTTTAAAAAGGAATTGTATTATAATTTTGACATCTAAAAGGAGAAACCTTTTCAAAAAGTGCTTTCGAATTAAGGTTGTCTAATATTAAGCCATAATCCTCAGCTTTTTTTGAATAACCTGAGGAAGATAAGGTTAACAGAGTGAATGCAGACTCTAAGCTAGTAATACAAAGAATGTTTGGGACTAAATATCGGTAATGTTACTTTGCTTCTAACTCATAGGTGCGAGTCAAGCCGGACGATGGCCGAATGGGTAGGATGCTAACATTCGGTACCAAAGTCTGTGAGTTCGAGTTCCTCTTGGCATGGATATTTGTAGCCGTTCGGAATCGGCTTTAACCAGTGGGCCCCGGTCTAATTCGCCCTCGTGTAGTAAAAGTTGACCGTAGCAAACCAAACCAAACCATGCCATAGGTGCGTGTCATAGAACCTGAGTTATATCTTTTCAGAATAAAACTGAACCCCCAATTTTCCATACTGATGAGTTGAGTTGGTGGAAAGCACTACAGCCATCTGTTTGCAACCTAAGGGCTAACTTGACCGAGACCTACTGGTTATAGCCGATTTCAAACGGTTACAAACATTTATGCCAACACTCTGGTAACGAGCGTCAGCGCCGTAGCCATTTGGCTAATCTCCATGCTCATAAATGTACTGGTTCCTTTGTATAATCCAAAGATACCCGATTTCATCACAAAAACTAACGTTAAAGGGAATTTAGTAGAATTGCACATTCTGTTTCAATTGGTGTTTTATTAAAATGGCGATACAATTAACAGAGAATGCCCGTTTACTTCTCCAAAAAAGCCTATTACACTAACACTTAATAGATGCTTCAGTCTAGTTTATAGAATATGCTTTAAATAATTTAAATTTTAACTCTATTTGATGGTTCCTTTGTATAACCCAAAGATACCCAATTTCATCATAAAAATCAACGTTAAATGGGATCCAGTAGAATTGCATATTCTGTTTCGAATGGTGTTTTATTTAAATGACGGTAAAATTTACAGAAAAGACCCATTTTCTATTCTCCAGAAAACCCTGTTATACTAACGTTTATTAGATACTGCAGTCTATTTTATAGAATATGCTTTAAATAATTTGAATTTTAACTGAGATAAATAATTCCTGTCCTACACAAATACTCTTTCACTCACATAACTGTCTGTCTTAGATAATCTCACAGCAGCCCGTAAAATCGGTGCGAAGAGATTACGGAAATAATACAGATAATATTCCTAAACGGTAATAATGAGATGACATAACATCTAGATTAATTTCCTCATTTTGCCATGACAGCCATTTAACTTGAAGCTCGCGAATCATTGGAGACAATTTTGTGTGTTCTAGAATTATGAGATAAGAGTTATAGTGTCTTTGTCACTATGATAGAAATTAAAGAATTATTCAAATTGTTGAGAAATATAGGAAAATTAGTAACACTATTGTATGAGCATTTAAACCTATAATCTAAAAAAGCAATGTAAACATATTTTATGAGATATCTGTCACCCCCACTCCGTTGTTTTCCATATTTAGCAGATGAAGGAAAAGTATTTTAGAGGGATGTGATGTTACGAGTCCAGTTACATATTTTATTTACTATTGATATTTTGTTCCAGTTTTCTCGTTTTAGTTCCTGTCTACCTTCTTATTGGTGCAATATGTTGGTACAGTGTCTTCACAATTGACTGCATAAAGAATAAAAATGTAAGTGAATGGCGAGTAGATTGATTTGATTAACCCTCAAACAGTACAGTCGTTTGTGACAAAATAGATGGTACTATCGGGTGATATTCGACCTGATGTCTTTTTTAATGAAGTTTTTGGTAGAAATAAGTACACAATAAGCATTTAACATTTATTGATAACATTTCACATGAAATAAAAACCTTTTTGTCGAAAAAATGACCAACGAATTGTCAGTTTGTTAAACAAAGAAAATCTCTCTGGCATTTACATAGAATATTGTATATATTAGGTCTAATATATAATTTAGTCTTGTATCTAGTTTTAAAGTTAGTGAAGCCAACTTTCTGAGCACAAAAATCTAAAAAATAATATATACTGAAATTTTTGGCCTTCAAAATCGAAATAAAAAATTTTAAAAATCTAAAAAAAAAGACTAGTGATGATGAATAACGTTTTTCAACAAAGACACTCGTACTTACTGCAAACGTATAACTTCAAACGCTCCAATACCTGTTGCAAGACTGCCTGGTAGGGTTCCTCGTCAAGTTGATCTCTTGCAACGAGAGGGGAGAGTACGGAAGGGGGAAAACACACCCCTGTGTCGTATCCGATCCCCACCGTACTTTTTGAGGGTTAAGGAGACAAGGGTCCTTCGAAATCGAATTTTTAACTCTATATACGGAATGAGAATAATTTGTATTTACTGCACTGAAGATCTTTAGGATTCAAAATAGGGATTTTTTGGCAGGAAAAGGTCCGTTTTTCAAAAAAATTCTTATAGATGCTAGCATTTTATAAAATGCTCCCTGTGCATCCCAAATAATTTAAAAACCTTATAATATTTTAATATACGTTTACCGTATATATATATATATAAATAAAAATAAACATAATTCCACATTGATTTTTTTTATATGTATCTAAAGCCATAAATAATTGTAAAAAAAAATCTGCCTGTTATTGTGCATGTTTTTTCTTTATTTCATGGTCTATAAATTTGAAAAAAACATTTGTGGTTTCAAAGAATGATGCGCAGTTTTGTGAGAAACATTTCAATTAATAATCCCGAGAACTTTGGACGAAATCAGAAGAAAATGAATGCGCATGAAGTATTTTGAAAAAAGCTTTCAGTTTTTTAAAAATGACGCCAAAAATAAGTCCTATTCCTCTACAAAACGCTTAAGGGAATGTCCCTTAAGGGAATATAATACCTCCCTTACAATAGCGGATATTTTGTGCGCGGAAATTCCGGGAAGACCAACCAACGCGCGGTTTGTGCACATAATTGATTTAGACGGCTGCAGACAGACAGTTGCCTGGCGACATAAAGGCCGGAAGTGCTACCGACAGATCGCGGAACAATAAACCAGATACAAAAGGGGAGTCGCCGACCGGAGTCGCCTAGTCGCCTGGGAATATAACTGAATAAAGAAAGGCGGTGCTTCCCAGACCTTTTGAGAGCGTTCGGAGGAGGTATATAAAGTCGCTGAACGCCAGTGGAGTCAGATAGTGAGCTGCTATGATGAGCGAAATGGCACGGGACTTGCGTAAGTCAGGAGATTTGGTCTTGTCTTTGGATTCTGACCTATCGACTGCAGCCTTTCTGGGTTAGCTGGACTTTCCTTGAGATGGTCCAACCCTAAAGGTCACGGTCCTCGTCATTGGGGTGGTGCCCTTTGGCGGATACAGGACACGACGGCTCACGAAGGTTCAGCTGGGTGGGTTGCACAGCAACGATGAGGTTTTAACTAAGTTGCTGGTTCTGCGCCCAGGGTTGCGACTGTTCCCTCTCAAAATCGACCACTCCCAATTTAGGCCAGGTCGTCTCCTATCTGGGATTTGTATCGGTGCCGTCTTCTTTTAATTATTATTCTTAGTCAGTGCCAGTAATTTCTATTAACTAATTCAGGTAACTTGACTTCGCGTAATCGCTCACAGTCACTAACTTTGTGCTGTCGTTTCGTTTGGGCCCTTTCTTCTTTCGCCACCTTCTTCTTCTTCTTATGTCCCGAAGGTAGGTGGGTTCGAGTGTCATCCGGCAGAGCTTTTTGTTTTCTAAATTAAAAGTTATTATTCTTCTGGCACATCCGTCTGTTCTGCTTGGAGCCCGACCGTGCGGCTTGTCTTGTGGTGCGTGTCTTGTGGGTTGTGTGTGTGGGACCTTGTCTGGGTCGTGCGTGGAATGGTTGCCTGCTGCGGGTCTATCTGCACCATCAGGATTTACCCAGTGGAGCTTCGGCCAGGTCGGGCCTTATGTGTGCTTTTTGGGAGTCAGATAGTGAGTTGTTCTGAGATTGAGAGAGGAAGTTAGTCGGTGTGACGCTGGAGCCAGAGACAAGGAAATACTGACGGCCTTAGAAAGACGTGAATGAGAGCAGCGACAACTCAAGTCTGACCTTCCTCGTCAATGCTGTGAACCCCCGTATATATATATATATATATATATATATTTAATATATATATATATTATATATATATATATATATATATATATATATATATATATATATATATATATATATATATATATATATATATATTGATATTGTAAAAAGCCTGTATACAGTCGAGAAATGCAGTTAAAGCATAAAATACAAAAAGGCTGGCAGTCTTTTATTTAAGGCAAAATCCTTACAGAGAGTAAAGCTACCTTGCCAAGAGTTAGGTTATTTTCAGCCACGCCTGTTGCGTACTGTTCGTGACTATTCGTGCAGTTAGAGACGAAAGAAGGTATTTTGCGCAAGGACGAAGTATCCAATGTGTAAGTTTTGTGCTAATTATAGATAAGTTTTATGGATTCTGTAATATCTGTTTGTCTGAAGGCAAAGAATGGACAACCCTACCCAATGAAAGATTTGAAGCTGTTTATGCATACTTTAAATATTTAGTCCCACCGATTAATTTATGAAATTAGCATCGTTACATTAATTGGCCTTGTGAAAGGGCGGCCACCATGCAAATCTTCCCCATTACAAATCTAAAGATGAAGTTACGGCAAGCGCGTAAGAGGGGTTACTGGGAAACCTTGCAAGTTTCGCCTTTGTATTTATTTATATCGAAAAACGAGTGTGTGTGTAAGATGTTAGGGAGGTTTTCGAACAGTATGTACATAGAATTTAAAGATTGTTTTGCATAGAGTAGATAAATAAAATTCTTAGATACTTCGGCCATGTCTATTATGGCATTATTGTTCGATACAGGTATATATAAGTATATCTATAATTTTCTCATAAGTACTTTTTGCCTCCAGAATGCTTTTTCTGGAATCTTACCAATGGTCTTCCATGGATATTTCTTGGGTCCCACAACTTGTTAATGCACAGTTGAAAATGTAGTCATCACGATACCTTCCTGATCATATACGGAGTTAGGTTAGGAAGTTCTCTTAAATCTGTGTAGATAAGAAGGAAAAATTCCGGGACCCATTTAAAAATAATTAATAAATTTATTTTCTTATTGCCTATAAGGAGAAATCGTGAATTCGAATAGTAATTCACAATTTGATACGAGACGAGAGATTGGAAAACTTCAGAGAGTGAATATCCTGTGCGGGCGTGCTGAAATTTTGAAAAGTCTCGAGAGGCTGTGTAAATGATTTCTTGTTATGGCCGTGATTTTTAAAGATCAGCACACTGCAAAAAATAAAATTTTTTGGACGTGGTACATCACAATTCTTAGCACGAAAATTATAGGCACTGGTACATCACAATTCTTTGCACGAAAATTATTTGCACTTGTACATCACAATTCTTAGCAAGAAAATTATTGGCACTCTTACATCACAATTCTTAGCATGAAAACCAAGAAACATCGGTCAATTCCGCATTTGTATAAATCCGTCGTAGACCAGTTGTATCTCTCTTGTGCCACTCGCGCAACCAAGTGCTTCAGAAAACCCTCTCTAAAAGAACACCGACGGACACTCTCGTCGAAAAAAAAATCGAAGACTGAACCTCACATAACGTTCTTCAGCCAGAAAATCAAAAATTTCCACACCTTTCCTGATGCCAACGTTTTTTTAAAACTTTGTAAGAAGTTCTGGAGAATGTCCGATTGGGCGAGCAGGAATGAAGTAAAACCGGTTTCGTCTAGTTTCAAATCGGAAGCTCCGGAACCAGTTTTAAGTTGATATTTTCATAACAGGCTGTATCTCACAGCATGAAAATACTTTCTGCTCCTGTAAATATTTTTTTTTCTTCGTCGGAGGAAAATCCAGTGACCAAAATTCCCACGGTCAGCTAAGTAGAGGTGCGGTCTATTGTAAAAAAATTATGTAAATATAAGGACCTTTTATCTTTTAACTTATTTGGTTGCAAAAAATACCTTTAGAGTATCATTTAGCTGTAAATACATTATTCTAAAGTAATAACCAACGGAAGGTCAGGTAGAAATTAAAGTAAAAATTTTTTTAACATACTAATATATATATATAAATTTATCAATCGATCTATCCATCTCTCTCTCTCTCTATATATATATATATATATATATATATATATAATATCGGAATATATATATCGGAAAGAGCATAAATGTAGCCTTCGAACCACTGCTTTGTTAAAAACGCCATTTTGAATAAAAACAAAACTTTCAAGCCGCAGACGATAATTTTGACTTTTAAAAACATAGTACAATTGCAATTATTTCTTTTGCAGCAAACGATTTTTTAATACCGCTTACCAAAATCGTCTAAAAAATGTGCGAACAGCCTGTAAATACAGGTGATTTTTTTTTAAACTGACACTACTCAGAAAAATCTGTAGCGCGATCTATCAGCTGGAATTCCACCAAAATTTATAGAGGGACTAAGAATGACAAGGGAAAGAGTTTCCGTGAAAAAAATCCAAAATCGCCGTTAGGGGACTATATGACGCTGTTGTTGTCGGCGCACTTGAGAATTTGCATAAAATGTGAGTAAAACATCAAAATGCATATTCATGATTACGTAGTCGACAGCAGCGCCAGTATTTTGGGCTATAAAGATCGGTGCGGAATCTGTTGCGTCTTCGCTTTAGAGAAGAAAGGGTCATCAGTCGCTTGTTTTTCCACTTGCATGGCCACCTCGTTCCCCGGATCTAACCCATGTGACATTTTTCTGTGGGGTTATTTAAAGTTTATGGTGTATCTTCTTGGAGTCTCGAACTTGGCGGCTCTAAAGGACCACATATCCCAGACTTTGATGAACATTTCTGGTGACATGTTACGCTTGGCCTTTGAAAATGTAGTGTTCAGGATACAGTGTGCTGTCCACCAGGACTGTGGTCACATTAAAGGAGGGAGAAGTGAAGTTGCTGCATAAAGTGGTGTTGCAGTGAAATTTCTTTGTTATTCATTTGTCTTCATGCAACTTTTTTGGTATTCATCCCTTATCTTTATAGCCCGAAATACTGGCGGTGCTGTCGTGAATGTGTGTTTTGATGTTTTACTTGTCTTTTATGCAAATTCTCTGGTGTGCCGACAATAACAGCGCCATATCCTCCCCTATCGGTAACTTGTGGAACTATTTTTTTTCTTCACGGAAACTCTTTCCCATGACATCCCTTAGCCCCTCTGTCAATTTTGGTGGAATTCCGGCTGATAGATCGCTCTACAGATGGTTCTGAGTAGTGCCAGTTTGAAAAAAAATCTCCCTGTATATATATGTGTGTGTGTGTATTAAATCATTTCTGGGAGGGTGGAATTATGTTTATAAGGTTTAGAATATGAAGGAATAAAAAAAACTTATTTTAAATATAAAATTCTGTTCTAAAATGCATACCACACATATTCGTTTCGTTACAAAAGACCATGATAACGTGTCCTGCAAATATTTTCCACTCTACGAATTTTGCTCCGTTTAAAGAACCCGAAAAGCAAACAACCTTTCATCAACTCCCGAACTGCAGCTGCACACAACCGAACTGTCTCTTCCAGCTAATCCTAGAGCGACATATGCCCATAAACTTGTATGAGGATAATAGGGGGGATAGTCCAGATAATTTATCTCGAAGGTAATAATGAGATGTAAGGGTTTCGAGAACAACCCTTTTCTCGTTTAGCAACGAGAGTAATTAAATTTTAAGCTCGAGAGTAATTAAAGGAAGGCTTTGGGCGATCGCATGCGAAAGATGATTCCAGTGATATGGAGTCTTATAATAGATAAAAGGGATTTATTCGGATTCTTAATAAGTGTATGCAGACATGAATGTATTTGTCTCATACTTGGAAATAATAATTGTTGTAGGCATTTTTACTTACCGCATGTGCAAAATTCATAGCAGTAGTTCAATTTCACGTTAATCTAGATAGAAAAAATATTAGTTAGGCATAAAGTTTCAACAATTTTAACTATATAAATCATTGGGTAATTCAATCATACAGTAATAATATTTTAATTTTAAATGGTGTTAGGGTAGCCCAAAAAGAAAGAAATAACTAAGGGGTTGAAAAGTAACCTTGGTAATTATCAGATTACATAAAAGATGTACTTTTTTATACGTTACACATAAAATTAAAAATTTTTACGTTAGCTTTGTTAAGAATGAAATTTAAACTATCAGAATTTTTCACACTGTATGGATTATTTTAGAGATCGAATACTGCCTTGCGTGTTAGAAACTTAGAAAATTTGAACGGCTTTATAGTAAATGGGAACTAAGAATTTATATATTATATACAGGGTGTTCCAAAATTCGACCGACAAATTCAGAGGGGGGATAGTAGGCATCAAGAAGAGCAATATTCACATAGAAATGTATGACCGGAAACACAAACCTGACGCTGGAGGGTTCTGTTTACTTAATCGGACCGTACTTCTTACCAACCCCACTAGATGGTTCGAAATATTGCATTTTTCTGGTGGAGGTAGAAAACTCAAAAAGAAAACAGAATCACATAGGAATGTATGACCAGAAACACAAACCTGATCAGTTAGAGGATAAACAAAGATGCAGAAATAAAAAGCCAACGTTGCATGTTTGTTTATCCTCTAGCTGACCAGGTTTGCGTTTGACGTCAGACATTCCTATGTGATTCTGTTTTCTTTTTGAGTTTTCTACCTCCACCGGAAACAATATTTCCGGCCATCTAGTAGTGTTGGTAAGAGGTACTGTCCGATTAAGTAAACAGCGCCCTCCAACGTCAGGTTTGTGTTTCCGGTCATACATTCCTATGTGATTATTGCTTGTCTTGATGCCTACTATCACCCATCTGAATTTGTCTTTCGAATTTTGGAACACCCTGTATATACATACATACATACATACATGCATATGCATGAGGGAGAGTCTTTCATAAAAATATGCACATGTACTTGCGCACTGACCGACATACAGTACACAGAAATGCAGATGAAGCAACTACATAAAACTAATATTCTGGAATTTAAACATAAAATGTTTATATTTTAAATGAGAATAGATGATTTAAGATTTTTAAATATAAATAAATAAAACTGTAATTTGCATATGGTCATTATTTTTAAGCAAAGGTATTATATCCTACAAAAAGTTTTATTATTAGCACTTGCGCTTATCTAAATAATGCTTGCACCTCGAAAGCAAACAACCTTTCACCCCTGAACTACAAAAATACAGCTGCACAGAATTGAGCCATCCCTCCAGGATATCCCAACGGCTTTATCAGGTCCATAAACGTGTGTTAAAATAACAAGTGAATAGTCCTGATAATTTCTCTCTTGTGTAATTATAAGATACTGGAATTGCTAGAACAAGGCTTTTCTCATTGGCCACGGTTGTCAGTACGTACAATTTAAGTGCAAGAGAAACCGGAGGAAGATTTTGGATGGGCAAATAAGGAATATATAGAGTACAGATGAAGTTACAAGATTTCGTGATTATTACAGGTACGAGGATAGAGATACGATATCTAAATTAGAAAAAATAGCTTTTGTCGAGTACGGGGTACATAGATAGTAATGCTATATGAATATTAAAACGCAGAAAAGAAAAGAAAATTTGACAGTCTATATTCTTTTAGTTTTGATATAATGATTCAGAAATCGATTGGAACTGATAATTAACTTCCATTTATTGTAATAGATATAAGATAATACTTTGTGAAACGATGTGTGATAAGAAGAAATGATAGGATAGATTATGTTTACTTCATTCAGCATTTATTTCCCTGGCAAAAAGTATGCGTTTCCAAGGAAATTATACTTTTATAAAGGTTTGAATATTTAGCAGAAATCAAAATTAATGTGAAATGTTTTTCTTAATCATAGAGTTTTTTCTGATTGCGAATCAAAGATTTCCTCTAAGCTCTTGCATTCATTTTTAATATCTTAGTAAGTAAATAATTACCTCATTACTGTTCTTCAAAACTTGAATTATTTATCCCTCTAATATATAGAAAATCAATAATACATTGAGTAAAAGCCCGTTATAAAGTGTTTTAATGGGAAAAGTGCTTTAATGTAAATTGCGTTACATCTTTTTTTTTTTTGTATTCACAATACACATAAGTGGCCACTTAAGTTAGTAAATTACTTGAATAGAGTTATCAGTTCTGATAAACAGATACTGCGCTCGATACGAGACCAGTAAATATGTGACGATATGTGACGGCAAATATGTGACGACCAGTAAATATGTGACGCTTATTGATAGGGATCTCCGATTTTCTTGAATGTAAGTCCTATCAGACTGCCAAAACCATTGATTTGAGCAATTTCGAGTGCTGTAGAGTTGTTGCCAGGATAGTTGAATCCAGAGTTTTTTCTTACAGTGGCTTTTTGTACAATAGTGCATTTGTGCATCATGAGTTGTACAAACTCCTAAACACACCGCACGAAATTTTCTTCTGACAATTATTATTTCGCCCTGGTAGACGTTCCAGAAACCATGTGCTCATTTCTCCTCAACCTGTCGCAATTAATGCATGAAATTATCTGACAGTAGAACTACGGATTGCAGATGATAGTTACAGTCCTGTATACATAGAATCCGCCAGCGTCAGCGTTACACGCATTGAAATTTATTCAACCAATTACAAACCTCCTAGCGATTAGCCACGAAATTGTTAAGTTCTGTGATTGGTTTAAAATATGTCAATACGAGTGACGCTGACGGATTCTATGTGAACATGTCCTGTAAGAGTTACAAGGCACAATATCTCGTACGAAGACCGTATTTTTTTAAGCACGAAATAAGCATATGAGGCAGCAGTGGACCTACATCCATTTGCATTAGCCTATGTGAATTTAAGAAATGTTCTAGTATGGTCGTTGAATGTTCTTCCATACTTCGCTACGTTGATGGCAGTGGACGAAAATGATGTTAACATCTCGAGTTGATAGAATGGAATCAATTTTTGACGCTGATTGTTTGTCTGTCATTGTCTAAGGAATGTTTTCAACGGAGACGCTAGATATTCTCTGTGATCTACATACTACTCCGAATTGATAGCCGACTAAACCCTCCTGTTCCTGTTCATAATCTGTGCTCCGTCATGCAGTCTATTTCAGCATTAACTGTCTGAGGGCCTTTTGGGAACCGAGTTTATTAGGTGCAAAGCTAAAAAGCAACAAGTATCATATTTTAACCCTACTGAGTACACGGGAGATATAACTGATACGGATTGCTTAGCCAGCCACCCAACCACTGGCTGTATAATAGAAAAGAATGACGTTAAAACGATACAGTTTCTTAAACTACAAAACAATGATTCGGATGATGTTTGAATTTTTTCAAATTCAAGGAGCAAAGCAATAACGACCAATGCTCTCATTGACGCTTCGATTGTCGTGGGCCTTGTGGGATTGTCTGTGTAACGTCCATGAAACGTGCCCGCGAGAACAGTTGAGCTTTGCACGTTTCACCAATATTGTGTGGGAATTGTTATATTTTATCCCACATTCCGGCATTCATATAAATTACTATTTTTCAGTGTGACATAATGTCATTTGCATGCTTGGTTTTCATTTTATTTTTTTGGTTACGTTACAAGTACTGAAGTGGCAACTTCGATAGATATTGCTGAGTTTTTGAGATATACGATATACTCGGTGAGAAGAGGTTGTAATAGTGCTTTGCTGTTCTTGTGAATTTGTTTGTTTTAAATAAAGAAAGTTTGTTTTTAAGTTTGGAATGTTCAATTTGAAAAGAATCTTGTGAAGCCGAGTCAACACCCTCACTGCATGTGGAACCCAAAAAGGATATCGACTCATTAACTTAGGCGGGTGATTTTACATATCGACTCCTCCATACTCGGAGATTGAAATAAAACCGCTCAAAAAAAACTGTGAATATTTGACTTTGCGTGCGTTGGACCAGTACGGTGGTTTACAGTCTGTAAGTTTTGCAGTCTATCTTTGAGATTTGAGAATACTCCTGTCCAACGGTTCCGTAAACACGCGCTTGGGAACAATTACAGCGGCTCTGGGTGGTCTAAATCGCCATTACGTAGGGGTAATTTAGCTACTCGATCAAAGAAATAAAACGGAAAATAGAGCAGTATAATTGCACCTAGCTTACACAACATTGTCATTTAGTCTTTCTTTTAGATGGCTTCATTTCCAAGTAGGCTTGTTGTATTATTTTATTGAAGGCCCACGACAATCGTTAGTTTCAATGAGAGCATTGGTCGTTGTTGCTTTGCTCGTTGAATGGAAAAAATTCAAACATCATCCGGATCATTGTTTTGTCGTTTAAGAAACTTGTATCGTGTTTACGTTATTCTTCCTTATTAGGACCTAGCATCCACTTTATTCGTATTTTGAGATGATTTGATTATATGAATTTTTTTTTTGTTTTGAAGAATCGGAGCTTGTAGAATTCGGCAGATAGAAAATTAAACTGGAAAAAAATTGGTTAGAAAATAGAAAATTATAATGTAATGGCTTACCCAGTATCTTTTTTTACACGGAAATAGCAAATGCTTAATTTTTTGGAAGTACAAGGTATATGTTCATTAATTTTGGGATTGGTCTTAAAAAAATACGATTATGCTGGTAAAAAAAAAACATTGCCTTTAACTTCGTAGCAATGCTCTTAACTATTTTTTCTAATGATAAGAAAAGGCTTTTTTTTACGAACTTGAAAGTTTCCCTTAATTGTTTTTGTATACTTTTTTATCTGACTTTTCCTCGGTCCTGTATTATTGTAATCATCTGTTAATTAAGAGACATTTTCCAACTACAAAAACCATTAAAAAGTATTAGAGAGTGATTAACAATATTTACAGAAGTTTTCCGTTAGTATTAAGCGAGGTTCAGTTTTTCTTTGAAAGTGGAATAATTTGTTTAGCGTTGAAGCTATTCCATTGAAATGTTTATTTTAATTTTTACATTTCTATTACTATTTTAAAATTTACTTAAAATTAACTGAGGTAACTTGAGCTGTTTAATTATGACAGAATAAACCGATAGTTTAAGCAGAATGATTTAAAGAGGGTAAATAGGGTAAATCATGTCTGATAATTACAAAATTAGGTATTAATAACTTATGATAAAATACATACTCTTATTTTCAGCTGATTAATTGGTAAAATAAGGGTAATACCCTTAATCAAATATTGTTGAAGAATACCTTTTAACCATACATCGTTTCGGGAAAATTATAATTAAAAAATTATTTATAACTATTCTAAACAATTAAAACAAACTTTGAATGGATTTTAACGTTTGACCTTAATACCACATAAGAGGAAGTTGTTAGTAAAATTTATACGTATTGTTTTGTGCTAAGGTTTAAAAAATTAACTTCTATAAGTACCGTATATCAGTTATGATTAAAATAAACTTAAAATACAATACATATCAATAGACTTTTAAGTATAAAATATGTCTGACAATTACAACGTGTATAGTTATTTATTACGAGTTGCATACGTTCAGTTTCTACTAGTAGGGAAAGATAAATGTGAAAATGATTCATATCAATCTCTAACCAGCTAAAAATTGATATATATATGTAATATATCCAATATCGGAACCAGATGAAGTAATTACTTTTCAGGTGATGCTTTCGTCTAGACGTTGGCTTGAGTAGTCGAGAGCTTTAATTAGTCCAGTTGGAGGAAGAATAATTTTATTTACTTGAACACATTACCGATATTTGATCGGTTAACATACGGGTATTAGGAGATATATAAAAGACAGGAAGATATTTACATATTTACAAAGAACAGAAAGAATGGATATTAGTGTCTTATTCAACCCACATCCAATAAGAAAAGTGACGACTATAGAAATTTAGTTTTACTTGTACACGTGACCAGTATATGAGGTGACATTCTAACGGGACAGCCAGGGGCCGCAAAAAACAGAAACGAAGTAGTTGCATAAGGGAAAAGACAACATTGAAGGTATAGAATTAATAGATGGGGGGATATTATTATAAAATAAATTCATATCAAAATATAATCTCAAAATTGTAAAATTTAGAGTCAATTGATATGTAAAAATAGATATTTTTCCACAATTTCTTACGAAAAAAAATATGCTTCTTTCGAATTATTTTGATGATAACCTTTTGATCAGTTTAAAAGATTGATTTTAATACTTCATGAGTCCAGAAAAGTTTTGGGTAACATTTATAGATACATTGTTTTATGTTGATTTTTTTAAAAAGTTAAGTGAATCGATTTTTTTAAAGAGCTGTTTGAGATTTGTGGTGCAAAAAAAAAAAAAAAAAAAAAAAAAAAACTGCAATTGCAACACATGCCAAAGTATAAGAGATAAATACGTTCAATGAATATGATGCAACAAAAATAATTTACCAAGTTTAATTTTGCACCCTCAGCTATATCTGATAATTAAAGTAAAACAAGAAAATTATCTCTCTTAACCCGTCATTGTTCGCGCTATGAGCGTTTCTCTCACGCTTGTCATATAAATTGCACTCCTTATTTGAAAGTGACCCTGGGGACACCCCCCCTGTCTAGCTGACTTTTAGAATCTCCTCAGCAATCTTTTATCAGTTCCAATAAGAATCAGGGTTTGTTTGACCTTCAAACAGCCTACTATTTAATTAGGTGTCCTTTGTGTGAGCATTTCTCTCATCGCGCGACCACTGGCGTTTGGATCATGTGAGAGCGTTTCTCACCAAGAGACCACCAGCGTTTGTGTTATTTTTATAGATAACACGATGAGGTGAGTACGTTTATCGCCTAATTTTATTTGCAAATTTAGTTTGTTAGCAGCGTTAACAAACAAAAAAGAAGTGTCACCTATCTTTGTGAGTACAAAATATAGGGACGAACGAAGCAGTATGTTCGCGTTTTCGTCAACTGGCACTTTAGTGTCTTTAATCCAAAGAAAAGAAAAATGTTCTTTATTCGTCTTTGCACAATGATAACAAAATAGATGAAGATTCTAGCGTCCTCTCTAAACCAGAGATTATTACTTTTTATATTCTCACTAAGCGTGGTGTCAAAAATAGTCGACGAACTCAAAGATGAGTACTCTGTTTCGAGGAAAAGTCGCAGATGGCCATTGACATTATTTTTTTCGATCATGAACATTGGTGGTATCAAAAGCCAAATTGCATATACTGCAAATACAAGCAATACGATGGCTAGACGAGCCTTCTTGAAGGAATTAGCATTGGAACTGGTGACTCGTTATTCAGTTCCAAACTTGTCACCCGCATTGCGAATTGCAATTAGCCAAATAACAGGAGTTGAAGGCTCCTCAAGAATCAAACGAACAGTTGAAACAGTCGGAATTTGTACATTCTGTCCTCGAAGAAAAATAGGAAGTCAAAAAAGGGTTGTGTTACCTGTGCGTGACCTATTTGTACCGAACATTCAACTTTCGTGTGCCCCGGATGCTCTGTTAATAAAGATTTCTAGTGTAATATTTTATTTACTAGGTCCATGTCGTCTAATTCATAAGACTTTCAGTTGACGTTCTAACAAAGTATAAATAATATGCTTTTTATAAATTTAATTCATAAAGTAGGTATGATTTTTTAAAATTTGACTTTCGCTATTAATTTTCCTGAATAATAGCTGTAAAATAATTATTTTAATTTTTTTTTCTTCTTTCCAATGCGGTGGCACTTATCGCGAAGACATACGCCTATAATTCCCCCTAGTTTTGCTGGCCACTTTATTATGGGGGTGCCATATAGGCGGGCCAGCATTGCCCCTATGAAGGGACGACACAAACGGAGGCATTTTAGTGGTGCTTCGCCGGGATTCGATCCAAGCACCCTCAGCACCGAAAACCAGCGCGCTGTACCACAAGGCCGCCACGGCCCTTGTTTTAATTGTAATTTCCTTGTTTGTGATTGCTAAATATTAATGTAATTCCTTCAAAAGAAACAATTTTGAAGTGTTATTATTGAGTAGACAACTTAAAATAGCGGTAAAGGGTAGTGTGAGAAAAACTCTCACGCACGACCACTGGCGTTACTCAAATTGGTGCGACCAACGACGGGTTAATTTTTTATAACTTGAAGAATACATTAATCTAATCTTCTTTTCGAAAATGAAAGGAAATTAAACATACAATTTAGATAAATTTAAAAGCTTGATTTGAATAATATTTTAGAGAAAGTATGGAATATTTGAAAAAGGTAAGCTTTTCAATGAAAGACTTTCAAGGCGAATTTTTTAAATTAACTGACACAACATTAGTCAAAGCAGTTTATGGTTGTTGGTTAGTAGCTATATAAGCTCCGCTCAGTGTTAACCCGTGGAGAAAATTTTGGATTCAGAGATTTAAAAAAAAAAAATTGTATTCTGTAATGCAGAATAAATTTTCTTACTCGGGTATCTTTTCCATTCTGTAAAAGAAACGCAAATATTGCTTTTTGTAACTGTCATTAATGCAATTACTGGTGTTAAACTAAAAGTAATCAAGAAATATTAGGGTAAAGTTTAAAACATGTTTAATTACTCTAGAAATCACAGTTAGAAGAGACGGATTACATTACACAGTACAAAGCAAGTGAAAAATATTTAGAGAAAAAATGTTGACCTAACAACCAAAATTGGGCATCAGACCGGGACGTCTCCACTCTCGACAAAATCCAGACTCTCTCTGGCTAAAAAAAAATGACAGTACGATGGAAGTTTGCATGCAAAGTCTATCCGCATGGTGGCGACATCTATATTTGAGGCTTGAAAGTATTATAGCGGGTGTTATATTTTTAAATTTGAATTATTTTTTGAAAAAAAAATATGCGACATATTATGTTTTAATCGCATATTATTTCTCTTTCGTGGACGGATTTTCTAAAATGAATAAGAGTAAAAATTTTTTTTCTCTAAACTGTAGCACTTTTTCTCAACCTAGGCGATTTCATGGAGGATGTGAGCAGCTGTTACGAGCAAATGGTCAAAATGACTTCAAAACTACACATGATAGAAATATTTTCAAATTATGAACAGTAAAATCCACTTGACAGTTTTAACTTATGTATAACCATTAATAATAAAGCTCTGATAAGTCGAGTAGATACAAAACTTTATTAACATTTATTTTCTTTATCTCCTATAAAATCTGATCATAACAATTTTCAACAAATCGATTGTGCTAAACTTCAGTAAAAAAAATTCCTTAACCACATTTAATACATATGAAATGTGTTTTTTAATTTCAGATCAGTATCATTCAGATTTCCTTAAAAGTGTGTCAGATAGTTTTCAGTTTTATTCTGAAATTTGGGAACCTTTTATTGAGGCGGTGCATTTAACATTCACTCATGACGAATGAGGTACAAAATTCAATAAAGAAAACAAAAACTTTTGACTCAGAGATAAACCACAGCGCAGTACATATCAAAATAGTTTCAGGGATTAAATATGTCTGAGTATTGCGAAATGAATAATGATGAACATTAGGTAAATACTATTATACTTAGCTGAAAAGTAGAGATAAACCACCAAATAATCTATGTAAATTTATCACCGTTGGGAAGAATATATATATATATATATATATATATATATATATATATATATATATATATATATATACATATATACATATGTGTGTGTGTGTGTGTATGTATTAACCGGTGAAAGGCAAAGTGGTGAAGTCAGTAAGCCAAGTGTGCAAGTAGAAAGCGTTTTACTGCAAAAAACTACAAAAAATTCCATTATAAATTGAATAAATTATAATTCATAATAATTATTATAATATTGAAAATAATAGTTATTTGCAATTCCACTATAAATTGAACATGGAGATTACATTTTTGCCCTCAGCTGAAAAAAGTTGAAAATGTGACTTACACCACTTTGCCTTTCATTGCCTCATATATATATGTATATATATATATATATATATATACACACACACACACACACACACACACATATATATATATATATATATATCATAAAATATTTCATGTAAATTAAGGATAATTTATCATTTTGATCTGCATGCTACGTAAAGGGGTAGGCAAAATTTATTATAGGCAAAAGTAATTTCGCGTCAACATAATGCGTTTAATACACTTCGCATTTAATCGTTTCTCGTATGTACATACATAGTTTGCATAACTCACAATAACATGCCTTCTCGATATATGACGACATAAGACAAGCAATTAATGGGATTCCTAGGGCACGGTACTGGAATGCTCTCCCTTATCCAACTATTACTGTACTTATTCATACCCTACTGCCCATTTCAGGTTTCGAAATGAAAGTTATTCTAACCATTTCGTACTAGAGTGGCCTCTTTCTAGTTCCAGATCTGATGCAATTAAAGTAGCGCGCATTGTTCTCTTTGATAGGCAATGCTGAATGTATTGATAACGGATATAATTCATCTCGGCCGATATTTGGAGATAAATGAATGCATGTATTCTATGTATTATTTTTAAGGGTTAGTTACAATTTCTTTTCTCTTTTACATGCAATACTTAATGTATAGAACTTCATTTGAAAATGGATGTCTAGTGTATGCGTTTAGTTTTCTTTGACGATTCACATTTAGAAATCAATGGGGGTGCAAGTCCCGAAATTAGTATAGGTAATAATAACCTATCGGAGCTGGCATTGAACCAAAGTTATTGGTCAATTTTAACCCTATGTTAAAAAAACCACCCATTCTGCTAAAAAGGAATAAAAATAAAAATTTTAAATACAGGTGACCCTCCTATAACACGGTAGATAGGTTCCTAGAAAATGCCGTGTTGTGTGAAACTGTGTTATATGAGACCCAGAAACAGTACAAAACAGGGGGTTACGTTCCGAAAAAATATTAAAATATTTTTTTAAAATTCCATATAAGCAAGTTAATTTTTGCTAAAAATATAAATGCATGTATAACACAAAACGAAAAGAAACAAAAAAATATTATTTTCATTTAATGTGACATTAATTTAATAAATTTCTTCCTCATTACTGCTAAGTACAATCAAACGAGAACATGTTTTCGGCTGAACTATATCACCTTCAGAACCTATTTCTTCATTTAGATTTTTTGCACCTTCTATCCTCTTTAAAAAATATGTAATTTTTGTTTGTTTCCTGGTTCTTACAAGGTCATTGTAGATTTCACCGTATGGAGATAGACAATTTTGCAGCTCCCTTTTGAATTTCGGCTTCTTTCAGCGGAAGGGTCTGCATTCAAGAAAAATTATGCAAGATGTTCAGCTAAGCTTAGGCCTTCTTGCAATTTTATAGAGGTATAAATGAAGGAATTATAATTTGCTTATACATTTTCATGTAAAGCCAGTATAGTTTATTATTCCTTCCCGTCATTATTTTAAGGTAATTTAGTTTTTAAATGTGTGAAACAAAAATCATATTGTCTACTGCTGTAGAAGTACAGTGTTGTACAATTTATCCTATCGTGTTAGAGCGAAACCGTGTTGTAAGATGCCGTGCTGTAGGAGGGCTACCTGTATTCAGAAATCTTTATGAAAACATTTCTGTGTTTGCTATGCAATGGGTGTTAAGTCCAAAATAGTCTAAAATGAGTTATCAAGCCAGACATGTTTGAAAAATCAAGGGCTACTGCAGGTCCAATTCCACTCCTAAATATTTTTATTCACCAGGGAAAAATTTGGGATAAGTGAAACAAAACACAAACATGTTAGTGTTAAAGGGGGTTATGTCCCAATCAAGAACATAACACTCTTTACTCAACAAAAATAAAATTAGAAAAATTTACTTAAAAAAAATGAAAAATTAAACTTAAAAAAACTGACTTTAACAAAAACCGTGTTTTTTTTTTCAATCCCGTTTATCTCAAAACTACGATTTTGGACTTGACACTATTTACACTGCAAACAGAGAATTTTATAGATTAAATTGATTGTGTAGGGAAAATATTTTGATTTGTTGTCTAATTTGTTTCTGAAACTTGGGGATCTTTTAAGATGTAATCATACAGGTAGAAAACACCATAATGAGAAACTGGTATCCGTTAACGAAAGCTTTTTATGAATTTTCCTTCAAAAAAAATAAAGAAAATCATAGCTAAGCAACCGTAGAAAACAATAAATTCTTATCTTTTCATTTACTCAGCAAGTTTTTATTCTTTTACTGTTTAGAAATATCATATGTCCAAATATCGACTCCCTGTAACATAGTCGAAACTTGACTCCAAATGCCATTCCACAGATTTTTCAAAATTAGGTGCGGGACGGAAGATACTTTATGGTTAAGATTTATTTCGGCCAGAAAACGATTTAGAAGTGTCAAAAATTAGACGTGCATGAAATGTCAGCGAGACGCCCGAAATCGCTAAATTCTCAGAGCGTCTGATCTGCGGAAATGGATAAAAATTTGACCCCAAATAAAATTCAATATATTTTTAAAATAAGGTGCGTCATGGAAGATACTTTATCGTTTAGAGTCTTTTCATCCCGAAAGCGATAGAAAAGTGTGAAAATTTATATGAGAGAGAAATTTCTGCGAGACGCCCGAAATCGTTGACTTTTTACAGTGTCCGACCCGCGGAAATGGGCCAAAATTTGACCCAAAATGTAATTCGAGAGATTTTCAATAATTTTGCACTGTATCCATAGATAGAACAGGCGCACACTATCGCTTGAAAAAGCTTCTAAACAGAAGTTTTTTAAAACAGAATATTTGTGCTGCAACCTAATCAATATGTACAATGTTCCCTCCGGAATAATTTGATATTGTAACATTAGATACAACAGGTGTCCTATCCTTCGAAACATTTCCTAAATACGAGGGTTGTAAATAAAGTAGTGGTAACGTACCCCAGAAAGTTGTAGAACATCGGGCATGCGCAAACAGAATATCAGAGGAGTGATGTGGAGCTGTTGTCAATGTGTAGAGTACATAAAACTGTCGATCCAGTAGAGAGGGCAGTTGCTGCGTGATGTTGAAGTGGACAGTGTCGTTTCTACCTCTCTAAATCATATTTACAATAATTACAAGATAAAAAGAACTTTTTATATACCACGTTTTCAAATGTTCTGTTGAATCATATAAACTGGACAATTCTCTCTTAATTGCACAAACCTTCACGTAATTACTCTTTTTCACTTTCTTTTATTTAATTGTAATAACTTTTTAGTCGTTTCCACTATCCACAGACTTTATAAACTTCAATTTTTTATAATTTTTAAAAATTTTTCGCCCAATATTTTTGTAACCAAACTAAATTCACATGTATTCTGTTTTCAAAATCGTCAAACGCCGTTACGCAAAACTGCAAGCATTGAGTTCGATCGAAGCGCCACCTTGCGGATTTGTTCGGTGAAAAGTATTGAAAGAATGCACTGTCATCGTGTTCTGATCTATTCTAAAAGTTTCAAATGTCTAGCTAGTCGGAAGTTAGATAAAAATCGATTATAAGATTTGTACTGGACAAACAAACACACACACACAAAGAAACAAAAAAACAAGAAAGCTAGTTAATAAAAACATGGTAAAAAGTGATCAGCGGTAGGGGATTAAAATCGAGGTTGTTTGTGGCTACAGCACCATTTGCACTCGGCTATACGACGAAAACGTCCACTTTCATTGCGAGAAAATCTCCCTATCGTGTTGCATGACAATGCTAGTTGTCCCGTTGCTCGATATGTAAATGATCTTTTGCGACGGTGGTCTTGGGAGTTGTTGGAACACCCTCCGTACTCCCCTGACACGACCTCCCTCCTAAGTTGAAAGAACCCTTCGAGGCATCAGATTTCCTGATTTGCTTTGATGTCGTCCTCTGAGCCGAGCAGTAGGGCGCTTCGTCGCTGACATCAACACACAACATCTTGCCAACGGTATCCTACGGCTTCCTGACATCTGTCAAAAGGTACAAGACTTTGCTGGTGATTATATTGAAGGAAATAATGCAATTTTGCATGTACGTTCATTGAAAAATGTTTCCCTGGTATGTTGCCATTACTTTATTTACAACCCTCATAGTTATTTTTCAAACCGAATATATATGCTGCAACCTGGCTCAAAAGTATTCCATACGTTATTACTTTCAGTGAGTTTTACGAGTGATTTTAAAAGAACAATTCTTATAAACAACTAGCTGAAAACCCGTACTTCGCTACGGAGTACATTCAAATTACATACAATGGTCAATGTATGCAATTAATGCCAAAACAAATAAATATATGTATTTATAATAAATACGACGATCAATGTATACAATTGATGTAATATATATATATATATATATATATATATATATATATATATATATATATATATATATATATATATTTATAAAAAAATCGTAAGGGATATTTTTAAAGACAAAATAATGTAGATGAAAATATTCAAATTAAATCTATTAGGACATACTAAAGAATATAGTACAGTTTGAGGAACATATCTTTTACTGTATTTTAATATTTTTTTGGATAATGTCCAATCGTCTGCTGCATTAGAAAGAAAAAAAGTAATTTTTTGTCTATTTCATTGTTATCACGTGACGATAAATTTATTTTAAGTACCAGGAAAAGAAATCACGTGAAAAGCATCTAATAAATTAAATTCTAAAAATTAATCTTTAAAAATTCACCAAAAATCAGAAAATGAAGGTAACGATTCAAAAAAGGTTTCATTTTAAAGGAATTTTTATGATCTTTATCGTGATATAAATTTTATAACCCTCAAATTATTATTTTAAATGCAAACTTCAAAAAAGTCACTAAAACAGCTTAAAAATTTTATTTAAAGAAATCTAAGAAGGATTTTTCAAAAATCTTTCTTAGTGCACCCCTACACCATAAGAAGAATCGCCATTCAAAATTTCAGTCCTTTAGGTTAAGCGGTTTGGTCTGTGCGTTGTATGTCAGTGAGTTAGTCAGTTACGGAACTGTTTTATATACATAGATGAACAATGTTTTGGAAAATTTAACTGAAAGCACAGAAAACGTGGAACGAAGAATACCATCATTATGCTACCCACATCACAATATCTAATAATCGAGAAATAAGGATATTACGAGACAAATTGTTTTCATAAATTGAATGCTACAATTTGACTTCAATTCTTTGAGTCACAAAAATAAAAAATAAACCACCGAAAACAATTTTTAGATAATTTATTCCATTTTTTTCACAAAGAAAGAAGAAAACAAAATGAAGTTCGGAACCACATGTAAACAAATTTCTTTTGTTATTGAAATAACTACTCATCGAAACAACATCTATTCTATTGAATGTAAATTTAAATATTTCTGCTAAACAATCTTCGCAAACAGAGTATAAAAGATAAAAAATAAAACAGTTATTTTATGAAAATTTAATCATAAAAAACCAAACAAAGGCGGATCAATATAACGGGGGAAAAACCATTCATCGCTTTATTGTTTTAATAAAAATTCACCGAGCATTTTATTTATTTTTATCCCTCGAGAAAATCATTTATGTATTGAATGATTTTTTGAATGATTTTTTGAGGAGATACACTGCGGAAAATAAATAAATTCTTTCGCCGAATAAACGGCACAGTTTGCGATTAAAACTATCCCAGCCGTGCCATGAGAAGGATGCTAATTATCTATTAAAAACAGTAGCAAAAATTAAATTGTTTATCGATTTCAAATATTTAGAGAGAAAAAGAAATTCTAATTATGGCTCAATATTTTAATTAATATCGTTCATAAAAGAATTTTAATTGGAAGCATCAAGACTTTCATTAGATACCGTAATTATGAAATGAACAAATTTGTAAGATATAAATTACATAGTGATTCTGATTATAGTTATTCAGATTTTAATAATTATGGAAACTTTTTTTTTCAACACTGCATGCACTTATCTCGAAGGTATAACTATAAATTTAGGAGCTCTATATAGCCGGACAAACATTCATACTTATGAGGGAATTAGCCCAGTCAAAATAAAAAAAATATGAAAGTTTTGAAAATTGGTGGAGATGTTTGTTTTGACATATTGTTGAACATACTAAAAGTCCCCACCGTTAGACTTGTGTTTTCACCGCCATCTTGGAAAATGTGTACACTCTTTTGGTTTTTGCAAGTAATTTGAGTAATATTGATTTTATGTAAAAATTGCTAGTACAAAAAATAAAGAGCATTAACTTGTAAACAAAACATTATTTACATTTTTTTATAAGTCTCACACGAACAAAGATAATTGACTTTGAAAGGAGCGAACTATCACACCTGGGACGCGGATGCGCGGGTCATCCACATCTCGATGGGGGGATTGACCCGCGCATGTGCCCCACAAGTCTTGTATACTCACGTTTGTCGAATCTCTGCATATCAAAGCTCGAAATTAAGTGGCACAAACATCCAATCCATTGTTATCAGGTTGTATTGTGAGGCTTGGTGGATTCTATCTTTTTTTGTAATACTTAGGCTTCTTTGGGTACATAATGGCTGGAGGTGGGTTAAAATAAATACTAACTTTTATATACGTAACTACGTCAGTAGAAAAAAATGTTGCCTGGCCATTCATACGCTAGAAAAATCCGATCTCATTTATTTACTCAAACATCTATAGCAAAAATAATTTTTGAAGACATGGACATATCTGATTTGAAAAGCAATTATCTCCATGAGTTGTTTAAAGATTTTAAAGGATTTTTCTGTGTTTTTGCGAATAACTTGATAAATATTAACTTTATGTAAAAAAAAGTTTAATACAAAAGTTAAAGAAAACTAAATTGTGTACAAAAAATTTAAATACATTTTGTCTTAACCCTAACACGTACCAAAATATTTACTGTTAAATGAGCGTTGATTGTGGAGGTAGCATCCAAGTATCTTTGTAGGCGCTTTCCTTTGAATTATCTTCAATCCCTCATTGCGGCATTCTTTAAATACAAGAAAATAGACTTTAATGTGTTTTGGTATGTAGATAATTGATCATTATTAATTTTATAAACTAATGTAATAAACTTGGGTGTATTCACTACCGTATTTTCATTGTGTATAATTTTTTAAGCTCGCCTCCTTTATGTTTGACGTGTTTTTTTCGGTACGGGATTGTTCGCGTCGTCAGTCTTGAAAAGATCGTCTATGGGTCAGCTAGCATCACCTCATTCATTAATTCCTTTTATTGGATCCTCATGATCTACAGGGCAATAACTTCAATGGGGTATGTCATTGTGGCATATCCCACTGAAGTTATTGCAGGCTGTTGTGCAGTTGATGCTTGCTTTCCGACACACGCATCTTTCACCCCAGTCAGTCTTACAGTTGCAAAACACTATGCTTAAAACTGAATAGGGAGCCACTGCATCCATAATTGTGATGAGCACAAGGGTTTTCTCTTGACGTTTCCAACCCCACATTTCAGGATTCAACTCATTCCCAAACCACTTCTGCACTTGGTGATACAACCGAAAGGAATGTAGCCTGGCTTCCTCTTCAGTTGATGGAGCAGACGAAATATATGGTTTTTATATTAGGGCGAAATTTTGAGAAGCATTTGTGCCTAAACTTATTTAGGGACTGTTCACTGGAATGTGCTCCATACCAGATCAGAATAAAACATTTTCCTGCTTGAGCAGCATCATTGTGCGTTGAGTTGCATTTATTAACTACTGTCATGTTGTGTTCCATATCTTTACTTTCGAACATTTTTACACAAAGTTTCTTTCCTTTGTTGGATGCTGCAGAAGTAGTATCGCATCCACTGAACGCATGGAGAAAAAGGATACATTATTATGTCCCTATGATTGTATTTTATTTGATGAATATATTTGTCTTTGCTTTCCCTTTGCGTGGTTTGACAAGGAAAATGCCTTTTTTCCGTACGAGTGAGAGCTGTTAATAGAACCAAGTGGTCAACATCTTCACCGATGATTACAACGATGTTGTTACCAGAACATGCTTCATTAATTGCAGTATTTACAATGAGAATATCAGCATCATCATTTCTTTGTCGGAATCGAATCCCATTGTTTTCCAGCTGAACTGATAGAATGCTGATAAATTCGCTCTTGTTGTTTTCATTTGAAAGGAACTATTCTTGTTGAACAGTAACTCGCAAGTTTCCATCAAAGTTTATGTCTACAGATTTTTTCACAATAGACCGTATATTTTGTTCAATTTTTTGTACTGTTAGTGGTGTTGGATTAGGCATTCAAAGCGACTATACAGCTGGTACCATAGTGCTTTTTATATAGTTAACTTAATTTGTGCAAACAGCCGAAAAAGTTAATTGTATTCCCCATTTGACACGGTGTAGGTGAAAACCACTGTCCACAATGTTGACGCAGTTCAGGAGGTTAAGGTCTTTGTTTGGAACTTCAAAAACGTCGTACATGGTCAATGTCATTGTCTCTCGCATACCATCTTCATTTAACAGAGCCAACGGAAAAGGAGCTAACTCATATTCTAAATAAAATGCTATGTCTTCGTCGTTTTGTTTAGCAATCGTTATCCTCTGAAAAAGCAACAACGGGTTTACTACTATATTGAAGCCGTTTACTTTCCCCGTACAATTGACGGTGATCAAGCTTTCATAAGGTTTACCATTTGAAAGTACTGAAACCAAATGGCTGCAGTGGGGCCATTCTCTTTCGACTTCTTCAAAGTCATCCTCATTTTAATCTCATATACGATGGCTCATATATGAGTATGTCCGTTTATGGTTTCTATCGATAGTAGTTCAGTAGCAAAATCTCTAAACAACTCATGGAGATTATTGCTTTTGAAATCAGAAATTTCCATGGCGTCAAAAATTATTTTTGCTAAAGCTGTTTGGGCAATTAAATTAGCTAGGATTTTTCTAGCGTATGAATGGCCAGGCAACATTTTTTCTACTGACGTAGTTGCATACATCAAAGTAAGTATTTATTTTTACCCACCTCCAGCCATTATATATACCCAATGCAGCCTAAGTATGACAAAAAAAGATAGAATCCATCAAATCTCACAATACAACCTGATAACAATGGATTGGATGTTGCTACAACTATCTCTCGAGATTTTATATGCAGAGATTTGACAAACGTGAGTATGCAAGACTTTTGGTACACATGCGCGGGTCGACCCCCATCTCGATGGGGATGACCCGCGAATCCGTGTCCCAAGTGTGATAGTTCGCTCCTTCCAAAGTCAATTTTCAATTTTTGTACTCAAATTTTTTACATAAAATCAATATTTCTCAAGTTGCTTGCAAAAAACCAAAAAAGTGTACACATTTTCCAAGATGGCGGCGAAAGCTCAAGTCTGATTGGTGGGGACTTTTAGTATGTTCATTAGCATGCCTAAAAAACATCTCCACCAATTTTCAAAACTTTCATATTTTTTTTAGCCATTCATCAAAATCGGGTCTATTTTGACTGGGGTAAATACCAGAGGAACTTTTCAAACCTTTATCGAAACCAAACTCACTCCATAGAATTTTGTGGCGTTAACAGCTTAAAGCTGCTGTGTACTAACCCTATTGGAATCGCTCACCTCAATGTTAACCTATGGATAAAATGTGTCTATTGTCGACAGCTACATGGATGCTGATAACACAGGGCTACAAAAAAAAAATTTGTGCCTAGGATTTTAGAACTGATTTTAGCTATATTTGGGGCGAATCTAAATATGAAGTCAGTTTTTCTCTATCAGCTCGACTTTTTTAGATACAGTAAAACCTCGTTTATCCGGACTAACTGGGACCATAGGCAATCCGGACAATCGAAAATCCGGATAATCCTGGCAATATGGGTAATAAACAATACAAAATCCTTAACTAAGAAGACTTTGTTTTGTAACAAAATTACATAGTATTGTTTACAAAACATTAAAAAATAAAATATTTGCACATCGTTTCTTAACAAAGAATTGGTAAGTATAGTGGAGTTTTCTTAAACTCAATAAAAAAGCATTTTTTTACCATAATTTATTGTACATTCTATGCAGGAACTGTACATTGAATCAAACTAAAGAGCGATTATTTGGCGTACTTGTAGTGACGCTCTTGCTATCATAGTTAAAAATTATTATCTAATGGGAACATTAAATAAAAATGTCTACAAATCCGATCCGGATTATCCGGAGATCCGGATAAACGAGGTTTTACCGTACATCCACTTATCCATCAATATTTATTTCTGTTCAATACATTCAAGTATGGGTAATTTGTACTCCTGGGAAACTGGACTCCTGGAAAAAATGGGTCTTCCAGAATGTTTTCCAGATGATTGGCGCCTATTTATTGCAGCTCAAAGCGAAGTTTGAAATGTGTCCTTCTACACAGTGGGAACAAATATGGTTCAAAACCAATGGCTCAATCAACGAAAATGAAAGAAGAATATGACAACATAGTTTTGGTCGCGGAGAAGATAAAATATCATGAACATCAATGGGTGATTTGCGTGGACTTCAAAATGGTAAATTTTCTCCTTGGACAGGAAAGTGGCTACATCAAATATCTTGCATCGTGTGCCTCTGGGATAGCAGAGACAAAACACACCACTGGACTAGAAAAGAGGAGAGAAAACATGGACATTGGGGAAAAGAATGTCATTAACGACCCCTTAGTTGGACGAAAGAAAATTATCTTTCCTCCACTGCATATCAAGCTGGGCCTAATGAAGCAAATTGTAAAGGCTCTTGATAAGAACGGATCATACTTTGCATATGAAGAGTAAAAAATGCCTAAGTTGAGTACGGAAAAAATTAAAGCAGGAATATTTGACGGCCCACAAATAAGACAACTCATTAAGGATCCTGCCTTTGTAAATTCCATGGATGAGGCTGAGCGAAAAGCCCGGACTTCATTTGTTGCAGTTGTCGGAAATTTTCTGGGCAAATGTAAAGCTGAAAACTATGTTGAACTGGTAAACGAGATGCTAAACAGTTTCAGATCCCTTGGGTGTAACATGAGCATTAAGGTGCGCTATTTACACTGCCACTTGGATTATTTTCCTGAAAATTTAGGAGACACCAGTGAGGAACAAGGTGAACGATTTCACCAGGATATTAAAACTATGGAGGACCACTACCAAGGAAGATGGGATACGCACATGATGGCAGATTACTGCTGGAGTTTAAAAAGGGACTGTTTCAAAATACATTCAAGAATGTCACGGAAAAGAAGTTTCCGAAGTGTTCAGTGGGTAGTTGGTTTCATCAATGACTTTTTCCTCTTTCTTGCTCTTTGTAATTAGACAAGTACTGCAATATTCTCTATGATTTTTATGTTCCTTTAACATTTAAAAAAATATATAATAATAATCATAAAAAAATACCGTGCTTAGTTTTTTAATTTGATCCATGGATTTAACTTAAAATAGTGTAATGTATATTTCACTAAAATGTTATATCTTTGAAATTTGAGCTCCTAGGCCAAAAACTAATGCCATATTTAAATTCAGGGCATCAAATTCCCATGAAATCAGCTCCAAATACCCCGGCACCAAAACCACTGTTGCCCTGTGAAATCTATGGTATTTAAGGATAGCCTGAGCATTTCTGCACCTTGCAACGGGATTCATTTTGAAAATTTTGTCCACCAAAGGAATGGATGAGCGTTTAAAACACACTAGACTTAGACATTTTCGCCGAAAAATTCAAATTTTAAATATTATTTGCTTTAAAAAAAAAAAAAACGAAAAATGCCCCAAAGCGCAAAATTTCTTTCTTGGATACATTTTTTCCGTAGGTTAACATTGAGGTGAGTGAATCCACTAGGGTTAGGTTAGTACACAACAGCCTTAAGATGTGAATGGCTAATTATAGAAACTATAAAGATATGTTTTGCCGTGCAGTGCTTTGCATTATTTCTTCCCACTCTGTAAAATTGCATTTTCTTAAAAGACAAAAATTTACAAATTAACCCTTCATTGGAAGCATATTAAAATATTAATACAGGAAGGAAAAGAACTATGAATTTTTCAGAAAGAAAAAAACTCTCAGTATTGCAGATGAATGTTCTAGTTTGGCTCTCTAATTTGTTCTGATCTTTTCGTTATTTATTCGGGAAAAAAGATATATGCAGTTTAATGAAATTATTAATGCACTTCAATGTAATCAAAAAATTTAAGTTAAAATTACACAGTAACACGTCTAATAGTTATTCTCATAATAATAACTAGCTGAATACCCATGCTTCACTTAGAAGTACATTCATATTAAATATAACGGTCAATGTATGCAATTAATGCCCCCAAAAAACAAAAAATATATTTATATAAAATCGTAACGGATATTTTTATAGACAAAATAATGTAGAAGAAAATATTCAAATTAAATGCAACGGTCAATGTATGCAATTAATTTCTATGTTTAATATCCATAAAACATACTAATTTTAATTAAATTCTTAAAAAACTACCATCTCAATGAGTCCAGTGGTAAAATTTTATCTTTTAACGTATTTTAATATCTTATTGTCAATTTATTTCATTGTTATTTACGTGACGCGAAATTAATTTAAAGTATCACAAAAAGAAGAACCACGTGGTCAGCATTTAATAAATTGAATTCTAAAAATTAATCTTTATAAATATCCCAAAAATCAGAAAATGGAGGTAAAGATACGAAAAAGATATCATTTTAAAAGAATTTTTATGATCTTTCTCGTGATATAAATTTTATAACCCTCAAATTATTATTTTTAATGCAACTTTAAAGAATATTTCAAAAACAGCTTTAAAATTTAATTTAAAAAAAATCTAAGAAGAATTTTTCAAAAATCTTTCTTAGTGCACCCGTACACTATAAGAAGAATCGCCATGCCAAATGTCAGCCCTTTAGGTCCAGCGGTTTGGACTGTGCGTTATCTGTCAGTCAGTCAGTTACGGAACCTATATATAGGTATATATATATATATATATATATATATATATATATATATATATATATATATATATACTAGCTGAAAACCCGCGCTTCGCTACGGAGTACATTCAAATTAAATACAACGGTCAACGTATGCAATTTATGCCAAAAAATAAATATATATATTTTTAATAAATGCGATGATCAATGTATACAATTGATGTAAAATATATATCTATATATATATATATATATATTTATAAAAAAATCGTAAGGGATATGCATTTTTTTTGGATAATATCCAATCGTCTGCTGCATTAGAAAGAGAAAAAAATATTTTTTTTTGTCTATTTAGTTGTTACGCACGTGACGATAAATTTATTGAAATTACCAGAAAAAGAAATCACGTGATCAGCATTTAATAAATTAAATTCTAAAAATTAATCTTTAAAAATTCACCAAAAATTAGGAAATAGAGGTAAAAATTCGAAAAAAATTTCATTTTGAAGGAATTTTTATGATCTCTCTCGTGATATAAATTTTATAACCCCCGATGTATTATTTTAAATGTAAACGTGAAAAAAGTTTAAAAAACAATTTAAAAATTTAATTTAAAAAAATCTAAGAATAATTTTTGAAAAATCTTTCTTAGTGCACCCCTAAACTATTATCGCCATGCAAAGAATCGCCATGCAAAATTTCCGCCCTTTAGGTCCAGCGGTTTGGTCTGTGCGTTGTATGTCAGTCAGTCAGTCAGTCAGTGAATGAATGAGTCAGTTACGGAACTGTTTTATATATATATATATATATATATATATATATATATATATATATATATATATATATATATATATATATATATACAGAGGCTGTTCGCACATTTTTTAGACGATTTTGGTAAGCGGTAATAAAAAATCGGTTGCTGCAAAAGAAATAATTGCAATTGTACTATGTTTTTAAAAGTCAAAATGATCGTCTGCGGCTTGAAATTTTTGTTTTTATTCAAAATGGCGGTTTTAACAAAGCAGTGGTTCGAAGGCTACATTTATGCTCTTTCCGAAGAGAAATATGCATACTCCGTTATCCAAAAACGATGTGAGAGTCATGGTTTTGTGATATCTAAAGCGTCGATAGGTAATATCGTCAACAAGAAAGGAAAAAAACGTCAAATTGGAGCCTCAAGTGGGACAAAAATTCCAAACAAGTATCCAAGGAAAAAACGGACATCTTCGACTATTGCAAAGGTACGTTGTTTAATGTTAAAAGAAAATTCCCCTAGTCAAAGGACAGTTGCAAAATCATTAAAATTCTCGGTGTCCACTGAAAACAGAATGATAAACGTTGATTTAAATCTTAAGGAAGCGAAAAAACGCAATGTGCATCGTCTTCTTCCAAATCATATAGCTGAACGCAGGACACGCTGCAGAATTCTATATGAGAAACACTTATCCAAAGAAAAATGGAAAACAATTGTCACAATAGATGAATCATGGGTGTATTTAAATGATTGCAACAAAAAAGAGCCATTTATTATCATAAAAGGGGAGAAAAAAATTTAAGTACATGGTTCAAAGAATCGAAAGAAAGTTTTTCTAAGGGATTCATGATTGTTGCTGGTTTTTCGTATAATGGCAAGTTAAAAATAAAGAGAGTGGAAAAAATGTCAAGATTAACTCCAAATACTATCAGGAATATATTTTATCGCCAATTATTCGGAATGAAATACCATCGCTTTACCCACAGTTCCATCAATCTGTGAAACTCCATCAGGACAAAGCTAGCAGCCACACATCAAAATCCACTGTAAATTTCCTAAAAGAAATGGAACAAAAAACTGGTATCAAGGCCATACCCTTCACTGATATCCCTACTAAATCTCCCGATGTATCACTTGTGGATTTTTGTGCTTTCGGACTTTTAAAATCTGTATTATCCAAACGTCGTCCCAAAACCCTTACAGGACTCTGGAAAGCTGTTCAGGAGGAATGGGATAGAATACCTCTTCTGACACTTCAAAAGGCATTATTATCCTGGAAATTGCAGTGTCGAAAGATAGTTCAGAATAAGGGATGTCAAATAGAACATTTAAAACACAAGAATTTTATGTAATTTAGTTTTGTGAATACAATATACATCGTTTAAAAAATGTGTGAACAGCCTCTGTATTATAGAAACTATTTTTAAAGATACGTTTTTCTGCATAGGACTTTGCATTTTTTAATCCCATTTTATAAAATTGTACTCTTCTAAAAGTAAATAAATTTACAAGCTAGATCCTTTATTGGAAGAAATATTTAAAAAGTAGTAGGTATTTTTTTCCAATGTTATTTTTATAAGGAATAATTTTCGCAATGTTATAAACGAATGTTTTAGTTTTCTAAAAGTTGTTTATGGCACTCTGTTTGACATTGTCACTTGTTTTGATCTCCTCTATATTTTTTCGTATAGCAGGCAGATAAATACTTTACTAAAGTCATTAATGTATGTCGATACGTATTTGTTATGAATTTTCTAGACGAAAATTGTCGTAGCATAATTGATGGATATTTTAAATTTTGGTTTATGGCAATACTTTGCCATCCTTATGCGTTTTTAAAGTAAAGTAACGAGATAATCCTTCCTAGTAGACCTTTGGGATGTCGTTAGTGATACAGCTTCTTACAACGAAAAGTAATCACTAAAATTTTTATGTTCAGGTATGAACGTTTCTCGACACAACCAGCATTTAAAACATAATAGAAACAGAATCTTTTAATCTCAGGCAGTGCCTTTCACGAATTGAAAAAAGAAATTAAATTATTTGCTATTATCCTCTGTTCAATTAATTTATCATCTTTCACTGATATTTTTATCTGTAAAGAAGAAATGAAAATATTCAGTATTATTTTTCATTCCTTTTGTTTATCATTATTTATTGATAACACAGGCTAACAGTGGTTTTGGTGCCGGAGCATTTGGAGCTGATTTCATACGAATTTGATTCCATGAATTTAAATATGGCATTAGTTTTTGCCTACGAGTTCAAATTTCCAAGCTATAACATTCTAGTGAAATATACGTTACACTATTTTAAGTTAAATCCATGGATCAAATAAAAAAATGAACATGGATTTTCTTTATTATTATTTCATTTTTAAAAAATGTTAAAGGAACACAAAAATCATAGAGAATATTGCAGTAGTACTTATCTAATTACAAAGAGCAACAAAGAGAAAAAAGTCGTCGATGAAACCAACTAGTCACTGAACACTTCGGAAACTTCTTTTCCTTGATATTCTTTAATTTATTTTGGAACAGTCCTTGCTTAAACTCCAGCAGTAATCTGCCATTATGTGCGTTTGTCTCCAGTTAATAACGATTCATATATTAACTTATTTTATTCGTGATGTTCATTGATTCCTGCTGGCATTTCCTAAAATAAGTGTTCTTTTACTAAAATTGTTATTAGAGCAAAACTTCTGTATGGCGCCTAGTAATGGTTCTGAAAAAAATGGCCGTTTTGAGGGGTGGCCGTCGAAAAGAGGTTACTTCCATAACATTGGCCTTAGGTTGTCTTGGTACTTAGGGAATCGGTTCTTAACAGAATATGGCCGTTTTGAGGAGTGGCCGGATAGAGAAGTTTCATTGTACATTGAAACTGTGGCATCTGATCACAAGGGCCACACATTTCGAAACTATACCAACACATCAGTGATTAACATATGACTAAAGTTGCTTTTATGTGCAATTTTTATTCAACCGCTATTTTAAGCAGAGATGGTTAATAGCATCTAAAATGTCGGATCGGTGTTGCAGATAAAAAATGCGCTCATGAGAGCATTACCGTTATGTTTAGTAAAAATTTAAAAAAGAATTGAAAAATGCAAAGCGAGTTTTTTGCTTGCACTTGATATGCATTTTTCTTTTAAAAATTTCTCAAGGGTAAAATATTCTTAATTTTTTTTTTCATTAAAAGGAGGATTAAACAAGACTAAACCATAGAAAAAAGTTTTAAGGAAAATGTTTCGCTCTAAATTGCATGTTAATTGAAAAAATAAAGACTGGATAATTCATTTACCCATATATTTTTGACAAAAGATGCATATGTTTTAAGAATTTAGAAATGGAAGCGTTATTGATTATTACAGTACGAAATAAAGGGATTCGATTCCTCGTCCTCTTGAACAAAAAATGGGAATTTTTTTTCACTTTCAACGGTGAATTCAATTATTTCAGTCTTTTGAACATGTAAAACTTATTTTATTCAAATTATAAGAAATCCTTTCTCGTTTTTCTTCATACACATTTTGGACGACTGAGTAGTTTTAACACGCAAATTGACTTTAAATTACTTTGCTTTGAATTTTAAAACATATTACGATTTTGATTCATATACTAGACAGGAAATTCGGCATTTTTTTATGATTGGAAAGCAGATGATTAAAAGTATAATAAACGCCAGTCAGAAATGGAGATTTGTTATTAAATTTAACTGGTACTTCATTTTATAGGAAGGTTCATATTTATATTCACATTTTCGTTTATTTACTTAAGTATATTTAATACTAATTTCAAATTTAAAATACGGCAAAGTATCTTGCGTGAAGGGTCAGACTAGTGGGTAGCGCGTCGGGAAATCCATATTGAGGGTGCTCGGTTCGAGTCCCCAGAGGCGTCACTAAATGCTCTCGTCTATGCCGGATATAGGCCCATTAAATCTGTGGCCCAGAAAGTTCATCCGTGTGGTTTGTAGGGATGGGGAAGAGTACGTGCCCCCTAGATACCTACTCTGGGGGTGCTCAGTATAAATTTAGGTGGCACTAGGAGGGGGGGGGCTGTTCGTTTTAACTGTGCTGCCATTAAAAACAGCCAAGAATTTGGGGATGTTGTCGGAACACAAAAGTGACCGCATTGGAAAAAAATAAACAGCAAAGTTCATATATTTGCACACTTAGTAAACATGACTGATTTTTATAATGGAAAGAATAGCAAGTGAAGAGATAATGAAATTTTTCTGTTCTATAGCAAACTTGATATAAATAACGAGTTTCAAAAAGGTAGTGAATGTCATGCAGATCACAGTGGGTGCTTGATTAGGAATGGTTATTTCTTCTGCATGACGGTATTAGCTGATAATTACCATCTGTTAAAATTTTATACCAAATTAGTATCGCAAAAACTGTTGTATTTCTAAACGTTCACTCAACAAATTTTAGTAGAAGCTGCATACTTGCATAACGTTCAAAAATAAATATAGAGGATAACAGAAATACTATTGCAAGACATGAAATTATGATAATTATTGTTTCTTCCATCAGTAATAATCAATGATACATTATAAATAAATGAGTCAAAGTACTCCAAATAAAGCTCATTTTAAAATACTTAATAATCTCAGTTTGAAGAGGATATGATTCTTTTGACCCAACCATGCATATTACAAGTTCACTTTTAAATGAAAGATTCAAAGAAAAAAAGATATAATGTTAGAAAATATCAGCCAGCTTAATTCATAAAATTATAAAAGGTTACTTTGCAGCAAAGTATTAAATACTTTTAAAAATACAAAATTAACACATATTTTGAATTCCTTCAACCGTTCTCATACATGATAGCCTTATCTTTTAATTCCGAAAAAGATTATAAAATTCCGTATATCAGGGATTATATCTGGAAGGGTGGCGTTGTGGTGCAGCAAGCTGGCTTTCGGTGCTGAGGGTGTTCGAATCGAATCCCGGCGAAGCGCCACCAGAATAACTCCGTTTGTGTCGTCCCTTCATAGGGGTAATGCTGGTTCGCCTACATGGTGCTCCCATAATAAATAACCAAAAACTGCGGTGAATAACAGGCAAATGTCTTCCGACAAAGTGCCTCCGCATTGGAGGAAAAAAAGTGATTATATCTATGAAAAATGTAAAGAGTGATTCGTTAAATCTCTATGAGGGGCGCAGTTTGCACAGTGAGAACGCCCAAATCTAGTCTTTTTTCCCTTGCATTCAATGTATTCCAGTTAAATGATCAGAAAAATGGTTAGTACTGCCATCTGTTATGAGTTTAAAGAAATAAAAACAGTTTGCAACAATTAATTGGAAGATATTTCAAGATTCTAAGTATTAAAAAAAATCGAGAAAAAATCTACATCGTGCAAACGGTCGAGATTGTTGTCCCTTAAAAGGTACAGGGCGTGAAATATTGTTGTACTGCTCTGAAACATCTAAGCCGATAATCTATTTGCAAAAGAGCATTAATACGAAACACAATAATAACAATATGGAAGAAATATTGACGAGGATATGTTTAGATTTAAAATTTTTATAGAACTTCCAAAAGGAAAACGAAAGTATTTATGAAATTTTATGAATTCTATATTAATTTTTGATTTTTAAAATAAAAGATGCCAATTTTTATAACTTAATTCTTTTGTAAGAAACTTTATATATTTTTAATGAATGAAAATAGGAGAAAAATACTAATATTAATTTTTTTGCATACTCAAAAAGAAAATATTGCAAAAAATATTAATAAACTGGTATTTAAACATCATAAAAAGTCCATAGTGCATAATAATATTTCTTAAAAATATTTACTACTATAAACGGTCACTGGTCTTTGAACGGAACTTAATAAGATATTTAATATTCATTGTTTACAAATTGAGAAAAATAATGAATCACCATTTGAGAATAACATTTTTTTTTTCAATTTCAAGAGCGATAAAATTTTTATACCGAGAATTTTTTACGCAATGTAAACATTTCGTGATTCCCGAACTAGAAAATTTCGTTAGGGAATTAATTGGATTTTTTGTTTAACGAAACTTTTTTTTTTCGATAAAAATATGCAGAAAATGATCGAAATTTCAGGAACAAAGTTTTAAATTTTGACAGGTATTTGATTTTATTGAATGAGTTACGAGCTGTTTTCAGTTCATTTACTTACCAGGAAAAAAGTTTCATTAAAATTTTTCATTGGATTTTCGAGTGTTAGTAAGCATACTAAATTAATAACTATGTGTCGGGGAGAAAATTTAAAAAGTCTTTTTTATTTTTAAAAATTAAACTGGACCAAAACTCTTCACAGAATATCCGTTTTAATAGTTACATACTGTATAATATATAGAATTAAATTTTCCAGTAGATCGAACTGATATCTGCCACCATAATAACAGCCATATTTATGGATATACTGTACTGTGCATAGATTAAAACTTCCCATTTGAAACTTCAAAGGATATGTTTTGTTTTTGATTTGTTGGTTTGTTATAATTTGAACTCCGTACACGTAAACCAATCCCAAGTAACATACATCGTTGGTCCAACCGCATACTTTCGTTACATCGTTGGGAAATGGTTACCGTTGGCAGAAATTTCAGAAGGGCCAACTGCAAAATGTGTGTGTGGGGCGAACTATTACAAAATGTTATTCGCCCAACTGCAAATGGAAGCTGTTGGGCCAACAATTACAACTGCAAATATTTGCTCTTGGGCCAACCATAGGGCCAACTGAAAGCCTACTGTTGACCTCAAATAAACTGTTGGGCCAACCTCGCGCCAACGGCAAAATCATTGGATTTGCAAATACTGCAAATCCAACGGTTGGGCCAATTGAAATCCTATCTTTGGCAGACCTGCAAACCCAACGGTTGGGTCAACTGAACGTCAACTGTTGGGTAAACCTCGCGTCAACGACCAAATCCCACTGTTGGCCAACCATGCTCGAAAATGGTTGGCCAATGACTTACGGTTTTGTGTTACTTGGTTTATTGTTCCCTGGTTAACCACAATTTACACTAAGTACTACAAGGAGCGACATATGAAGGTTCGGATCCATCTCCCAACCTAAAAATCCCACGGAGGGACTCTCCGGCCTACAGATTTAACGAGATTGTACCCGGTGTAGACACGAATGCATTTAATGGTGCTTGTCGGGATTTAATCCCAGCATACTTAGTTCCGTATCCCAACACGTTACCACTAGGTGGCCCTGTGGCGGCTTCTCTGCGAAGAAGAGAACTTCCCAATTTGCATATGATAGACTGATGAGAGGGTTATGCGCAGGTGCCGCCAGTAGAATTAATAAAAAGGAAGAACCTGATTATCTCCCTATCTCATTGTATACCATTTTTTGATTTCGTTGACCTGTTATTTTTCCATCCGCACGTGTTGTGCGACTGTTTTTATCCTGAGTAGGGATTCCTTTTAATTTGTTAAGTTTAGTGTTTTAAATGTTTTATGGTCATTAAAGGTTGTTAAGTTTTGAACCTCGTATCAATGTGCATTCACAGCCATGCACCTATCTCAGTTAGCCAGGTAGAAACCTTATGTAATGGAATCAAATCTAAGGTGGATTAAATTTCAGGCCCTCTACTGCCACAGCCCCTGGCCTTTGGTGAGCCAACATCGCACGAATGGAAAGAGTTCAAATTCTCCTGTATTTTGTACATCAACTGTAATAAACTTTCAACTGTAAGAAACAATCCTCAAGTTAAATTGAGTTCAAAAACACTAGCATTTTTGAACTCAATTTGACTTGAGGGTTTCAGAAGAGGTAGTCTTGACATTGTTTTGGATAAACGTGTACTAGATAAATAAATACATGTTAAATGTATTTAGAGAAACTTTTCCCTCAAATCAACGAAGTAAGTTAGCTTTCGTGGACGGAAAGTAGAAGTTTGACAAAGAAAAGTAACAAATGTGTGACTAGATGTAATTTTGATTATTTTCTATAAATATTCCACAAGATCATAATTTGTCTATCGGCCCTTTTAAAATATTCATTGAAAATTTGAGCTTTTCTTGATAATGCGGTATTGGTCTGCCCTACACAATCCTTTTTACAGCCCCCTTGTAGAACCATTAAAGGTAGATTTTAACCTTATACAGCTTATGTTCTACATTTTCTTCTTCTTCCTTTAAGATAATACATATTTGTTTTACAGTAATAGGCTCGTATGTCAGAGGCATACACATATGGTGGTGCTGTGCCCATTCTAATGGGAAAAGCCTTTCTATATGCGACCGACTTAAGAAAAGATTGTGAGCGGTCGTTAACGGGCAGTTCAAAGGGAGGCAATTACAACCACCAATAGGACCAGATTCTCCGAACACACTAATTGACTGGAAGCCGCAAGAACTTTCCCACGCCGATCCAGAAGCTTCTAGAATGATCTGGACTTTGTGAAAGATGGGGTGTAAAAAGGGAGAGAGAGGAGGTCCAAGAAAGAAGAATAGGTAACTATGGGACGTACTTCCTGTCTCTATGCCGAACAAAAGATTGAAGAATTCGGACTCTTTCTGTCTGGTTTTCGACGGATTGATGATTGATAATGATTGATTAATAACACAGGTCTGCAAAAGAAATTTTAAAAGTTGTTTGAACTTTGATAGCTGATTTCAATATATTTTTCAGTGTTGATTTCAAAAATGAAATTCATTTTTTAAAATTACTTCAGGTTATCTCACAAAAAGGGTGTGAATTTTGGGTGAAAAACTCAATTTTAACGGAATTTTGTACATTTTTTCTAAAGGTTCTAAATTTTAATAAACAGATAAAAGATGCATGGTTTACATTTACACAACAGAATATTGATAAAGGGGCATAACTATAGAGCCAAAAGTCCTTGTAGAAGCGCTTTCGCTTCATATCAAAACTTTTTTTAGTGCTCTTCCTGCTGTGGACAGCTTGAGGATTATCCCTTTTTAATATCCAGCAGTAATCCTCTATCATGTTAATGTTCCATCTTTCTCGGGACCTTGATTTCCTTGATGTCTTGATGGAACCTTTCACCCTGCTCTTCACTGACATCACCAAGATTTGCAGGGAGGAAGTCAAGGTGTGAGTGGAGAAAATGAACTTTTATGCTCATATTACAACCCAGCTTCATGAAGTTGTCTAGCATGTCAGCGACGATTGACGTTTAGTTTGTGTCTTTTTTGTTTCCCAGAAAACTGGTTACACATAGTTTAAAAGATACCCATTTTACTTTTTCTTTTGTTTTCATTTTTTTCTAAAGGATGGCCTCCCTCATTAGTTTTTTGATGTCAGGTTAGACAAATACTCCTCCTTTTATCTTTGCCTCGGATAACCCAGGAAACTGCTCACAAAGGTATCTAAAACATTCTACTTCTTTTGACAATGCCTTGAAAAATTGTTTTATCAAACCCAATTTAGTGTGTAGTGGTGGCAGTAATACCTTTTTGGGATCTACAAGACTCTCTCTCTCTCAACATTTTCAACTCCAATCTGCAAGGTTTTTCTCAGCGGCCATTCTTTCTTTATAAAGTGTTGCTTCCTGTCACGACTGTCCCATTCACAGATAAAGCAAGGGAACTTTGTGTAGCCACTCTGTTGACCAAGCAACATTGAAATCACTTTTAAATCACCAGAGATCGTCCATTTATGATCTGAATAGCAAATTTTATTTAATACCAGCTCAAGATTTTCATAACATTCCTTTAGAAGGACCGAATGTCCAACAGGCACCGAAGCATACTTATTGCCGTTGTGTAGAACTGCTTTTAGGCTTCTTTTGGACGAATCGATAAAAAGTCTCCATTCTTCCGGCACATATTCTGTTCCAAAACGTGCGATAACTCCAGGAACATCACTGCAAAAAACAAGGTGACCTTCTTGAGAGAAAAAAATACAAACTCCTTTTCCCTAGTTCAATACCAAGAAAAGCACATACCTGGAGCCAACAAATATATTTCGTTCAATCTAGATCCTAAAACTTCTGCTGAATCCTTTGGGAGCCATAAGTCTAACTAAATCGTTCAGTTCAGATAGGGTGAACAAAATAGGTACACTTGTGCCAGGGTCGTAGCAATCACTGTCTTCATCTCTATCACACGGTGGAGGCAATGGTTCGGGATCAACTACAATACTCGTATCATCCAGAGAACCTGGAGGAGAAGGTACTGGTACTTCGGGTCCATAAGGAATAGGAAGAATGGCTGACGGGGTGTCTGGATAAGAAAAACATTCTTATTTTTTAAATTGAAATCTTGCACCTTACAGGAACAAAAATAACAGTCATCTCTATGATTTTGAGGCTCTCTAAAAACCTTAGGTATTCCAGAACGAAAGGACTGCTTTTTGCTCTGAAACCACTGTCTTAATTCTTCAGCACAGACTGAACAAACTTTGTGTGGGGCCCAAGGCTTATCTTGATCGCCTGATTTCATGCCAAAATGAGCAACGTACACTTTTCCAACAAAATCTGAAGCGTTTCTTTGTTGCTTTTTAACTGTATAGTTGCCACAAATGTAGGAGAAACAATGTGGTAAATTGAGACATTGTCTGGAAGCCATTGCCCTCAAATCAACCACAAAGCTGTTAAAAAAATCACCACTTTATAAAACCGGAAACCGCATGTGAACAGCACAGAGCAAAGAGATAAACTGAAGGAGAATGTGGTACAGTGGAAGGTGGTGGGAAGGAGGATGGCGGGGACAGACAGGCACTGACACGAAAGATGTCAGTAGGGGGAGATAGTCAGGGATTGGAGGGAAGGTCAACAGACAGGCACTAATAGGAAAATGATGCAGTTTTAAGGTGACTGCCTACGTTGAAAATGTCATTTTTTGACTACTTTGGTTAATTTTATTTTTCGTAAGAATCGTGTAATTCAATCTTTTCTCTTTTCAAAACCGTTTTGATTTTCATTCTACATCAAATAGAAACAGAGTTATAGTTATTTAAAAAACATCGTCTGCTACAAATTTGAAGTGACAAACAACTTTAAATGCTTTTTTCTCACTATTATGTTTTTTAGCAAAAATATCGACCGTTATCATGATATCTCACATAATAATGCATATAATTTGATAAAAATTTCAGGAAATGTTTTAGATGTTATTGTTGATGAAATGACGGACAATTAATTGATGTATAATAAATAGTTTTTTATTTGGGGCTGTTTATATATGGAGAGGAATGACGAATCGGGGGAAATTTTCACATTGAAGCATAAAACTGTCTATATCATTTTTGCATTTTGAAATTTCTCTTAGATTATAGGTCATTTTAAAGATAACTGTCATATTATGTATCATGTGTGAGAAGGAAATTAAAATAGTAGTATTAGAATTTTCTGCGGATAGGCGTTTTTGCTAAATATTACTAATAATTATTTCAAATTGACCAATTTATAAAAAAGTATGGTATTTACAGGTAAGTATTTGTTCGATTTTTTAATTTTTAAGTGCTATTTGACCATAAAAGACCAAAAAATCCTTTAAAAATGATTTTTAAAAAAGATTGGCTCCGAACTTAAGCAGTCAGTTTAACCGTATTACACTAGTTTTAGTACGACTGTCCAGTATATATAAGAATATCTATTTCATTGCACACGCCTTAAAACTTTCTTACATTACTTTTTAAGAGTGTTTGTAAGTAAAATATAACAGCTCCTTTGGAAATATTTGAAATTTTGTCTAAACTCATAGTGCTACCTTACTTTAAAAATTACACAAATTCGACAAAACTAGATATGCTAATTGTAACAAAACTGTACTTGATTCAAATTTTCAATAATTTTCCCATGATCAGCACCAAAAATACGATAAAAATCACTGATTACTTTTGAGACAATTTTTTCGTCGCAGACCAGTGTAATGGAAATTTTGTATAATTGATTCTTTAATATGTATGAATAAATTAAGATATATGTATATAAAAGAGTGGTTTATGTATCCATGGAAACCATAAACAATCTACTTAACCACGATGTTTTGACAGTGTAGTAGATGCTATTTTCCTTAGAACTGATTATGTAATATTAAGGATTTTGGAAGAAGAAAGCTGAATCAAATAATTATTTTATTTCAAGTATGGAACGTTATTTTTTTTATTTGAACAGAATATAGTTTTTTAGAAGAGGACACCTAAATTTTGGAAAATTCGATTCTACAAAACATTGTTTGAAATTTATCATCTGTATGTGGGATCAAACTTTCGAATTTAAAAAAAAATTACATTACTCGCTTTAAAAGTTTGATTTTATTAACTGTAAGGCAAATTCGGTAACTTTGATTGTACTTTGGATTGGCTATAACTTTCCTTAGATTTTCAGAGATATAAAATTGATTCATTTAACACGAATCAAGTTTCACATTCATTCCGCGATTTTCATAACGTATGACTCAAACATATGAGATCTTGAACAGATTTTTTTTTTAAAAAAGGAGTGAAGTCATACGCGATTAGCTATTAATAGTTTATAAATTAAAAAGTACGTGTGTGTGGGTATGGGAGGGGGGAGTAAAGCCAGAAAAAAAAGTTCTGGAAACTTATCTCCAAATAACATCTGATATTCTGAAATCCAACACCATCTTTATGTTAAATTCTTTCGAATTTAAAACATCCAGATGTTATTAACGGATGAATTAAACATTGATACGATACCCACATAACATTTCACACGTTATCTAGAAAATTGAATTTTTCATTTTTTAACGACCTGAAAAAAATTTAATTCAATCAAGGCAACAAAAAAAATACATCAGATTTCCTTTTTTGTTTCGAGAACGAATAAAAATAGCATCTGAAAGACGATGAAAGATTTTCTTCTAACATTGGCGCAGCAACTGAATGTATAAATGAATTTTTTTTTTGGAAGTTAATGTAGCGTGAAAAACAAATTATGTGATTCAATCGAGATAGACCTTAATACAAGAGCCTGGGCATAAATAAATGAAAGGGATTTTGACTTATTCGCTTCATTGAGTTATTGTTAAGACTGCTATTTTTTTTCCATTTGTTGCTGAAAGAAAAAACGTGTCAAGCACATCTATTTCTCGGGAGTATTTGTATGTGAAATATAAAGTGAGGAGAGCTTAATGAAATTAAAAATCTTATCTGCACTGAACATTGCTTATTCTGTATTACTGAGTTCGTTCTGCCATTGTTGCATTGATGTGAGTTTCTTTGTTTTGTCGCCGTAATCATTTAGTAAAGAATACATAATTCATTAAAGGTCGAAAAATATCCTCTTCGTATAAAATTAGGTCACTGTTGGGTCCAATCTTCTGTACAGTCTAGTACAGTGGTGCGGAAACGTTATTCGACCGCGACTCCCTTTCTTTAAATAAATAAAAAAAATACAGGTAGTCTCTTCTAACGAAACTACCACGGGTTATTAACGTAGGATTACTTATCGTTGCTTACCTCTTTTGTATATATATATATATATAATGACGAACGTCGTATTACGTCCGTTCAGTAATTTAGTATTTGCAGTCTTCTTAGTTTACAGTTCGTGGCACCAAAGTAAGGCAGGCAACACAAGTAATGACGACACATTCTATCCAAAACAGTTAAGGTTTATTTTCTTCACCTTCGTGATCACCATCACTCCAACGTTCGCACATCTTAGAGCTCGCCATTTTAAAAAACGCGGAGCTTCCGTAACGCATGTCCACTGTCATCGAATGAAAATCCCGGTCTAAAAACTAACCTACTCTTTGTCTTAAGGTACGCGTGACGCAATTCGTGACACTTACACTGAAGATGGGCTCGGAGCGTGGTTAAGCGCGATGCTATTGATAGATTTTCCCCTTTGGTTTATCTCCAGCACCTCGTGAGTTAAGTCCAACTTTCTAAACGGGGATTCGCCTTTAAGTAGCGCGTCTCGAAGTACAAAATCAGTGACAGTTAACGCTAGGAATTAGATTTACTTTTAAGCCCCCCTTAAATTATTTAACTACTATTCTTTCTCTAACAATATTCTTTACTTACTTACACACACACACACACACACACACACACACACACACACACACACACACACACATATATATATATATATATATATATATATATACTAGCTGAAGTACCCGGCGTTGCCCGGAATTTTAAGAAGGTGTGTTAACCAAAATCAATTTAAAAACTTAACACAGTATAAATTACATAGCCAAAAAAAGAAGCATGGGAAATGTTATACATATCTCAGTATTTTGGTAGATGCAGTCTTTCATCATTGTACCACTAAAAGCTGTAAAGTAAAAATGTCAAATTGTGGAATGTTTGTTAACCAAAATCAATTTAAAAACTTAACACAGTATAAATTACATAGCTAAAAAAAAAAGCATGTGAAGTGTTATACATATCTCAGTATTTTGGTAGATGCAGTCTTTCATCGTTGTAACACTAAAAGCTATAAAGTAAAAATGTCAAATTGTGGAATGTTTGCTAACACCAAAATCAATTTAAAAACTTAACACAGTATAAATTACATAGCCAAAAAAAAGCATGTGAAATGTTATACATATCTCAGCATTTTGGTAGATGCAGTCTTTCATCATTGTACCACTAAAAGCTGTAAAGTAAAAATGTCAATTTGTGGAATGTTTGTTAACCAAAATCAATTTAAAATCTAAACAATTTAGCAAGATTTAACCTTCTATCTTTGGACCAAAAGGAGCTGATAAGTAAAACATAAAATATACATACATTTATAATAAACCACTAAAAGCTGAAAAGGAAAAATGTCAAATTGTCTTTTGGAAAGTAAAACTGAAAAGTAAAAATGTCAATTTGTCGAATGTTTGTTAACCAAAATCAATTTAAAAACTAAACACAGTATAAATAACATAGAAAAATAAGCATGTGAAATGTTATACACCTAAATAATAATAAAAAAATCCAATATAAAAATATATAAATTTATAATTAACTCCTCATAATTCATCTAGATTTAACCTTTCATCTTTGGAGCAAAAGAAGCTGAAAAGTAAAACATAAAATATATACATTTATAATAAACCACTAAAAGCTGAAAAGGGAAAAATGTCAAATTGTCTCTTGGAAAGTTAAGAGTTTTAAAAAGTAAAGCTGAAAAGTAAAAATGTCATTTTGTCCAATGTTTGTTAAACAAAATTGATTAAAAAAGTAAACACAGCATAAATAACATTTTAAAAAAATGTGAAATGTTATACACATCTCAGAATTTTAGTAGATTCAGCCTTTCATTTTTCAAGTTTAAATTAAAAATGTCAAATTGTCTAATGTTTGTTAACAAAAATTAATTTAAAAACTAAACACAGTATAAATAACATAGATTTAATAACAGTATAAATATCATAAAATATATACATTTATAATAAATCACTAAAAGCTTAAAAGTAAAAATGTCCAATTGTCCATATAAATACCTCCATAAATGCAGGATTCTGTAGCCAAAAAAATATATAAAGTATTAAAGTATTGGTTAAAGGCACTGACTGATGAAAAAATTAACAGAAATCTGCAATATGGGCTACACTCACCATAAATGAAGATTCTGTAGCAATAATAGAAACATCCTGTCCTTATTAAACTCCATATAAATCTCTGTTCAATTAAACTGATCCAAATATTATCTCAAGTACCTTCATAAACTATGTTTCTCATTTCTTGATTCGGGGTTCAATATGAATGTTTGTTAACCAAAGTCAACTTAAAAACTAAACATAGTATAAATAACATAGGAAAAAAACATGTGAGATGTTATACACATCTCAGAATTTAGATAGATTCAGCCTTTCATCACTAAAAGCTGAAAAGTAAAAATGTCAAATTGTCTTTTGCCTTGTGAACTTTGCATGAAAAATTAAACACAGTATAAATAACATACCGTAATTTCGCACGTATAGTCCGCCCCATCGTATAGTCCGCAGACCCGATTTTATATAAAAAAAATTTCAAAAATCGTCAGATAGTCCGCACCACAGGGATAGTCTGCGGACTATACGTCCGAAATTACGTTATTTTAATACGGCAGTATTAATGTATTTTAGAAACAAAGAACTAAGTATAAATAGAAAAAAAGTACTTACTTACTAATATACCTTCAGAAATAAAACGCTAAATACAAATAAAAATCAGTGCTTACTAATTAATCATATTTTAATTAATCACACATTCTACTACATTAACGAAAACCTTCAAAGTCCGATTCATCGGTATCAGAATTAAACAGTTCTAATATATTTTCGGGAAGAGTGTCCGAAAGTTCATTTTCAGCATCACTATCTTCACTGTCAGTGATTTCCTCGCTTTAACTAACAATCCCGGCTTTTATAAATCCCGATCGGATGGTTGACACTTTAACACTTTTCCAGGATTTATCGACCCATTCGGCAACTTCAGTGTATGAAGCGCGTCTCATATTTACTCCTTTTGTGAAAGTATGTAAACCTTCCGACATCCAATTCTCCCAGCAAGCACGTACGTGGGACTTGAAACTTTTGTTCACGCTAATATCCAGAGGTTGCAGAATTTTTGTTAAACCTCCTGGAATAACGCTAAGTTCAGCACCGAAGGTTTTTTTTTCGCAATCGCCTTTACACTGTCTTTTATGTGTGCCCTCATGGAATCCATAATTAGTACTCCTTTGGAATTGAAAAAGGCACCTTCTCTCTTCTTCCAAACTTCTTGAAACCAATCGAGCATAATGTCCTCGTTGCACCAACCCTTTTCATTGCACCGTATTACGACGCTTCGAGGAAAATTTTCCTTGGGAATTTTTTTTCTCTTAAAGATTAAGAGCGGCTTCAACTTTGTGCCGTCAGCACAGCAGGCGAGCATCACTGCGAAATGGGTCTTTTCTTGACCAGTTGTTGTTATTGATACTGTTTTCACTCCACAAGTATCGACGGTGCGATTCGGTGGGCAATCAAATGTTAATGGAACTTCGTCCATATTTATAATATTTTTTAGGGAATACTTCCCTTCTGCAATAACTTTCCTTGTAAACTGAAGGAAAGAAGCTTTTTTTTTTCATCTACGTCGTCCGGAACAGCCTGACACATTGTCGCTCTGCTGCGAACTCTCAAGTTTTTACGACGCATGAAGCGGTAAACCCGATTTATTCCTCCCTTGAAATCCGTTATCTGCATCTCTTCTGCCATGGACTTCGCTCGGAGACGGATTTTAACTGTTGAAATGGAGCGTCCGCCATTTCTTTAGTCGAGAACCCATCTCAGTAAATTTTCCTCTAAAGCTGGCCATTTTACTTTTCCGTGCCGATTGGATCGCTTTCTTCCCATGCTTTTTAACACATCCTTTTGTTTGCGCTAATTTCTCACCGCTTTCTCTTCCACTTCAAAATAACGGCCCGGTTCTCTATTTCCATCTTTTTCAGCATTCTCAACTACCTTGAGTTTAAACTCAGTAGTAAAACTCCGGCGATGTTTCACAGACATAATGTTGGATCAACGTTATCGAAGATGAAAGACAAAATACGAAAACAAAATACTGTGCAACGTGCTATCCTCGTGATAAGTGGTAATGAAATGTGACCTTCGACCCCACTCACTCGGTGTTGCCAAACCACGCTATAAGTACATGAATCACGCTTTTTTTTCGTAGTCCAGGTACTTGCTACTAAGGCTCCTAAAAACCGAGCTGACGCATCAACTACTTTTCCCCCTCCCGGCTGTTGCGCTAAAGCAGTGCGAAGGATACTGGGATACAAGACTCTGGTTGCGCTAAGTGAGAGCTCATATCCCGGCACCGCTTGATGCGCCAGCCTGGATTTTAGGAGCTCTACTTGCTACTACTCATTCGTTCTGCACTATGCTCTATGGTTTACTATCGATACGATACGATACATACGAATGTTTTCTTGGAACCTCGCGCTGTTGTTTATATTTGATCATCGGCAGTTCACGACAGCGTGTTTTTTAAATTTCAACGATTTTAACCGTGAACAACCAGCGTATTATCCGCACTGGTGGATAGTCCGCAGCTTCAAAAATTCGCATTTTAAACACAGATAGTCCGCGGACTATACGCGCGAAATTACGGTAGTATAAAAAAGGGATGGGAAATGTCATACACATCAATACTAAAAAACAACGAATAAATTTTGGTTCTAATTTGACTCTTATTGTATCTTCACTCTTGAAAATAGTTGTTCACAGATGTACGTGCTTCCAATCGTTGATGACCAGAATGACGCTTGACTATGCAGTGAAGGATATTTATATCTGGGCAGGTATGATTTATGAGTACAACAAAGGGACTCGATTAGATTTCTCTTTAAGTTAGATGTCAGATTGCAACTCTATGCATTCCATTTGACAATTTGCTAGCATTATATCTATACCGACTGCAAATAGAGTAGAAAACATGTAAAAAAAAATTGTTTATTTTCCCCAAAGTCCTGAAATCAATTTTAAATTTTTGTACTAAATTGGAAAGTAGGGCTGCGTATTTTGTAACATTTTTAGAATTGTGCTTGGTCAGCGTCTCGAAATGCAAAAAAAATTTAACATTTAATTTGGCTTGCCATAATTTCAACTTCATGGATTTTGCACTGAAGTAAAATCCATGAAGTGACGGATGTTTAAGTCATTTAAATGGGCATTCAGATCTATCAAAATCTGCTAAATCTGCAAGCCAGTTATCATAAAGTTCTGGCATAGATTACTTTTCAATGTCATAATCAATTTGATATCATCAAGTAAGGCTATAAAACCTTTTTAATATTTTCTCCACTGAACTACCTTATTTCTTAAAAGTATTGCCATATTCCGCATCCAAGCTTTTAAGAAATTCCTGAAACTGGCTATGAATCAATCCCCAAACCTTCATAAAATTTACCATTTTGAAGATGATTTGCATAACAAGGTCCATTTTTTTCCTTTTCCGCATTACTTTTTATATCAAGGCAGGCTATTAATTTTTTGTTCGCTTTGAGCTCTCTCTCACTAACACTTGCTTTGGGCCGCATGCGGCCCGCGGGCTGGACACCCCTGTATTAAAATAGGTAAAAGACCCTGACAAACGTAAAAATTAATAAAAATCTGCAATTAGGGCTCCACACACCATAAATGCACGATTGTGTAGCAAATAAACATCTCCATAATCAATATCTCCATAATAAATGTCTCCATAAATGCAAGATTTTGTAGCAAAAATATTAAAGTATAGCTAGAAGGCATTGACAAACAAAAAATTAATAGAAATATGCCATTAAAAGTTCCACGCACTATAAATGCAAGATTCTTTAGAAAATAAAAAAAATTAAAGTATAAGTAGAAGCCACTGACAAACTGAAAAATTAATAAAAATCTGCAATTAGGGCTCCACGCACCATAAATGCAAGATCAATTGTTTTCAAACAACTAATATAACCAAACATGTTATTTTTCACACATTAATTAATATAATCCATATGTTGAAAGGGTCAAAATATAGAGATGAAGCTAAACGTATGAGCAACGTATGGTTAAACATACATATTGTATGGAATATGTGAGATTAAGAAATTAAAAAAATGAGTCTTTTTAAAATCAAATTTTAAAAAAAAATTATTGCTTTCATAGCACATAAAAATATTTATTGGTAAATTAAGGTGTTTTTTTCATTATATATATAAATATGGTGAGCAAAGTTTTTCAGTTTATTTATTCTATTCTCCGCTTTTTTGAGGAATAAATCATTCACCAATGGAATCAATCATTCATAAGAACTGCGCATGCGCACCCACTATATGTTAATTCTAGATGTCCAAGGTAAGTGAACGCATGGATTTGTTATTTCGTAGTTATTTGGAGTTATTTATAGTTAATTTTCTAATATTACTCCTTTAGTTTTCTTTTTTTCATTAATCCTTTTCTACTGGGTTAATTCCCAATATACGGATTACTGTTGAAACTCTGGAATATTTCTGTGATAGTCACATACTGTTTTCACTTTTGTTTGATTTTGTATTGCTAAGGAAATTGTGTTATAATTGGATATTTTTGAAGGGCAGTGAAACATAATTATGTTATATTTACTTTTCTATTTTACATTTAGTTAATTTTCTAATTTTTCATAAATTAATAGTTATTATTCCATTAAATATTATTTCAATGGGAAAGTGAAGTGGAATTTGAACTATCTGTCATATTTTGTTTAATTTAGTTACTTTATTTGAATATTCTTTCTTTTTATGCTTCTGTCTACAACTCTTTGCAATATTTCTGTGATATAATTGTAGTTTTTTTATTTTGGGCTGTTTTTATAAGGAAAGGAATGACGAATTGGGGAAAATTTTCATATTAGAACATAAAATTGCGTGTATTATTTTTGCATTTTAAAATTTTCTCTTAGATTGTAGGCCATTTTGAAGATAACTGTCATATGTATCATGTGTGAGAAGGAAATTAAAATATTAGCATTAGGATTTTGTGGAGAGGGGATAGGGATATTAGGATTTTGCTAAATTTAAGATTAATATTCTACGTTCGGAGTCAATTTAAAAAAAAAAATAATTTTTTAAAGATTTTTTTGGTCTTTTATGGTAAAATAGCACTTAAAAATTAATAAAAGGAACAAAAACTTACCTGTAAATAGCATACTTTTTTATAAATTGGTCAATTTGAAGTAATTTTTATTGAAATTTAGCTAAAATGCCTATAACTCAGAACAAAATTATATTGCTACTATTTTAATTTCCTTCTCACATATGATAGATATGACAGTTATCTTTGCATGTGGCTTGTCCACTTATTATAGTCGCTTCTATAAAGTTCTTCATCAATTTCTTTATACATAATCTTGAAGGTGGATCCAAATTCCTGAGAAGCATAATAGGTGCACCAATCTTTAATTCCAATATAGGTGGCGGTACTCCAGATGGCCACAGAGAGTTCAAAAATGTGTGCTTCTCAGAATTATGTTTTTTAGCACAAATCTCTACGGTTATCATGATATCTCACATAATAATGTATATAATTTGATAAAATTTTCAGAAAATGTTTTAGATACTATTGTTAATGAAATGAGGCACAATAATTGGTGTATAATAAATATTTTATTATTTGGGGCTGTTTTTATAAGGAAAGGATTGACGAATCGGGGAAAATTTTCATATTGGAACATAAAATTGCGTGTATTATTTTTGCATGCTATTGTTAATGAAATGAGGCACAATAATTGGTGTATAATAAATAGTTTTTTATTTGGGGCTGTTTTTATAAGGAAAGGAATGACGAATCGGGGAAAATTTTCATATTGGAACATAAAATTGCATGTATTATTTTTGCATTTTAAAATTTTCTCTTAAGATTGTAGGTCATTTTGAATATAACTGTCATATGTATCATGTGTGAGAAGGAAATTAAAATAGTAGCATTAAGATTTTTATGCAGTTATAGGCATTTTAGCTAAATTTCAATAAAAATTACTTCAAATTGACCAATTTATAGAAAAAGTATGCTATTTACAGGTAAGTTTTTGTTCCTTTTTTTAATTTTTAAGTGCTATTTTACCATAACACACTAAAGAAAACCTTTAAAAAACATTTTTTAAAACAAACAAATGGAATAGCTAAACACAAACATAGTTAACCGTAAATAAATTGCAAAACTGTGCTTAAGTTTAGACTGATTCTTTTTAGTTAAGATATACGAATTTTTATGCTTTTACAAGTACATCGTGAATTATAAAATTAAGAACAATATAAAATACAGTATACTAAACATTCTGAAGTACAAACACAATATGTAAAATACCTAATAACCAAATTTCAGAAAGTAAATAATCGCAGGTTAGCAAGTCACATAGGTGTTTCAACGGTAATGAGTTTCAACGGTAATCCGTATACTGAAAATTAACCAAGTAAAAAAGGATTAATGAAAATAAAATAAAAGGAGTAATATAAGAAAATTAACTTTAAATAACACCAAACAACTACTAATTAACAATATTCAATGCGTTTATTTACCTTGTAACATCTAGGTGCGCATGCACAGTTTTTATGAATGATTGATTCCAACGCCTTGAGATGAAATATTATTTAAAAACTGTATTTATATATAAGCATTTTAAAGCTTCCAAACTTATATTAGAATTATGTCCAGGCTTCAAAACATAAGTATACGAAGTTTCAATCAGATTCGTCAAGAAATGTAGATTTGTATACGTTACATACATACACATATAGAGACACTCTGCTTTATATATATATATATGTCAAAATTTCGACACATTTTGGTACTTTTCTGTTTAACTGTTTACTGCTTGCCCTAGCAATAGAGACTGGGCATGGCGCGCTGCCAAAATTATAACTCGCTACATAGGACATCTGAAATTTTGCTTACCGGAGGACCGTTACGGAGGAATGTAATCCTATGTAAAAATTCCTCGACCTACAATAAAAATATTTTGGAAGTAGCAATTTTTTTTAATTATGAAAATGTTAACAAAGATATAGGAAAAAGAAATAAGCTAATTATGACAAACTATTTAAAAAATCAGAGTAAATATAGGTTAACTGCTAATTTATGATGGTAATGCTGGAACCAAATAGTGTTAAAGGTTTAAGCTTGCTATCATGCACTGATGATAATTATTTATATGAGATATTTTTTTCTCACATTATTGGCTTGACGAGAATTTCAGTGCTTTAATTTATTCATGCGTTATAACTCTTGAATTATACTTTAATTATCACTAAAAATATTTGTGAAAAAATATTTTTAGTGATAATCCTATTTTAGAGTTAAGAAGTAATTTATTGTACATAAATATGAAATAATTTAAGTTTAAGGAAAACAAATATAATCTTTTATGTAAAACAAATTCTGATTTTTAAAATAGGGAAGTATTAAATAGAACCATTACAGTTGTACAGTGCGTATTAAACTATTTATTGTACAATAAAAATATTTTTTGATGGGCTTTTGTGTGATTGAATCAAATCAACTCTTTTCGTATCGCTTTTCAAGACTCTTTTTTATTATTATAAACATTGGATACTGTACAATACAAAAAGAACTTGTCACATGTCAAGATTAAAATGATGCCTCAAGGCTGAAGAAAATCAATCACTTTCGTACTATCTCACTGGATAACGAACTGTTGTGTTCTTAAACAAACAAAGAAAGGAAACGCAATACCATTTATGGTTTCATGTCATACGCAGAAGTCAAAGTAGAATTTAGGCATCAAAAGAATTGTTTAAAAGGTCATATACAATATAGTTACTTAGATATTGTAGAAATAGAAGGTATTAAATATTCTGAAGAAAAGAACATATTTAATGCCTTACCAATGGGTTGCTGTTATTTAACATTATCTCTAGTTAAACTGATATCATTAAGTCAATTTTTTTACTTAGTTTTAACCTCAAGCAAATCAAACAATTTTGCAATCATGGAATTTTTAATTTGTCAGGTATTTTCTTAAACTAGCCGCTACGCGACCAGCATGGTCGCTTTTTGTTTTATAATTTCTTTTGCAAAACAACTCAACTGAAAGAAACGTATGAAAGGAATGTTACCATTACCTGCCATCATAAATATACGTTGTTAAATGGTAGTGCGATCTCAGCCCAAAAAAATTTATAATCATTGCAAAATTCTCTATAAGGCTGATTCTAAAACATCGTGATTACAAAAATATGAATTTCCATTACTTCAGAGCAGAGTTAAAGATAAGACTGAGAAACCCAACATCAAAGATTTTATAAATTACATTCCTCTCTGTATGTAATATTTTTCAAAATTGAGATATCTACACTTCATCATTACATCAAATAAGAAATTGTTAGAGACAAATTTTTTTCACTAATAAAGGAGTAAAAATTCAGCAAGTACTAAAATAAAGTGTAGATTACATCACTCTCTGTATGTACTATAGTTCACAATTCAGATATCTACACTAAATCATACCAAATAAAAAATTGTTGGAAAAATTTCTTCACTTATAAAATGGAGTAAAAATTCAGGAAGTACTACTAAAAAAACTGTAGACTATTAACTATTACTTACTATTAAGATATTATAATGCAATTATTAATATTTTACTATGATATTCCTCAAACTTCTTGATATACACAGTTGAGTATTTCAGAAATAGGAGATACTACAGTGACAGAATCAAAAGAACGGACTCTAGATAAATTTACATACAACTGTTCATGACTAAACACTGGATTTGATAGGTCTAAACATATTTTGTCAAAAGTTTGTCCTCTTATATACATTTAAAAAAACCAATGGAACAATAGAATAAATTATCTCGTGAATAAATTAAAATTATTCACGTGTAAAATACAGCAATTAAATTGTATCAAATTAAGTGCTATCGTCGAACCACTACACACACGCGGTTGGCCGCTAATGTTTACATCTGGTAGTTGCAGCCGTTGCCATTCAGAGTGTAGAAATATCGCCGATTTTTGTGCCGCATACCTACGCGTTTTATATATATAGATAATAACTTGTAAGTCTACAGTTTAATCCTTCTTTAACTTCTTTCGTAGAAACACGCCTTAACATGACTGTATCAATCATTTCTTAAAGTTGAGGGTTTTTACACCTTTTCTTCTCCATATTTATTTTTTTTAGAGTGGCATAATTCCCCCGATTTTGTCAGATATAATTTTTTTTGTAAGTAAAGGCAAGTAAGTAGGCCTAGTTAAGCCTTTGGGAACTCGGTGCATAAAATGCCGTATTCCACACATCCTCTTCAAAAAATGAATTTAAACTGCAATTTACAGTTAAAATAGAAAAGTATGGCAATCCCTCATATATACACACACAGAGCATGAGATAGAGAGAGATTTGGGAAAGTTACATTTGAAATCAATTTAAATTCTTGTCATATTAATCTCAGTTTTGAGTTGAATTTTCTAAAAAAAAAATATTTTATGTGAAATATAAAAAATAAACTCATGAATTGTATCAAATTCTTAGGTTTAATTTTGCATTACAGCGGATCTGTTATAAATTATAAAGCAAGACTACTAACATATTTCAATGAAAAATTCTTTTACTCCAGTCAATTACTGTCGTCGCACATCCCTTGACATCCTTTCTAGATCTCTCTTTATTGAAATAATCCAATGTAGAATTTTCTTCCCCTTTTCCAATACTCTGATGGTATAAGATAGATTTTTCTGGATAAAATAATCGAGCCCAAATAAAATTCCTCGCATTAAGTTCTTTTACTTATCCGCTTGCCTAGATATCAACGTTTCATGCTGGTTTCTCCATAATTTATTTTTTTTATGCCGAATTAAGCTTCAAGCCAACCATTACTGATTTTCATTGCTCTTATCTGTCTCCCTTATATCCTGATCAATCCTTTCAATTAACGTCCAGCGTTTCTTTTACTTAAAGTATTACTGATTATTTTTCCGCGAGTTTTATTTACTCTTTTCAAACTGCATTGTGTGCAAGGAAGAGAAAAAAAAATGTTTTTGGTTCGTGTTCTTTTTCCAGAATGAGAAAGTTTCTTTGATTTCAGAGAGAAAATTCATTAGATGAATAAATACTTAGTCGTATTTTATTTATTATACAATTTTTATTTATACGGCAATTAAAGATATTTTATTGTAAGCATCATACATACACACACACACACACACACATATATATATATATATATATACATATATAAATATATATATAGATATATAATATATATATATATATATATATATATATATATATATGTGTGTGTGTGTATATATATATATATATATATATAGGTATATATATATATATATATATATATATATATATATATATATATATATATATATATATATATATATATATATTTATATATATATATATATATATATATATATATATATATATATATATATATATATATATTTATATATATATATTATATATATATATATATATATATATATATATATATATATATATATATATATATATATATATATATATATATATATACATATATACATACATATACATATATATATATATATATATATATATATATATATATATATATATATATATATATATATATATACACATATATACATACATATACATATATATATATATATATATATATATATATATATATATATATATATATGCATATATATATATATATATATATATATATATATATATATATATATATATATATATAATATAACAAATATGGAATTCATAGGATCATTTAAAATGATTAAAATTAGTTTTATTTACAGAAATAAATGGAGTTTGCTAGTAAGTTCATTAAATATTACAATGAATTTTGGATTCATGCTTATTAAATATATTTCCTTTCTATAATGAACCTTCTATATGCAGTTTCCTTTCTATAATGAACCTACGAATTCCATACCGTTTAACCTTTTTCATTTAATAGAAACAATAAGTATTATCATTAAATTGTAAAACAATTAATATTATTAAATTAAATAAACATTAAATTTTTCTATACATTTCTTTTTCATATTAAATGCAGTGTATTCTGAATCTTCATCTAAAGCTTATAACGATATTTCTCTGAGCTTGAGGAAAGACTAAAACAGTCTTTACAACATTAAACGTGAGCAACTGTACTCAAAAAATTTATTAGTAGGTTAAATTTTATAAGTGTAAGAAGCATTTGCTTATGTAAAAAGGATTTAGCTCTTGTTTTATTATTATTCATCGCTTGTACAGATTTATAGTTTTGATACTGCAGTGAATCTAACTTTTTTTACAATGATGCATTCTAACGCTTCATTTTGAATAATTAGCTTCATCCTCGTTTGTTATTTTCTGTCAAAGAAACCCATAATAGAGAATTTAAGTGTTAAAGGCAAATGAGAACAGTAACTGTTATATTCATAGAATTCCCTATTTTCTTTAAGGGAATCCACAATCTTTTATCAGTATGTTTAATATAACTAAATAAAATAATTTCTTTATATACAAGTTTGGCAACGGAAAGGAAAACTGAATAAGAAATAGAAGCCATATATACAGGGTGATTTTTAAAAAAACTGACAGTACTCAGAGACATCTTTTGCGCGATCTATCAGCCGGAGTTCCACCAAAATTGTTAGAGGAACTATGGACGACATGAGAAAGAATTTCCATGAAAAAAAATAGTTCCAAAAGTCGCCGATAGGGGGAAATATGGCGCTCTTGTTGTCGGCGAACCCCTAGAATTTGCATAAAAGGCAAGTAAAACATCAAAATACAAATTCACGACTATGTAGTCGACAGCAGCGCCAGTATTTCAGGCTATGATGCGGAATCTGTTGCACCTTCGCTTTACAGAAGAAAGGGTCATCAGTCACTTTTTTCCACTTACATGGCCACCTCGCTCCCCGGACCTAACCCATGTGACATTTTTCTGTGGGGTTATTTAAAGTCTAAGGTGTATCTTCGTGGAGTCTCGAACTTGGCAGCCCTAAAGGACAACATATTCCGGACTTTGGTGAACATTCCTTGTGACATTTACGCTCGCCCGTTGAGAACGTAGTGTTCAGGATACAATGTGTCGTCCATCAGGACTGTGGTCACATTGAAGGAGGGAGAAGAGAATTTGCTGCATAAAGAGGTGTTGCAGTGAAAATTCTTTGTTATTCATTTGTATGCTTACAACTTTTTCGGTATTCATCCCTAATCTTTATAGCCCGAAATACTGGCGCTGCTGTCGACTACACAGTCGTGAATTTGTATTTTGATGTTTTACTTGCCTTTTATGTAAATTCTCTGCGCCGACAACAAGAGCGCCATATCTTCCCCTATTGACATCTTTCGAACTATTTTTTTTTCACGGAAAACTTTTTCCCATGTCGTCCATAATCCCTCTATCAATTTTGGTGGAATTCCGGCTGATAGATAGCGCTACAGATGTCTCTGAGTACTGTAAGTTTTTAAAAAAATTGTGTGGTCCGGGGACTCCCGTCAGGAACGAAGTTCCTTACGTTATTTTTTCAACTCTAAACGTGGTTTAATATGTAGATTTCTATTGATTATATTAGTGTATTTTTGTCACACCATAAAGCGAAGCCCTCTTTTATTCAACCAACTCTCTCTCTCTATTTTATTAAAATTAAAAATTTTAATATATAAATTAACTATTTTTATTTAGATGTTACCTTGCATAATTTTTAATCGGATTAATTTTATTATTTAATCACGAACAAAAATAAATTAATGACACAATATAAATCCCGCGTGAATTAAAACAATAACAAACAAAAAATAAGTTTAAACAGAAAGACGCGATTCCATAGGGACGGTATGAAATCTTTCAAGTAAAGCATTTACAACTGGTCGAAGTTTATATAAACGATCATGCTGAGGGTCATCATGTGGTGGTTGCTTACTGTTGTCATTAAAATGTAGAAATTCTCTTATCTTTTCAAAGCGTTTTAATGACATACATTCTTTTATTACATCATTGCCTATGGCAGGTGACCAATATGGCCTAGTGTTTGGTACATGTACAATAGACATCATTATACAGATTCCAATGTATTGTTTAATTTCTAAATTCTTAACATTGACACACTTTTCTGGGTTTTTTTGCACAAGGAATAAATTTGTTTCTTGAACTATAGGCTTAATCAAATCTTCTGTAAAAAGATAACTAAAAAAATTTAGAGGTGTGTTTAAATTTATAATTTCAGGAGAGAGATTCTCGTCACCTCGGAAAAAATTTGATCATCATTTAGAAGTAAATTAGTTTTCTTCCAGTTGATTGCAGGCTTTGTTCTCCCTGTATTATTTCTATTAGTTTTTGGCATGTTCCCACCATTAGGCAGATCAAGAACATCGCTATTATCAAGTAATGATACCTCATCTTCCGAATCACTACTACCATAAAAAATTTCATCTCAAACTTTGTTTGGTTTATAATTAGGATCACCTGTGCTGCCATAACTTTCTGAATCAGATCCATCTTCACTATGATCACTCCACAATCTGTTCATAAGTTCCTCAATTTCTTTCTGTGTTAAAAACTTTCTTCCCGTCATTTCCTTAAAAAAATGGCGTAAGAACAACATGTATCATTTTTGATACATAAAATTGAAATCATACTTCAATTTTTTATAAAAGATTAAAGAAGTATTTTATTAATAATTATAAAAGCTACGTACCTCTAAAATATATTCATAAAACTTTCAAAGATGTAAACTGACTTTAAAATACTGAAAATATAGCAAATACTACGGCAGGTCTGGTATGAATTGAACGGCTATCTTTTACTGAGATCGCAGTTGTATTCCTGCTGCAATCTATCCTACGAAAATGTAACTAACAGTGATTAAAAGCTTTGCTATGATGTTTCAAAATTAATACAAGGTGCACAAGTGGATAAAAAATATTGCTTTTGAATATAAAGGGGAAAAATAACTTATGTATCAAATTTGATACAGTGTGCATAGAAGGGTTTTAAAATTGCCCTTAGCGCTTGTGCGGGGATTTGAACCGGGGACCTCCGATGCGAAAACTAGTCCGAAGCGATAACCATTCAGCCACAGAATCCTTCAGAGAAAGTTCTTATGAAGGAGACATAACGCTTTTTCGTTAAGTGACGATTCCTGCCAGTTCACTCTACTGAAAGCCGCGTAAAAGAATTTCGTTCCAAAAGATCACCTTATATATCTAAACAGATGTATGTGTATACATTCCAGCATCACTCCATCACTCTGGAGCAATTTCAACCAGACCTGGTACACATGATTTCCTATCTGGGAAAAAAAACTGGTATGGGGGGGGGGGGTTAGACACCCCTAGCACCTCTAGGGGGGAAGGGGAGACATGAAAAATAATCGAAAACGACTGATATTATTGTCGAATCCGTAGTTTTTGGGTCGGTGAGATGAATAGTGACACTCCCGATGCCGTTTAAATGCAAGTTCACGAAGCATCAGTATTTATTGGGGGAGAAGGGAGAAATAAAATTACTTCGATTTAAGACTATTGGTAGAACATATTTTCATGTCTAAATTATGTCTTTTTCATGTCTAAATAAAAATTGTGATAAATAAAAACCCCGACAAACAGCTAGTTTGTATAAACAGCTAGTTCGGATAAACAGCTAATTTTTAATAAAATGGAAATTTAAGAGGCTTATTTTGAGGCATTTGTTTTGATCTAATAAAAGAAAACCAAGTAATTAAAATAGTTTTAATATTAGAAACCAAGAATCCTAAAAATTTACATCCTGACAGTTAATTTACATTACTAAATAAGTACGATTTCGATTTTCAGAGATTGTGTTTTTTTTCAAAAGAAATTTACATCCAACTTTATGATTAAAAAATAAGAAAAAATAACGCTACTTAAAAGATCACTTAGTCGGATTTTGAGAGGATATATGTGCTACCCAGTTTGAATCACGATGGCAGCATCTCGTTGTAGTTTTATAATTTGTAATTATTGGAAACTTCTCTTTCTTTTCGGAAAAAAAAATTGAAGATGAATTTAAGAGAACTTAAGAAGTTTAAGAGATCTTAAATTTAACTAAAATGCCGTAAGGCATCTTCATGTTTCAAATATACTTAATATTGTATCCTCCTGTTAAGTAGTGAAAAAAATTCTTAAAATTTTATTTGAAGATGACCGGATAAAATTAAAACGTTTTATTTGCGTTCATTTTTATGGAATTCGGATTTTTTCTAACTGTGTCGAGTTTCTAAACAGCCTTACAGGGTTTTAACTAATATAAAGCCAATCTTATTAACGGTAATTTCCTTTTGTACAAGTATATATATATATATATATATATATATACAGATATTTATATATATATATATATATATATATATATGCATATATATATATACATATATATCTATATATATATATATACACACATATATATACATATATACATATATATATATATATATATATATATATACATATATATACATATATATATATATATATATATATATATATATATATATATATATATATATATATATATATACATATATATATATATATATATATATATATATATATATATATATATATATATATACATATATACATATATATACATATATATATATATGCATATATATACATATACCGGGTGGCCATAATTAAACTGACAGTGCTCACAGTGTTCTGTAGCGCGATCTATTTGCGAGAATGACGCCACATTTTGTAAGAAGATTAAACAAGACGGGGGACGAAGGATTCCGCGAAAAAATAAATTAGTTCCAAAAGTCACCGCTAGGGGAATATTTGGCGCTGTGTAATAGAAAATAGAGTGTTAACAAATGCAAATTAATACGGAATAAAATTACCTTTTATTATGTACATTTTCTTATTTAGTTCAAGTGCAATATGGCAACACTTTTAAAAAAGCGTAAAATCTACATAAACACCGATAAAGTCTCGTGATCTGCAATATCACGTACGCTGAGCAGAAGAAGAAGTTCTTTATTCAAATTTCACGTTACATCCACAGTGCCAGCTGCTTGGGTTTTAAAAGGCAATGTGTTACGTTTCGAATCAATCGGATTGAAAGTTTATGTGCAATGTCTCCTTCTTTAGTCGAGCGTGCGTTACTGGTCAAATTCTTTTACCTCAACCAGTGCAACGCGTCAGACGCTCTTCGTGCTTTTAGAACGCACAAAAAATGCGTAAAGGAAACTGTCCTGTGTCAGTTAATGGGCTAAAAGCAATGGTTGCGACGTTTGAGAAAACAGGTTCTCTGAAGGTTCAGTCAGGCAGAGAACGAAAACCTGTACCACAGGATACAATCGAAGCAGTTGCCACGGCGATTGTCGACAGAGGATCAGACAATATTGCTGCCATCTCTAGCGCACGTGGATTAGCTCGGAATATGGATATGCCTTACAGTACGGTATGGAAAATCTTACGAAAGATTATCAACTTCTATCCGTACAAGATCAGCCGTGTACAGGAGTTACTGTACCCCGACCGTGATAAGCGATTGACTTTTGCTCTCACCTTTCTTGCCAGAATGGAGGTGGATGATACTTGGCCGTGTAAACTCTTATGGGGAGACGAGGCCCACTTTTACCTGCATGAAACTGTGAATACCCAGAACTGCCGAATTTGGGATGACAAATCACCACATGCAGTCACAGAAATTCCCTTACATTCACCAAAGGTAACTGTTTGGTGTGGGTTCACAGCGGAATTTATCATAGGTCTATTCTTCTATGAGAACATTACCCCGACAGGACCGGAAACCTGTTCTGTTACCGGAGAGAAATATCGCCACATGTTGAACAGCTTTGTCATTCCGGCACTTCAGCAAAGACAATGCCTGGGGGAAATCATTTTCATGCAAGATGGAGCCCCTCCACACGTTGCTGTACAGGTGCAACAGCTGCTACGACAGAAATTCACAACAGAAAGAGTCATTAGCCACTACTTTCCAACTGCATGACCACCTCGGTTGCCTGATCTTACCCCATGCGACTTCTGGCTATGGGGTTACCTTAAGTACAAGGTCTATCAAGGAGTGGTCCAGGACCTGGCTACGTTGAAGGATAACATATCACGGACTGTACGGGAGATTCCTGCGGACATGTTACTTTCTGCTGTTGTGCATACTGTGCACAGAATGCAATATGTGGTCCACAACAACGGCAGCCACATTGAACCTCATTTGAATGCAAAATAAAAGGTAATTTCCGTATTGATTTGCATTTGTTAACACTCTATTTTCTATTACACAGCGCCAAATATTCCCATAGCGGTGACTTTTGGAACTAATTTATTTTTTCGCGGAATCTTTCGTCCCCCGTCTTGTTTAATCTTCCTACAAAATGTGGCGTCATTCTCGCAAATAGATCGCGCTACAGAACACTGTGAGCACTGTCAGTTTAATTATGGCCACCCGGTATATACATATATAAATAAACATGTATGTACACACACATATATATTTATATATATATATATATATATATATATATATATATATATATATATATATATATATATATATATATATATATATATATATATTTGCCAGTATTGGTTTCGAAAAAAGTGGCTGTTTCGAGAGGTGATCGTTGTAAAGAGGTTTCTTTCATAACATTGATTCTGGGGAGTCTTGAATCTGTACTGAACAAAATATGGATGTTTAAAGGGGTGGGTGTAGAATAGGAGTAGTCGGCTACATGAGTTTTATATATATATATATAATCAGTATGGAATTCTTATATTTATTTAATAAGATTAAACTTAATTTTGTTTACATCATGATTAAAAACTATTTTCGATAAATTTGAATGAGTTGTTCCTGTACTCAAAGGTATTGATAATTTATGTCTATTTTAACTAGAAGAACATCCTGATAATGATCTTTCCAGGATGACTTTTAATCTCTCGGGGTCCAGAAGACTCAAGAAATCCGAAGAGGATATTAAGAGCTTAACAAGGAATCCAAATGACAGGTTGTAAGCCTCAGCAGGTGTAATGAAGGCCGTTGAAGGACTAGGACACTATAATAAAAGTTTATTCAAACAAATATTAAATTAATCAAAGGTTAAAAATGTCAGGCAGTTTAATATTTTTATATCAAAGTTTGAGGTGTATGAAAAATTTATAGCTATCACTGCGTTATTGTTCACTACTGTTCAAGAGTAAACAATTGCTTGTAAAAATATATATTGTAGGAATTCTTAAATGAAAGTCTATATACTTCAATTCTTCGAACAGATACATAATGGATATTTACAAAACGAAGTTTAATTTAGTTTTATGAGTGACTAGCTGAAAACCCTCACTTCGCTACGGAGTATATTCAAATTAAATACAACGGTCAATGTATGCAATTAATGCCAAAAAAATATACATATATATATATATATATATTAATAAAAATACTACGATCAATGTATACAATTGATGTAAATATATATATATATATATATATATATATATATATATATATATATATATATATATATATATTTATATATATATTTATAAAAAAATCGTAAGAGATATTTTTATAGAGAAAATAATGAAGAAGAAAATATTCAAATTAAATCTAATAGGATATACTAAAGAATCTAGTACAGTTAATATAGTACCGTTTGAGGAACATATCTTTTACTGTATTTTAATATATTTTTTGGATAATGTCCAATCTTTTGCCGCATTAGCAAGGGAAAAATATTTATTTGTCTATTTCATTGTTATGGACGTGACGATAAATTTATTTAAAGTACCAGGAAAAAAAATCACGTGATCAGCATTTAATAAATTAAATTCTAAAATTAATCTTTAAAAATTCACCAAATAACAGAAAATGGAGGTAAAGATTCGAAAAAGATTTCATTTTAAAGGAACTTTTATGATCTTTCTCGTGATGTAAATTTTATAACCCTCAAATTTTTATTTTAAATACAAACTTTAAAAAAGTTACTGAAACAGCTTAAAAATTTAATTTAAAAAAATCTAAGAAGAATTTTTCAAAAGTCTTTCTTAGTGCGCCCCTACACTATAAGAAGAATCGCCATGCAAAATTTCCGCCCTTTAGGTCCAGCGGTTTGGTCTGTGCGTTGTATGTCACGCAGTCAGTCAGTTACGGAACTGTTTTATATATATAGATTAAATTCGGAAAGACAATTATTTATTCTAGTGAAAAACTTGGTTTTCGGATAATTCATTGTACCAGATCTGTCATAATTCCTGTAAAATGACACAAGTACAAAATTTTATCCCTGCAACGTCTCTCTCTCATGGTAAAATCTGTACATTACTGATCGTTATGTTTATGATTCCTCCATGTAAAGTTTGTTTTCCGCATTAACTTCGAACATAGATGTGTTTAGAAAAATTGATATAGAGTAGGGATGCTTGTTGCTTGCCAATGCGGTCAAGAGAGACATTCTCATATAATGGAGAAGAATCGTTAGTTGCTTTCAATGGGGGCACCGTAATATACTGTAGAGATTAGGAAATTTAGTTTGGCAGCTCTGGTGTGAAAGGTTTAATCACCAAATATTCTCCAGAAGGGTTTTCGTAAACGACCACCGAGGGATTTATGTAAACGCTGCAACGTTTCTTTTGTAAGCATTTTCAGCTGATCCCAATAGCCAAATTCACCCACTATCCCCAACGCATTACTATCTAGCTGCCCCTTCAGCCAAGTCTCCGCTATTTTCGACCATATCAAGCAGCAGTCTCGTACTCAAGGAGAAACAAACAAACAAACAAACAAACAAACAAATGTCCTAGGGACATGACAGTAGTGTTACGGCCAGGGACAGGAGCATGGAAAGAAATACAAAATAAAATAAAATAATTGTTAAATGCAATAAAGAAACAGGGCAATAAAAGAGAAGGGAAGAAAGCCATAGACCGGAACGAAAATTAGAGATAATGTTCGTAGCAATAAATAGAAGTGGAAGAGAGTGAAAATAAAAGAAAATTTATGATGGCTATAAAGCGTCCCACCCAACTTGAATCCAAAGCATGGGAAAAAGTTAAATTGAGGGAGAATTTATAAATCCCACCCTCGACGCGCATTGGTAAAAGGGGATTGAGGAGTGGCAGCACGGACGAATGGCGATGGCATGATAATTTCCAGATAACCAATGGAAATTATAAGAGGCGGAGACATTAGTAAGAAAATATATGAAATAAAAAATAGTGTGAAGGCAGAGAGATAACCTGGGAAGTTAGAGAGTCAGAAGTTGTCGAGCGCCCAGTGTCCCATGCCGAGTGTCTGCGATAAACGACGGAGCCGTGTTCGGGTGCAGTAAAGTTTAGAGAGATAGAAGTTGTCGAGCGCCCAGTGTCCCATGCCGAGTGTCTGCGATAAACGACGGAGCCGTGTTCGAATGCAGTAAAGTTTAGAGAGATAGAAGATGTCGAGGGCCCAGTGTCCCATGCCGAGTGTCTGCAATAAACGACGGAGCCGTGTTCGAATGCAGTAAAGTTTAGAGAAGTCATCATTACGAGTGCCAGCTGCCCAGAGGGCTTCAACCGTCATCTTCTGAGGTACCGACTTTGCATTTCCCTTTTATATTGTATCATTGCTTCTCAGTGTATAGCCATAATGATTAAGATAGAGCGCGATGAATATAGTTTTTTTTTTAATATAAGATGTTGAGTAATAGACAGATAATTCGTACCAACAATTTAATATAATGTTTTGCATATATATAAAGAATTAATTTCGTAGGAATGAAGTTATTGCGGTAATAATGTGTAAATGCCTGAGGAAATATTGAGTAATTTTGGAGTGTATTATTTATGTGTGTTAATATCAATAAATCGATTTGTCAATATAACCAGAGTTAATTTCCATTATTTGGGAAGCACATCAATGTACTAGCCACAATCATGAACATAATTTCAACCATAATTTCATTTAAAATAATATAAACATTTAAAATTACGGTTACAACAAACAAACAAACAAACAAACACAAACAAACAAACACACACACACACACACACACACACACACACACACACACATATATATATATATATATATATATATATATATATATATATATATATATATATATATATATTCTGAGAACTTGATTGTGAGTTAAAAATCTTTCTGAAATGACATTTTAAAACATCTTAAGTATTTACTTAAGTATTCATGTATAAAAATAAATAATGTATTAAACTTGTAAAGTATAAATATTAAGTTAAAAAGACCTCATTTCATAGGCAAATGACTTACAGAAAAGAAGTTTTGGTGGGAATTAGTATCGTAAAAATATGCTGGATTAAGCTTTTCTTTTATGCATTTAATTTACACTCGATTAGTGTGAGGCATATCATTTTCTCGGTATGTTTGAAACAATAAAAACGTATAAAATTTAATACAAAACTCAATATAAAAGAAGCTATAAGATAAGATAACTTACCTATAAATATAAAGATTTCTTTTTAACTTTTCATTGAATAAACCACAAAAATGTAAAACAACGCTGCTGGTGTTCACACTTTTTTTTAAATGATGACTTTGTTATATAAAAAAATTACGTCCTCAATGCATGATTATTATTGTATGCAAAAGAACAGAAGAAAATATTTTATTACTTTATTTTAAGATGTTCTGTGTACAACAATTACCAGTTTATAGGAATATCAAAAGGGGCTACACGTATTAAAATTGACAGATATGTCTGTATAATCAAATCAAGACGTAAAAATCTCCTTGGAGACTTTTATCAGCGCATAAAATTGAAAACCTCAAAATGTTTAAGAGCAGCTTCTGAAAGAATGGATGTCAATTACTGTAATTTTTCTTTACTAATACCACTTTTCAGTTCTTACAAAGAAATTTCTATTCTTTTCCTTTCTTTATCGTGTACAATGAAGGAAGTGAAAAAAAATATAAAAATATATTTAAAAGCATTGAAATTTCAGAAACAAAAATTGAAATGCAGAAATCATCCATAATATTTATCTAATGCATTCACAATCCTTTTTTCCTATGAATTCTAAGCTGAGGAATTTTGTTTTCATGCCATTTAAAAATAAATAAATGTCATACGCTTGTGTAGTTCTCAGACAGGAGGTTAAGACGTTTCACGCACATGAATAAATTTTAAAGGGAAGATTTGAGAAGAAATTAAACGGGAAGTAAATTTAATTTAGAGATAGGAAAGGACAATGCGGCTTAGAAAAATTCAAAGCTGAACATTTAATACAGCTTAAAATATTAGTAATTAAAAGTATTTGTCTGGGCTGAAATATGGAAGCATGACTTTAGTAACAGCTTAGGAGTTTAGATGATAATTACACTGGTGTAAGAAATTAAGAGAATTTGCAGACTTGGTCGATTATCTCTAGAACTACTGTAACCGATTTTAATGAAATTTGATATATACATACATTGATACATTACAAAACAAATAACCATTCAATAATTGTAATACACACTCATGATCGTGCATAACACTCGTTGGAGTCGGAAGGTATGGAACAGCGGTTCCAGAATAAACAAAAAATGGGTTAATAGATGGGTTAATAGGGTGTATGGTCCCCTCTTACAGATATACAGGTCTCTCAGCGTGATTTCATACTAGAAATAAGGCAGTTTATCATTTCCTGTGGCAATTGGTCCCACTCGTTTTAACGCTGTTTTCATTACCTGGATGGTTCTCGGAGGGGGGGTTGCGAGTTGCAATTGCCCTCCCCAGAGCGTCCCAGACATGCTCAATAGGGTTAAGGTCTGGATATGTGTCTGGCCAATCCATCCGGCAAATATCCTCACTCTCTAGAAATTCGTCAACCAGAAGAGCTCTATGTGGCCTCGCGTTATCGTCCATTAAAATGAACTCAGGTCCAACTACACCCCTGAAAAAGCGAACAAAGGGTTCCAAGACCTCATCCCTATACCTCACACCAGTCACAGTGCCTCTTTCAAAGACATGGAGAGGTGTGCGGCCATCCAACATGATGCCTGCCCAGACCATTAAACCTCCTCCGCCATAATGGTCGATTTCGCAGACATTGGAGGGCAGGTAGCGGGTCCCTGGTTCTCTCCATATGAACGTACGGCGAGAATCGGTGTTTAGGCTGAACCGGGACTCATCAGTGAAGAGAACGGTCGCCCATTGATCCATACTCCAATCTCTATGCTCTCTGCACCATGATAAACGGATTCTCCTGTTCGTAGAAGTGAGCGGGACGCAAACAGGAGGTCTTCTTGCAAAGAACCCTCTCTCATGAAATATTTTGGAAACAGTCACCCTTTATATACGGGTTCCTGTGGCTGCATACAAGTCATGAGAGAGCTGAGAAGCTGTAGCACTTCTGTTACGCCTCGCTATAATCGACAAATGGCGATCTTTTCTGGCCGTCGTGGCTCTTGGACGACCTTTCCCAGGCTTTCTCTCTCGATGGATCCGGTATCCTGGAACTGTTTCCATAAGTTACACACGACGCTTGGCGTTAAATTGAACTCTCTACATATTTGGACTTGAGATTGGCCTGCTTCTAGCCTCCTTGCAATTCGCCACCTCATTCCATCATCTAAACGTTGGTGGTTACTCATTTTTACTGTTATAATTTGAAATTAACCGATTGCTGAAAAATAACACCAAGAATTAACCCATTTTTTTGTTTATTCTGCAACCGCTGTTTCATACCTTCCGACTCCAACGAGTATTAGGGACGATCATGCGTGTGTATTACAATTATTGAATGGTTATTTGTTTTCTGTTGTATCAATGTATGTACATATCAAATTTTATTAAAATCGGTAGAGTAGTTCTAGAGATAATCGACCAAGTCTGCAAATTCTCTTAATTTCTTACACCAGTGTAGAACATGTGAAAAAGTATTACTAACAAATTTGAGACATTGGCTAGATAGAAAATGTTCAGCTTTTCAAGAGAAATATTTTTGAGTGATTTATTACGTAATCATACTGAAACACTTATTATTTTATATTTATTAGATTTTTTCCCGAGAAACCATTTCTTATTGCAATAAGTAAGTATTTTATTATCATTGTGACGTAAAAGAAAGCACGAGATGCAATTTTATAAAATTGAAACGTTTGGATTTAGAATAAAAGATATAGTGCCTCCAATATATAATAAAGTGTCTTTATATTTAACTATATTTTTAGAATATATTCAGAAAAGCGAGAATATAGTACTTGATCGTTGAATTTTATATCTGGAAAGGAAATTTAATTGACGTAGTATATATTCTTTCTGACTTATGACAGCAAGGATTAAATTTCCTTATCCTTCGCTTTTCATTCGTATATGATAAAAAGGCGAAATTTTTGATGTATTATACATAAAATGTGAAAATTAATGCTTATGATTTGGTTTCATGATTTGGTTTAATTTCTTACACCAGTGTATAATGAACGTTACAAATAGATAAAATAGGTGTTTTTTGTTGTTTCCGAATAAACGTATGTATTTAAAAATTATTTCAACACATATTTATTTAAAAAATAAATGTTTCAGTGATGATATTCATCACAGCATCTTTGGTGTAACTTTGCAATACGTTGATAACTTTTTCCTCAGCCCATTTTCAGTTACATGATTCAAAAACCTCCAGCGAATGGAAGGAATGTTTCAGCGATGAGATCATCATGACATCTTAAGGTGGCCGTGCACGTGCAGTAAATCCTTAAGGAAAATGTCATGAGGAATTCCTTAAGGATTTCCTTAACTGAACCCCCGCGCACACACGCGTACGATATCCTTAAGTAAATCCTGCATGTTTTAACTTAGGATTACGTTCCTCCATAACGGTAATCCGGAAAGCTAAATATCAGAGCCTAAAACCATCCGTCGTCACGAGTTATAATTTTGGCCGCGCTCCAAACCGAGTCTGTATCGCCGAGGCAAGCAGTAAACTGTTAAACAGAAAAGTACCAAAATGCGTGAAATTTTGGACATACATACATATATATATATATATATATATATGTTGGAACCAAACTCCGAAATCGGACAATGTCCGAAAAAATTGTTGACATCGCGAATGGATCACTGACAAATGCACCAAGTCCGAAATGTGACATTATTTCGGTCTTTGTTAACTAGAATTTGCTCACATTGCGAATGGATCACTGGAAAATGTGCCTAGTCCGAAGTGTTATATTATTTCGGAGTTTGTGCACTTGAATTTGATCAATTCGCGATCGGCCAAATCAGTAGTGAGCCAAGTCCGATTTCCCACTTGGAGGATGGGCGAAACACCCTCACATCGATAAATGAGCCAAGCCCGATTATGAAAACCCTAGTCCCCATGTTTGCCTGTTCTCTCCAAAAATTGTTCATTGAAACACCAGACACTCTCAAAGCCAAGGCTCCATCGAACGTGCAAAGATGTTCGTGATATGTTGGTGACGTGTTTGGCAGACAACCAGACAGGTCGGTGGGCAGAAGGCTTACGAATCGTTCAAATGAAAAAAAATCGTATCTACCATCGTGGAATCATCAGCAGCCGATACGAAGCTCTGTTTGGTGTTCCATTTACTAACGGACATCCCCAGGAATTGTGTTGTTCAACGGATCTTGAGACTGAAGAACAACTTGAAGAGGTTTTGGCCGACACTTCTGAAAGTAAACATGAAACTGATTCATCAGATTCTGAAAACTCTGATGTGTCCATCTTACAAGAAAGAAAGAAGTAAATTGAAGAGAGAAACGAGCTGATTGTGCCAAAAAAAATTAAATAGCAAGGGGACGAAATGCTAAGATGCAGTGACACTAAATTTCCTCCAATGAACGTCGGTCAGAACGTTGTGTTACGGATTTCAGAACTCGACAGAGGAAGAGCTGCGCTCAAAAATGTGACAGCTGTGATAATGGAAAAGAACGATGATGGGCTATACAAACTCGGTACGAAATCAGGAATATTGGACAAGTTATATTCCAGAAATGAATTCCAACTGACTGAAGACAACTTCATACCTGAAAAAGACGTTCCAAGCTTCGTACACTCACTTCGAACCACAGTTACCCTGGAATCAGGAAGCTCACAAGGTTTCGTCCACTGCAGTTGTAGAAAGCAGTGTGACAGCAAAAGATTCAAGTACATATCAACTGGCATCAAATGTAACTCAAAGAGCTATAACAGTTTTGCTTGCAGAAATAAGTAACAGTGCATTTTTCATAATTTTTTCCATCATTTATTAGTTTACTATGTTTCCATTTTTTTCACTATGGACATACTTTTTTAACTGTGAGGTTTTTAAAATAGTCAATACATATCGTTAAAATGATCTTTTAACTCATTTCATTCATTTTATTTAGTCAAATAAATAGAGTTAAAAATGATTGTTTTCTGACTTTGATCATTCTTCAACTGCCCATTCGCAAAGTGAAAAATTTAAAATGTTTATAATGGGCTTCGTTGGAGATGGGAGCTAGGAGTAAGGTCATGTGACCAAATATAATAGTTTATGGATTATTCGTGATCGTATATCATGTTGGTCACAGTAGTTATTTTTGAGTGTATTGCCAAACTATTAATTAACTCATTACTATCTGATTGACCAACCAAAAGGAAACATTTAGTATCATGCGTTGTGTTTGTAGAAACCACAGATTATCTGATTGCTTAATAACAGATGAATTTATTGAAAGTTCACACATACATATATAATTCATAATTGCAACTTCTAGTATTTACTTAATAATTACTGTTACGTATACATCAATCATGCATATATTATATTCCTATCGATTATTTAAGATATGAGGTCCCTAGAATCATTTTAAATATATTCATTTAATTCAACATTATATATTATACTCATAGCAAAATTGACCTTAGGATGAGAGGAACGCTACATACACATTCATTAAGGATCAATAAAAGACTGCACAATACCTTCGCTGATGGATCTTTTAACATCACAGTCTGCTAACGTCGCTGGGCCTGAGGTGATTCCTTCCAAATCTGCATACTAGATCAAAATACGGTCTGTCATCGGTGGGTGTTCCTCGAGCTATTATGGGGTCAGTCGATCGGCCTTGGGGAGTGAGTGTTGCTGTCCTTTCATTCAATTGTCCGTTCGGCTTCATTCACTGGAGTTCTGCTCGCCGGGAGTTGATTACCAGGGCTGTCTGCTCTTTCGGGATTGTGATCATGAAACAGGCTATTTCCTTCTTTTACTCAGACGCAGGAATTATGAAGTTGATTCCTTCTTATCTAATTGTGAGGTCAAATCATCATCTCCTACTATTCTATCTGCCACTACTCATTTGGCTATCACTCTAAGTCCTGCAGCTATCTCTCTCTGCATTACGTGTCACTGTACTCTAAAAATACCTCTGCTCCTTCGTCAGTCTATACATCTCTATATCGGAGCGCAAAATGTCTATCCCTTTTCTTTTTGGGTCTAAAGTTTCGCCCTTACTTCCAAAATACCGCCTTCTTCTGCAATTGGTCGACCACTATTTTTACTTCTCTTCTATTGGATTATTCATTTCTGCCACATGTCTTACTCTCCACCCTGTCGTAGGTGTGACATTTTATGTCATTAACATACTATTCCCACGGCTATCTTCCATATTGTACATATGTTTCAGATTTCCTTTTTTCTTAGTCAAAACGCCCCAACACATCGTTCCTCTTCGTTAACCTACCTTTTTTTTTACTTAACTTCTTATCTGTTCACATTTGCGGTGTGCCTTTTAACCCTTAATTGCCTAAGTATCCTTCTCTTTAGAATTCGGCTAAATCTATCGTTTATTCATTTCCTGCCTTCATCAATTCTTGTCGCTGTCTTCTACCGTACTCATTTTTCAATTCCGCTTTGCTATTCTCCCGTTTTCTTCTTTATTCCATCTCTTAATCTGTTTTCAAATGTCGCGGTAATTTACCCGGTGACAATGTTTAAAGTTCTAAATGAAGTTTAGTTTCGTACTCTGCGCACTTCTCATTTGCTCATACTCGAAATGATCATTCGTAAATGACCCAAGTCCAAAATGATGTAACATTTCGGACTTGGCGCATTTCAGTGTGATCCATTCGCGTTGTGAGGATTTTTTTCGGACATTGTCCGATTTCGGAGTTGGGTTCAACATATATATATATATATAGATACATATATACATACAAAAGAGGTAAGCAACGATAAGTAATCCTACGTTAATAACCCGCAGTATTTTCGTTAGAAGAGACTACCTGAAATTTTTTCTTTGTACTTTGTCTTTGAGCACACACCTCTGGTTTAAACTGCGCAGCTCCGGCATGAAGGTAGAAATGTTTTGCAATCAGGATTTCGTGGACTGTAAGTAGGGTGGGGCGAAAAAAATTATTTTTTTTATAATCAATTTCTAACAGTGCGGAAAACTTGCGCATTGGCATCCTAATAACGGGAAAAATAATATAAAAAAATATAAATTGGATTGGAAATCGCACAAGAGCCCTAAATTTTAGAAAAAAAGTAAAATATCTGCACTTTTTAAAGATGTATAATTTTTTTTTAATTGTTCACTTTATTTCTAATAGTGTAAAACCTACTCTTCGTAGTTACCTAAATGCATGAAATATACTTTTGGACACATTGCCGTTCATTTGAATTAGCGCAAAAAGACTTAAAATACCATTTATTTTTGCAAAAATCTGATATTGCAGCTCTTCGCCCATTTCAGCATGTTTTTCCTTTATGAATTTGGTATTGTCTTCTACATCGCAAATGCATTCAAGGTTGTCGTATACTTCCTTATTAAGCGATAGGTACGGTGTTTCTGACAGGTTTGGACTGCGCAGTCAAAACCTCGGGAATTTATTCGTCGTGTATTGGTACATTTAGGCCCATATAAGGCTTTTAATACTTGTTTTATAGTCCTCCATTCCTTTTCGCTTTATTAGCTGTATCGATTGGAGGAACCTGGTGTTCATAACTTTTTTTCCGTATTGATGATATACGTTAAAATCATGCAGTAGTCACCAATTGATAGAAACACCAACTGTTACCTGTCTATTAGTTAGACGAGTTATAACGTTTGCCAGGCCGTGTTCGGGATGAAATCGAGACAATCTAAGCTCTGAACCAGCATTCTACCATCTGATCCATAGTGAAATGGGAGAAGACCTAACGTTTTCTCCTAAGTCATTTCTCTGAAATTTTCCCCGTTCTTTTGGAGGATAACTATGTAATATTTTGGCTTAAATACTATTTAATGTATTATCACTGATATTATTATTATTGTCATAATTACTATAATTCTTACGAATCATGCTTAATACAGTTGCTGAATGTTGAGAGATTCTCAAAAGTAGCAATAACCATCAACGATGCTATCGAGTGTCATCTTTCCATACACGATGAAAAGAAAAGAAAACCAGTACAAACTTTCTTAGATCAATTCTTCAAACCATCATAATTTATTATCATCATGATTGTTTTAGGTTTTATGTATCATTGGCATTCATAAAATAACCTGTAAAATACAATACTGAACAGTGTTATTATGTTTGGGATGAAAAAAGTACAGTATTTTATTGACTTTACAATCTGTCATACTTGAATAAAAGTACAGTATTTTAAAATGCCGCTAAATAACGACTTACGAACAATTCAATACTAACAGCTGTCTGGCAAAATCAGTGCCAGTGAGTAAGGGTAGTGTCTGTATAACTCATTTCTGCCCAGGATAATTCAAATTTAAAATTAGTTTAAGCCACCCAGGATATTTCAGATTTAAAATTAGCCGGGCGAAGGTGCTGACCTGCGGTACTAGAGTCTGTGGGTTAGAGTCCCACAACTGGCATGGATGTTTATAGCCGTTCGGAATCAACTTTAAGCAGTAGGTCCTGGTCTAATTATCCCTCGTGTACAAAAAAATGACCTTAGCGCTCCAAAACCCAAACAAAGCAAATCAAATTAAAAAATATTATTTGGGTTTCTTTTAAAGAATGAAAAAGATTGCCGATCGAATAATTTCTTTCTCTGTTACGGAATATAATGTAGAAAATAATCTTTAAATCCTACTCGTCAATCATTGGAAAATATTTTTCCATAGGTCAATAGTCTTTGAGTTGAGCTACCCAGTAGATTTAATCGTTCTGTTTTACAATCGGATCTAAGTGAAAGAATCATATGCTGTAGTATTAAACCTTCATATGGAAATCTCGATGTTATGCTGACTGAACTATTTTGGCGTTAGGGCAAATATCATTGTTCGACATCCAATTGTCAAAGGTTATGTACAAAAATCTAAGGGTTCATGAAATAAAAAAAATCATGTAAAGATGTATTCCCGTAATTTGATTCTGATTTCAACTTCTGCATTAATGAAATCATAATTTATTCCCAAAATTGAAAAACTCTTGACCAAATCATCGAGACCCTGTAAAAAAATTTTCACAGAAAATCTAGTTTCCGATGCTTACTTCGCAGTCAAATAGTTTTCATGCTCCAGTGTTTCCTTTATCGCCTTTGGGCTCCAGAAAACATGCATACGTTAAACACATGTTGAAAAAAATATTCTTCAAACAGCCTTAACTATTACGAATCAACAAAGCATTTACATGACACGTCCTTTTTTTCTTATTTTATTCTGCTTTTGTAAACTCTCTTCCCAAAAAAAGGAAGCTTTACGCTTGCATTATCTTCATTTAGAAACGAGCGGGAAATTAATCATCTGCCCATCGAATAAACAAAACTTTTCGAAAGAAAGATACGAAAAAAAAAACAACTCATGCAAAGCAGTTGAGCTGAAATAAAGTGTGCGTAATGTATAAGGTTATGGAATAAAAAAAAAACCAAAGGATAATAAAAAATTCTTTTTGTAAAATCGATAAAATCTGCAGTTTAATATTTGACGTTTAATTTTTGCAACAGTTGTAAATTGGTGTTGATTTGCAATCACGTTAAGAGCTCATTTAATAAAAAAACGTGAACGGAATTCTCTAAATTTGATTTTTATTACAACATACAAAATTTCCTCATTAATCTCATTAGTTTTGTGACAGACAGTTCAAATTATCCTAGAGGTTTTCATTACACTTTTAGTTAACGAAATTTAACAATTCAGAAAAACTAAGTATATTAATAAGCGTTATATTAACGATAAACAGATGACATGGTTATTTTAATACGTAACACAGGCCGACAAAATTTAACTTTTTGTCCGGGGTTTACATAAAATTATGAAAATTATATGACATTTGTTATGCTGATTTCAAAAATAATATCCATTTTTCTGTATCTCATACGGATTTTTTGCAATTGGGAAAATAAAAATTTCGATTTTGAAACATTTTTTAAAACCCTCGTATATACAATGTACAAAACATTCATTATTTTAATAAATGTACCTACAAAAAATACTTGAAAAAATCAAATTAATAATAATAAAGTCAGATAAATATCAAAAAAGAAATTAAGTTATAAAAATTTTGCAAATTTATTTTACGTTTCCTTCAAAGGAACGCTCTTGTCCTTTAGATTTTGAAACTGGTTCAATGTCTCTTTTTAACCCCCAACAGTAACTTGCCAACATATTGACATCTAAGTGTCCTTGATATCGTTTTCCCATGCATTTTATATCTTGAAATCTCTTACTCTGTTCCTCAATCAACGCGACAAGATTTTCAAGAAAATACCCAAGATGGGTTTGCAAAAAGTATTTTTTTAAGCTCATGTTAGAACCCATTTCTTAAAAGTTTTGTAGATTTTTTTTACACTATCCTTGTAAAGTTAGGATCATTGTAATTTCTGAAAAATTCTGAGTGACGTCTTTGAAACTCACCCATGTCTTTATCTCGATCGATTTAATTTTTTCCTCAAATTTTCAATCCTTCATTAACAGTCTTCTTATATCTCGGCCAACGAACACACCTCCTTTGATTTTACCTTCGGATAAATGCGGGGAAATATCATTTAAAAAAGGAAAACAATCACCATTTTTATCCATTGCTTTAACAAATTGTTTCACCATCTTTAATTCTATGTGCAGGGATAAGAGAACTTGTTTGGGATCCAGTAAGTTTTGCCAAATCACATTCTTTGATCCTGGATCACATTAAAATTTTCCTTAGAAGACACTTTCCTTATCCAGTGTTGTGTTTTAGATCTACTATCCCAATCACATAGGAAACAGGCATTTTTGTATAGCCACCTTGCTGGCCTAAAGACATGGCTAAAGTTTTTAAAGTAAGCATGAAATGCCATTTCAACAAAATAGGTTATGCTGCGCTGCATTTTCCTTACAACTTGTTTACCACAAATGTAGAAAAGTGAGTCTAGGTTATTTAAAAAAACCTCTTGACGCAATATTGCTGAAAAAATTATCAATAAACGAGCATAATAAACGTGTGTAATCACTACACATGCGCGAATGAAAAAAAGAGTCTCCACAAGCAACGAGTCACTGACATAGTCATACCATCGACAGTTTTATTTTATAATTTTACTTCTTTTAGAGCAATACTGTATTTAATATTTATTATACGGTCATTTTACTAAGAAATTAATTTTAAATTCTAATAACTATGTATTTTTTTCTAATATTTCACAATAATTTTATAAAGTAGCCCCTTCCTTTTTTTATTTGTGAAAAATCTGCGGGTGATGGAAGAAAACAAATGTCATTTTTGTAATCAGCGTGTCTGATTTACCAAAAAACATATGGCATCTTGCAAACCCCAGATTCGTATTGACGTATGTGACTAGAGAAAAATATAATTCTGTGGCCAGAAACACTGCTGGCCAGTAAAATTGCAACACTAGGAAGGAAAGCAAATAACAAAACTTTACTTATTGTACGTATACCGCATAGTAGGAAGAAAACATGATTAAATTTGTAGGCAATTTGGGGGTATACGGGTCCGAAATTAGTACACACAGCGGTCGCCTCTCGTAGCTAAAACGGCTCTAACCCGGTTAGGCATCGAGTCGACCTGGGCATGGATGACAGATACGGGCAAGTCATTCCATGCTGCTTCAAGTCTATGCCACGCTTCATCAATCGTAGTGGCTGGAGAGCGGTGCCGCCCAATCTCTCAGCAACACATGACCAGATGTTTTTCATAGCTGAGAGATCTGGAGAACGTGCTGGACAGGGCAACAGTCGAACACCCTCTGTGTCGAGGTAGGTCAGGACACGACGGGCAACATGCGGTCTTGCGTAATCTTATTGAAAGATGACGTCTCCGAGACCTCGAAGATAGGGCACACCCACCGGCCTTAATATCTGAGAAATGTAACACTAGCTTTTCAGATTACCCACGACGCGAACAAGAGGTGTTCGTGTCGTGTACCCAATGGCTGCCCGTACCATCACACCAGGTGAAGGACCCGTATGACGATATCGAATGCAAGCAGGCCACGTGCTTTCTCCTCGGTGCCTCCAGACACGGATACGCCAATCATGATACTGCACACAGAACTGAGACTCGTCTGAAAAGACGACGTGGTGCCACTCCTTTATCCAGTTTTGTCTCTGGATGTACCACTATCGCCGCGCATCTCTATACTGCAGTGACAAGGAAGCCTCAATAATGGTCGCTGTGCTGCTCCAGACGTCCTCGCACTGTCCGTGCGGATACCTCTCGTACTGCAAACAAGCCCATTTCCTGACTTAAGGTCCGTGATGTGGCTGTACGTTCTTGCAAGGCCGACCTCACAACATGTCTGTACTCTCGGGCGTTAGGGGCGGGAGGCTGTTGAGATCCCACATGTCGTTCAGTATGACCCTCATGAACCCATCGATTCCATATTCGCATGACAGTCGTTGGATTTCGACCAATGCGAGTAGCAATATTGCGGAACGATAAACTGCACTCTCGCTAGGCCACGATCCTGCCGCTATCGAATTTCGACACGTGCTGGTAGCCATTTCTCCTTCTTATACGAGGCATAACACGATCTTCTCACAGTCAATCACCATTGAAATGCGATTTCCGAATGAGAAACCCGCTGCGCAACTTTCCTTTTGTACAGAGATTGACATGCCGTTTCTCCCTCTCTAAGTGCAATCGAACGTATCGTTCGATTGCTCTTAAATGCTAATCATTTTCATATCCCAGTATCTTCTTCCTTTCATGCGAATTAGACGTTTGTATCACCCCTCCTTCATGGTGTTGCAATTTTAATGGCCAGCAGGTATTTGCAGTGTAGAGATTTCAAGATGTCAGGCAGTAAGAAATTTAATATTATGCCGTACAATATATTTTCAAACTTGTTAAGTGGAAATTTTTCATCAGTAAAATCGAGGAAAAGGTCCATATTACGTGTTTCTGATGTTTTATGCCATTAACAGTCTAATACTCTTAGTACATCAACTCCTATAAATTCTTCCTTTCACATTTTTAGTGGAAATATCTGCGAGTGCACTCATTTTTCCGAAGGGTTTCTAGCAGTTTTCTTTCATAACGTGTTTCAGACTAATAAATTTATCCATGACTTTCAGATTTTTTTTCCGACTAATAAATTTATCCATGCAATACAGAGTTTCCAAAGGAAATACGTACTAGACCACGCATCATGAAGAAAATCACGGACTTCGTAAACACAGTCTAAATTATAAATACGAGCATCTGGGAAAAGATATCTCGCCAGATAATTTTTTCAATTTTTATGCCTCCATAACGAAAATTTAAATCTGGAGCGAGAAATATGCTTTGAAATTTATAAAGAAAAAAATCTTTGTGGCTCACTATATTAAAAAATTTGTATCTGGAAATATTAAGTATGAATTTATTACTTGAAAGGTTTTAAATTATCTATATCGGGAATTGAAAAGAAATAATACTCTCTTTTCACGTAAAAGGGCAATCTTTGAAATATGAAACTTCATTGAAAATAAAATAAATAGAAGAAGCAAAACATATTATCAAGGAAAATACCTACAAGTCTTGCAAAAACAGCCGTGATGAAACCTTCGTTTGAATTTTCAATTCAAACTGAAGTTTTGAAAAAACATTCTATACAGTTATTCCTGCAGTTTAAGCTTTTTATACAGGTTGAAAATTTCAGATCCTTTATTAAATTACAAAGTAAATATTTCCAATCCTTGAGTTTTAATCTTAGATGTGAGATAGTATTTAGCGACACAGAAGAGAAAATGAGAGATTAAAGGATTGATAATTTTTGTTATGGATTTGTAAATTGTTGTTGCTATTGTTACATATGGCCGACTGGAACTTAATCTATACAAGCTTGGCCACTCACCCAACATTGAAAAAATATAAAAACACAGAACAACAAAAAAGAAACCACAAGATACGATAAAAAGAACGACCAAAAGGACTTAAAACCAGTTAAAAACATTATTAAAGCTCTAGGATAAAAAGTTAAAAAGCCAGAAGCACAATAACTGAAGACCGTTTGATCAGGACATAAGTTCTCTGGCCCTCTAATAGAGAGCACAGAAATCGCCACTCTGCCTTAAGTTGAAGTCTAGTTTCGAGCAAAACAAGTAGGTGAGCTTTATTCATATTATCATTCTCACGTAAGGTGCACACGCTGGAACTCACAATCCCAATTTTGACCAGGTGTTCAGCCCGACAGTCGTGCCCTGTTCTTAGTCTAAAATTGGCCACGGCCCCTTTACGTGTTTTATGACTAAATTTTATCGAGTCATCCCCAATTGACTCCCAGACTTTTCCATTGGAAATGGATGATAATTCACTAATATATCAGGCGGTGAAAGGCAAAGTGGTGTAAGTCAAAAGAGTTTTACTGCAAAAACTACAAAAAATTCTACTATAAATTGAAGAAATTATAATTCATAATAATTATTATAATATTGCAAATAATAATTATTTGCAATTCCACTATAAATTGAACATGGAAATTACATTTTTGCCCTCAAATAAAAAAGTTGAAAATGTGACTTACACCACTTTACCTTTCACCGTCTCATTTGACGACACAGTTCGCCTGAGGCAGTCAAAAGGGATAGAGCACTGTCCAGAATATTCTTCTGTCCCTTGGATTCGTATTACCCACTCGATTCGTAAATTAAATTGAATATATCTGTTCAGTAGAATAAAATCAAAATTCTCTCCCTCTCTATTTCTCTCTTTTATATATACACTCATGGACAAAAAAATTAGCGCACCAAGAAGGAGTCGTCAAAATGAAACGAAATTTTACATATGTAATTACTAGTTTGATATAAGTAAATGATAAGAAAATAAAAGAAAAAGGATAATTTATTTCAGAGAAAAAGGCAAAAGAACGGAGGAGTTAATACTCCGTTGGACCCCCCCAACGGGATTTTGGCTGGAACCACACTTCACAGAAGTCTATAAGTTTAATCATTTGATATTTGGTCAACATGTTATCAACAAAATTAATTTTGTTGTGATATCTCTTGTCTTTCTTGGTGTTGCAATTTGGGTGGCCAGCAGTGTATATATATATATATATATATATATATATATATATATATATATATATATATATATATATATATATATATATATATATATATATATATATATATATATATATATATATATATATATATATATATATATATATATATATATATATATGTCGGACTTTGCTTTCACGCCCATTTTATTAACGTATACTCTGAACATAATCGTTTTTCATTTGGCAGTCGGTGGTCTGGTGGCTAGGAATTATGTAGAATCTTACCAGTAATTACAGAAATCTCACTCCAATATACAATGACGACAAATCCAGTGTCATCCAATAATATTTATTATATTCTTTCAAAACTCTCAGCTCTATTAATACGATGAAATGCGTCCCACCCCAAATTAAAACACGTGTGCCCAAGGGCGACACGTCTGCTTCCTTCTTAAGTCACCATGGCTCTGAAAATCGTTGTTCTTATGTCTTATTACGCGCTACCGAAGCTCATTACTTATGCGTGATGTCATATCGAATGTTCTATGCTGACCTAAGCACTTTCTTAGCTCCAACTCCAAGGCTATGTCTACTTAAAATTCTCCCATGTGGTTATGTGGTTCTTCGGAGATTGAATAAAGTCGAACCTTATGCGCTATTTTCACTGCAATACATTACGCCGCTGATTTGAATTCCCCTACTTTAATTGTTAATCCTATTTTTAATAACTAATATCCCGTTTTAAGGTCACGCGATCGCCCCCTACATATTTTTAGCCTCACACACACACACACACACACACACACATATATATATATATATAGCATAAACTGCTGCCTTCAATGTATACTGGTGAATTAGTGTTAATGTCCGGGGTAAGACATAGATGTTCCAATGCTGTTCCAGAGATCAGTGTGAGATCAGCTATATGGTGCTCTCATATTAAAGTAGCCATTGAATTCGCGACGTGGAGGTGTTAATGACTTCAGGACAAAGTACCTGCCACTAGGGAAAAATATATTTATATATGTTTATGCACAGTAAACCAAACTTTGACTCCTATAAACTTTTTTTTTAGAATGTAAACTTTAAAAATTAATTTTTTTTAGCAATTTATCCATATGAATATGTTCTCCGGATCATCAAAAAGATTAAAAAACTATTAATGTACAGAATATACCTATATTCAGAATTTATCGTATGAAGTCAAAAACTTTTTTATACGTTTGCCTACAAGGAGGATCTTTTATAAGGAGGTATTAAAACTATTCGGAAGGAAAAACATTTTAATGTTTTAGGATTTTTTTTAATATTTACATTGTTAGAAAAATAAATACGGAGATTTCATAAATTAGATAAACATTCGTTTGTTTATATATTTTCAAGCTTCAACACATGGAAAGTTTCCCAAAGCATTACTAAATTTCGTCCCCCCCCCAAAAAAACAAAAAAAAAGTCTGGGATGTTTTTCGGTTTTTCTTTCTTTCTATGTATTTAAAGCTGCTATTATATATATATATTCACGTTTCAAAATATGTAATAATGTAAGCATTATTTGGTTTGTAAAAGGAAACAAAATATTGGGAAAACCACTTTTAACTCTCGAGACCAGCAACAGATAAACGCAAGTGAGTGTAGCCGTAAATACAGATCGAAGAGCTCAGGTGCTCTCGAAGAAATGTTTTATTACTTTCCACCCAATCTATTTTGCTTCAATTTATTGGTATTTGTGATATTTTTCTTCATTGAAAGGGAATAGATAGAATTCTTCCTCTCCTGGAATTAGTTTACAGCAATAGGCAAACCTTTCCGAATAAGTGAGGCAAATCATCGGAAATAAGCTTTTTTTTCTCCTGTTAAATATCTGGATAAACATTTCTTTTTAAGATGAAATAAATTTCTTTAGCGGATTTGAAATAGATGAAAGTGAGAGATAGGGTGTTTTTAATATTCATCATGTTAGGAAGAAAAATGTAGCAATAAAAGTAAGCGTTTAATAATATCTCGGTATTTTTTTTCTCCACAATCCATAATATTTGCCCAAAAAGTTCCAAGACTGATTTTTTAATTCTTTACTCGTGATATTCAAACACGGGAGATAGGTGTAATTCGGTCTTTCGATAAATGTGTCCTGAATAGACATGGCCTTGGAAATATATCCATGTGAACTCCCTAGGTGTAAGGGCTGTGGTTAGCAACCCACAGTTCGGTTCAGTGTTGGCAACTTGGGGGTTTTCCCCCTAAAATTGGGGGTAAGTTAGATGAAAAGGGATGTTTTTAGGGTCCCAATTTTTTTAAGGGAATTTTATGAGGGGAACATTTTTAATTATTTTGTACGATGGAGATGCGTTTTTTTTATTAGATTATAAGTTCCATACATATGTCAAATGTAAATAAACCTTCATTTCATTATGTAAGTGTATATTTTCTATTTATTTCAAATTATCTCTCAAACAGGATGCCTATTTGGAACCAGAATTTCTTTTAGGAAGGTCTAGGGTAATCTCGAGTTAGTGTTAGGAAGAAACAGGAGGATTTCGAGATGGTGCTAGGGGGAGGCGCTTCGTAGAGGTTGGCAACACTGGTTCGGTTTGTTGGGCATTTAGTTGGTGGCTACATGAGTGAGGTAGTGGAAGCAGATTCCAAGCAGAGAGTTAACATTAAGTTCTGGGAACATCTGCCCCTCAGGCAGCTATGGTTTCTTTACTCAATGCTGCCCCCCCCCTTCGACCTTCGGTGCTGTGAGTCTACACATGCTTCAGTCAACTTCTTGTCTTCAGTGTGGAAGGGTGATTCCTGACTCTAGCCTTCATGAATATTTCGCTAATTTCAGTAATAATATTTTGCGTATTTTTTTCTAATTTAATATGATTCCAGTGTAAATCATAACATTTTTTAAAACTTTTATTCATCTTTATACCTCTCGAAAGATAAGTATTAAAAACGGTTACAGAAAATACAATGTAAAAGGTCTGTAAGCAGTGCAAAGTGCTTGAAAGTTTTAGATAAATTTAGCAATATTTTAATACATACATCAATTGAAAGAGGTCAACATCGTTTGCATACTGATTAAATAATTTCTATTTAAAGTTTTCCAAGGCATAGTAAGTTTCTTTCTGTTGTTTCATGATTAATCGGAATCTGACTTTAAGGAAATAATAAGACTGTTAGGAGAGCGCAGGATATGGTTCGGGTATAAATTAGATTAATAAGAGCAAAAATTAAAAATCCCAACCCAATCACTCGTTCGACTCACTCAATGCTTCTACAAAGCGAACCGTAATTATAACCTGTGATAATTGATTCTGTTCAATAGAAGCCTGTCAAGAATGAAGGATAAATGGCTTGATGATTGTGGCTACCATGAAATGTGATAAACCACAACAATCCTCTGAATTTCTAGTTACGAATAACTAGGAAAGAGAGATTCCATCTATATCTGCCTTCCAGGCACATGTTCCCACTAACGCGGGAAAAGAATCATGTTCTCACTGAAGGGTTAAGCTAGGGTAAACACCTAGCGTATCTCTGCTTAATCCCTCCCCCGTCATGAAGATATTGCAGCAATCCAAACGGCTGCGACAGATGTACCGAGAAAACTTGCTTCCATTTCTCTGCTTGCTTGCTTCCATGACCTCTAGAAAGAGGCAGCTGTGAATAGATAGCCGAGGGGACTACTTTGACCAAGAACTAGGACCATTAGTTGTTAGGTTGAACAAATTATTTGTTAACGAGCTACTGTCCTGGAGCTTTTTTTACAAAGGTTAAAGTAAAAGCTGAAGTGCTATCATAATTGTAGTTTATCGAAGAGTGTCCAGCTATCTGTACGAAAAATAAAAAGGAACTGAAGTAAAATTAACATAAAACAACGAAGGCTAGTGGATGTAAATCAAATAGGAATAGCATAAGAATATTTCAAAGAAATTTTCTCGGGTCATGCCTTTTCCGACGAAGGTTAATAAGCTGAAGCAGCGTTTGTTTTCTTTATTCTCAGATTATATTTTGTTTCCACATCTTGGTGCGGAGCTACAGATTTCACGAAAAAGTATAAATTTTAGCGACTTTCTTTTGTGAGTTTAATTTATTTCGCGCTACATTTATGACTATTTATTACTACTCGTATAAAGTAAAGTAAGGAAGTATGCAAGAAATTTGTACGAGGGTAGGCTGAAAAGTAATGCACACATGCTTGTAGAGCACGAACGAAAAGACCTTCAAAACCGCGCCAAGTGGCATATGAAAGATACATTCTCCCTCAATACCCATCGCAGGTTTTAAGTCGTTGTATTCATACGGTGTATTTTGAAAAGCGGTAGTATGGAGACGTGTTCTAGTGCTATGTCAACGGCGGGTTATGCAGCGCGCTGTTATTGAATTTATTACAGCTGTAAAAGTGACTCCTACTGAGATTCATCGTCGTTTAAAGGCTGTTTATGGTGACGATGCTGTTGATATGGGTAGTGAAAATCGATGGGTAATAAAATTTCATGGTTGCAAGCCTGGAAAAGCCATAATTGTTAATGAAACACGCAGCGGACATCCGATTACTGCCACAGACGATGAACATCGCAAACTCGTCGACGATTTGATTCAAAATGACCGGTGAATCACTCAAAAGCATATCGCAAACCATATTGGACTATCCATTGAATGTGTCTGCTTCATTATATAACAATTGGGATACCGTAAAATTTGTGCTCGATGGGTACCACGCCGTCTCACAGACGAGAACAGCGTCGGACTGGAGAGGCTCTGCGAAACCTGAAGTTTGAACCGAATCCACACCCCCCTTAATCCCCCGATCTTGCGCCTTGCAATTATTATTTTTTTCCTCTACTCAAGAGAGACCTCAAATGTAATCATTACACCTCGGATGATGAGGTGAAGGCAGCTGTCAAGTCGTGGATTCGAGAAAAGTCGGAAGAATTTTTCAGTGATGAAAGGAGAAAACTTGTTACACGTTTGGAGAAATGTGTTAGCCTTAACGGTGACTATGTTGAAAAATATATATATGATTTTGAAGCTTAAGAATTGTACTTTAATGTTCTTTTTGCCTGATCTCGCTATTTCTTTTTGTTCACGCTCTACAAGCATGTGTGCATTACTTTTCAGCCTACCCTCGTATTATTGAAAATATTTTTTTTTCTAATGTTAAATTATTTCGCTAATTTCAGTAATAATATTTTGTGTATTTTTTCTAATTAACATGATTCCAGAGTAAATCATAACCTTTTTTAAAACTTTTATTCATCTTTCTACCTCTCGAAAGATAAGTATTAAAAATGGTTACAGAAAATATAATGTAAAAGGTCTGTAAGCAGTGCAAAGTGCTTGAAAGTTTTTAAAAAAATTTAGCAATAATTTAGCAATATTAATAAATTTAGCAATATTTTAATACATGCATCAATTGAAAGAGGTCAGTATCGTTTGCATACTGATTAAATAATTTCTATTTAAAGTTTTCGAAGGCATAGTAAGTTTTGTTCTGTTGTTTCATGATTAATCGGAATCTGACTTTAAGAAAATAATAAGCCTGTTAGGAGAGCGCAGGAATGGAGTTACAAAAATGCACATCTTATAATTCTCATAGCGGATTTTTTATAGCTTTCCAACAAAACATAATCAACATTTACGAAACAAAAGCAGGAAATAAATTCATTAACATGGAATTTAGTGCATAGTTCATAATAAGCGCGGAAGACTAATAACCCTATATTTAGCTCATATTCATTATCGAGAGGGGAATATTTTAATGCATTCAAATAAGTTTTGTACTTCATGTTTTTTTTCAGGTGTTTCAGTTGTAAGGATCTCATATAAAAGACGTTTAAAAACACTTTCGGCTGAAAATGAGGAGATTTAAGTGTTAATAATTAAGACTTTCTTGAAAGCCTTAAATACTTTTGATCAATGCTTGCTAATTAAGGAATTTATTATGGAACCGATGCAAAAGTTCGATTTAATGTGAGACTACGTATTATGTAGAAATCTTTTATCAGAAGACCTCTATCTGAAAATTGTGTAATCTATTACATTTGTATCTTTGTTACTAAATAGTTTTATTTAAGTTCATAGTACAATCACAATTGACTCGTCTCAAAACACAGTTCACCCCTCAGCCAGGTGACTAAGCGAAGAAGCGCTTCAGACATACGCTAATTCGGAAGGAGCAAAACGGCGAACCACTCGTATTCAAATGAAAATTAGGTTCGCTTAGAGAGGTACGGTCATTTTTTACTACACGAGGGTTCATTAGACCGGGACCTACTGCTTCAAGCGGATTCCGAACGGCTACAAACATCCATGCCAATAATGAGATTCGAACCCACAGACTTTAGTTCCGAATGCAAGCGCCCTAGCCATTCGGCCATAACCTGGCATTTACATGAGCAAGTTGGTAATACGCATGCTTCTAACATTGATTACATTTTGCACCGTACCAATTTCTTAATTCACATGAAGAAGTTGCCATAGAGAAAAATAAAATCAATGCTAGCAACGGACCAATTCGATTCGAGGTAGTTGACCTATGTTGAGATTGATTATCAATCGACCATGTTGTGCAGCAGATTATAAAGAAATCTCGAGAATCTAATTATATGACTTATTGCTGCAAAGGTTTTTGTGGAAAGTAATTAAAGTGTAGTAAAAATAACAAACAAATGAAAATTGTCGTCCTCACTTCGATCTTTCTCTGATCGATGACATTGTGACATTATCCGTAGCAAGTTCAGCACCACTCCAGTAAATGTTCAAAATATTTTATTCACACTATCATACGAACACAATATTCAGCTTATTAACAAAACGTATTTACATAATATATACAATTAACTGAACTACCTCAGTCATCTAACTCTGACTGAGCACAATCAAAAATCTAGCGAGTCTCTGGGTACACTCCACTGCACTGCTCTTTCCAGCTAACGCCACCAGTCTGACCACCGAGGGTTTCTCTCCTAGGACCCCCACGGCGACGTCCCCTATAGTGGTAAAGATCGGCAGGCACGGCAAAAATATTACTAGTTTTCTTGATTGTACAAGTGTAGGTTAGAGAAACAATTTATTAACATAGTCCTGAACTATACACTCTTTCTATAGATAATCACAACTTCAATGCAACATAATGTTCTCTCATCCCAGCTTAACTACCTCATGTAACCACAAAACTATTTAACTTTGTAAGGTTTACATAAGATTCGATTCACAATAATCGAACTTTTAGGTGAATAAATCTAGAGAAGCCGCTTAAGATATGCGAATTGCGGCATACGCGGTTGGTATAAATACCAATCGGATAGATTAAAGAAACGAAGTGTTGAGGGAGGAGCTAGGTTGCTTCAAACCTACGCAAGTTCCTGTTAGACCCAAAGTTTACGTAGCAGCACTGCTGGTTGACTTTTCAAGTATTGTGAGTATTGCAAAGTGTACTTTTCTTGAATGAGTAGTTATACAAGTGAATATATTGAATTGTATTTCCCTATATATATCTCGTACTAGTAGTACACATTTCTTATGTTGAAAAGAATAGATATATGTGCAAATGCTTGAATAAATATTGCTATTAATTTAGAACTGTGTTTGAATCTAATTCATTAGAGTGCCACTTCAAATTATATACACTCAAGTTAGGGAGAAGTGTTAGATTCTCTATAACTTTTTCTTGAATCTTCGGTAAATATACTGATCTAAACTTAGGGAGTGAAGGAATATATCAAGTGCGGCCACCAGAAACATAATCTCTCGTTGCACACTATACACTTTTACACACTATTGTAAATCGTCTGGGTCCGACTACGATACTCACAAACCTCATCTGCCACCGGAAATATTAATGGTTAAAATCAGCTTTAACCATAAATAATATTTTCAAAAAATCTTTAGTATGAACAGCATATTTCGTGTTTCTAAAAATCAAAGTTTATTTCTCAAAAGCAGAACACAAAAATATATCGCGCAAAAAATAAGGCTAATTTCGTATTTTATCGTACTAAGAAAATACTAAAACTGTACCCAATTCTCTTCTTATTGCATTTTAATCAGCCAGGAATTTTAATCAGCCTTTTACATACGTATTCCGTATAAATTTATAAAATTTATATCGACTGGAGCAAAATTAAACATACAGTTGAAAATTTTGCATATGCTGTTAAAAAATATTGATGTACTTTTTAAACATATTTTCTTTCAAGATTTATTCGGAATTTTTTAGAGCCGACAGTGAGCAATAATGGCCAACTCCAAATAACAGAAATTAGCTATCACTAAGGTGAATTTTCCAAATTTCTCCCTTCTCTTAAATTTTGGTTTTGGAATTCAATTTCCTTTAAAGCGCAAATCGATCTGAAATTTTGTAAAAGAAAAAAAAAAAAATAACAGGACGGAAAAAAATGTCCTCTATCCCATTTTTGCCGTAAAGTTTGGTACTGCAGCAATGTTAATACTAAACCACAAACATGTCCCATCTATTCCCTTTCTATAAACAAAACAGCCGAAAAACCAATAAACAGGAAGAAAACGAAATGCTATTTTTCTGAAGCACTTGCAGCTTTTCGAGTTGTATTCATGATTGCATTTCCTTGCATGTACCTGTCGATGGCTTGGAGAGTGATATCTCAACTATGGCTTCGATTTATTTTAGAGGACAGATTCTAAATTTATTTCATAGAGTACTATATACATTACACGCATATATACAGACAGGGAAACGGGAGGAATGAAAGGAGGGTGAAAGTTATGCAAAAAAGGCAGGAATAAGAAAATTGTCTAGAGCAGGGGTTCCCAACCTTTTTTCTACATCGACCCCTTTTTAAAGAATGATTTTCTTCATCGATCCCCTCACATTTTTCTCTATAATATACAGCATACAATATAATTACTTTACTATTAGATTTATACATTTGGGAATAAAATTGGTTTTACTTGTAGTATCGACTTCATTAAAAAAAAAGATTCCTTACATTCCATTCTTTAAAATTAAATCACAATAAAAAATTTGAGTTTTCTGAAGGTTTTAAAGTTATCCCCCCCCCCTTAACCCATTCAGGGAAACAACCTCAGAGTTTGCACGGTGCAGATTTTCTCCCCAATTTTTTAACCTAAAGAATCTTGAAATATTTTCCAATTAAAGGTTGCAAAATGTTTTTACTTCTTTAAACTAATAACAGATGGCAGCACTAACCATTTTTCTGCTCATTTTAGTTGAATACATTGAATGTAAGTGAAAAAAAGACTATTTTTGGGCGTTTGCACTGTACAAACGGCGCCCCTCAAAGGATTAAGGTCCAGCGAATTTCCCCAGTTCTGCCTAGTGTTGGTACGCAAATAAAAGCCGACGGTGCCATTCGACACATGTACAAAAGCAGTATGACATTCAACTTTAGATGCGTGGATGACACCGACTATGCAAATCTCTATTTATACATATTTAAACGGATATTATTATCTAATAATTACATTACTAAAAAATTAAAATTTAAAACAGAAAAATTTATCATCGACCCCCCAATAGACCCCTGGAATATTATAGACCCTTTTTAAACTTCCATCGACCCCCAAGGGGTCCACCTGGACCCCGTTGGGAATCCCTGGTCTAGAGGATATAACTGTACGTCTCGTATTCAAAAGCTTTATATCGCAAATATTGAAGAGAATGATTAATACAATAAACCTTTAGACACCTCTCGATAATAGGTTTTAGACAATTATAAGGCGAATCGGGCCAAGTGCGGACTAAAACTTACAAAGTTTGAGTTTGAAGAACTGTACAAAATTTGTTTTAGCAAGTATAAACGTGAAAGTTTTTGCAGATAAGACACGAGAATTTCTTTTTCAAAAGATGTATTAAAGAGAATTCAACAATTTCAAATGTTCAGAATCGAAAATATTTGTAAGAACCAGGATACGCAAATAAAAAAGGGAAAAGAAATTCTTGAATTGAAGAAAGATTCGTTGAGTTATGCATTTCCCCCCGTTTTGGGGTCAGAAAAAGGGAAGCGGAAGGAAAAAAGTAGAAAATACATAACACCGAGAAACTTTTATTTCTGCGTTTCAATTTAATCTATATACTTGTATATATAAAACAGTTCTGTAACCGACTGACTGACAGATACCGCACAGACCAAACTGCTGGACCTAAAATGCTGAAATTTGCATGGCGATTCTTCTTATAGTGTAGGGGTGCACTAGGAAATATTTTTGAAAAAATTCTCCTTAGATTTTTTTAAATAAAATTTTTAAGCTTTTTTGTAATATCCTTTAAAGTTTGCATTTAAAATAATAATTTGAAGGTTATAAAATTGATATCACGAGAAAGATCCTGAAAATTCCTTTAAAAAGAAATCTTTTTCAAATTTTTACCTCCATTATCTGATTTTTGTTGAATTTTTAAGGATTAATTTTTAGAATTTAATTTATTATATGCTCTTGACGAGGTTTCTTTTCTTTTGTGATACTTTAAATTAATTTTGCGTCACGTGCATGACAATGAAATAAATTGACAAAAAATATTAAAATACGGTAAAAGATAAAATTTTACCGTTAGACTCATTGAGATGGAAGTTTTTTAAGAATTTTATTTAAAATATTATGTTTTATGGATATTAAACATACAAATGAATTCCATACATTGACCGTTGTATTTAATTTGAATGTACTCCGTAGCGAAGCACGGGTATTTAGCTAGTTTATTCATAAAAGTAGCGAAGTACAGTTTAATATGTGTGTCTAGAAATTACGAAAATAGAATAAAAATTAATGGAACAAAAATTGCAACTAATATTGCATTATTTTATACATTATTTCAAGTATAAATTACATTCATTTATATAAATTTCATAATTTATAAATTACATTAATTACATTCATTTATATAAACATTCAAAATTGCATAACTAAAAAATTACATCTTTGAAATCATAAGAGTAAACATAGTTAAAAGTTAACATACAAGAGTTAAATATCACACTATGGATATCCCTTAAATTTTATTCTATAGTTGCGAATAAATATCTTTACTACACGCATACAAAAAATATAGCTTTACGATAACCATTTCTGGGCTGAGAGAAGTAAAAATCTTTCTGCTCGAATATTTTTGGGAAAAAAAATCACGAGGTGGATTTTTGCAGCTTCAGAATGCTACATTTATTCATTTATTTGGAGAAATATGTGAGCATTGGGGTCGTAGGAGAAGCAGTGAACTGGAAGATGAGTTTACTGTGCCATCCCCAAAGAACGTTTACCGGAGTAGCCTCGGAATGAAACACTTAACTGTTATCGCATGGAACACTTGCACCCAAGAAGATATAATCCTTTCGTGTTACTTCCCTTTTCTGACGATTATGAATCCTCAGAGAATTTAGTTTCACTCCGAAGGATACGCGTATACTTTTCTAGCAGAGTAAGTGTGACATTTTTCTGGCGTGGTGTGATTGCAAAAATTTTATACAATTCACACTTCGACAAGCTTGGAAAGTTTTCTCGATTCATAAAAACTTGTATAATGTTGATATATTTCAATGGGTAGTGCTTATGATATTTCGATTTCCCACGCTACTAAGAATTTAGTGAAATGATGTTTTTACATACTTGAAATATTTACTTTAAAAGTAAAATTGCAAAGAACTGACTGAACAACATTTTCGCTTAATTAAACGATCAGACTGTTAAGTAGCAATAAACTTAAATAGAAATGTATTATTCAAATATATATACATACATACATACATACATACACATATATATATATATATATATATATATATATATATGTAATAAATTAAATATTAGGCCCTCCATTCTATCAGTTAAATTCCCTTTCCTAAATCCAATCCCCAGTAACATTACTTTAGCGCTTTAAAAACCCATAGCAACAGAACTTCCCATAAAAAAGCAAACGTTGCATTTCTACACGTGTATACGTCTCGATAAAAGCGTGGGTTCGCATCGCCAGCCCCAAATTCCGCTGACATTTCAAAACAACAGCCACATGTACCTCGCTTCTAGCGCGTAAGGTTGAAAGGTGATATTACACTTCGCTCCGAGCTGTCGTCTGAGATGGACAGATGTTACTACCGCTCTAATAAAACTATTCGACACGACTGCTTCAAAATTCTAATTCCTTTCAGGCTGAGTCTAGCTCCAGCCATGTAAATTTGAGCTAGTTTTCCTTTTCAGGTTGCCTTTTAAGAACGAGATGTAATTGATATATTACATATATATATATATATATATATATATATATATATAGAGAGAGAGAGAGAGAACCGAATAAAAATCATAAATATTTATTATATTTTAACTAAGATATCAACATCCGAAAAGGCATTTTCTGACGTAAATGTACTGTCCCTTGACAAGACGTCACATAGTGTCCCAACTTGTGTAATTGTAAAGATTGCTTTTCACTCAACTAGTCGGAAGGATTTCCTACTTAATTATTGTTGACATCACTGATAATTTTTTTCTCAGGCCATGTAAATATATCTCGAATGTATAAGGGAATACCAAAATAATGGATACTTTGACAGTTTCTACAAAAAAATTTATTAATTACCTAGAGTCCGATCTTTGTATTGCCAAACAGCATGAATTCTACATGGGATAGATAGTCCTGCATATAAGGTATTGGAATTAGATGCCATTCATCTTGTAACGTCGCAAGCTCTATCTCTTCCAATATTGTTAGAGAAGTACGTGATCAAACCTTTATCTCCAAATATTCTCACAAATATTCAATTAAGTGAAGCTCAGACGACTGAGGCGGTAGGAATAGATGATGTATCTGATCCTCATTCTGCTCAAAGCACAGGTTGACACTTCTCGCTTGATACACGAGTGCGTTATCTCGTTGGAGACATGGCTGGCCGTTTGGAATAACAAATGTACGGTAGGATGGATTTGGTATAGGATGTAGTACAGTTTCTAAGATTTTCGATGACACAAGACTCCGAAGAACAATCGAGGGTGTTAAGAAATACCCAGAAATACCACCCTACAACATCAGAGAAACACCACTATGTTTGAGATCAGTAGATATCAAGCATTTGGGATGGTATGCTTCGGAAGGTGTTCGCCTAAACACATATTTTACCAATGGTAGAAAACAACGCGATGCTCGATTCATTGACCAGATGAAACATTGCCAATCATTTGAACTCGAGTTTTCATTTTCGTATCACCATCTGACACGTTTTCTTGCATCGGTGTCAGTCTCGAAGGGCTTCTGGATTGCAGGACGATCATGAATACCAGATTCATTCATCTCCAGACGAATTGTTACAGAAACAGGGTCGTCACGGTTCGTATTCACTTCTGCTAATATTTGTTGTACTGTGGACTTACAATTCGTATTGATTCCGGCCATACCCTTTGTGGCGTCTTCACTTTTAGCGTTCAGAAGCAACACCTTGTTAATTTCTGAACAGTGCCATAATTTTTGATGTTTTGCCTCTAAATACACCGACAATGTGGGCCATTTTACTTAAGGCGGGTGTACATAGAGCGAACGACGGTAAACGAAGGGTAACGAACCGATTGGGACAAATTTCAGCTTGCAAATTCGGCTGGATGACCACATTAAGAAAGCTTATACAGCCGTTCGCAATTTTTTTCGTAGAGCATTAGTGTAACAGAATGAATTCTAACGATAGCGTACTACTATTGTAAGTCATAGAATACTGCGGTACTCAGTTTCCGATAACGAGCAACTACATTAATTTTTCTACATGAGATGGAATTTCCAAGCACAAAGTAAAAAGATTGTTATCTAAAATGTAAATATCACATTACAATTTCAATAAAAAGGGAATAATTAAACTAGCAGCATATCATGGACTGTAAATGCCGTGTCTAATTATATTTTATTATCGTTAGAATACAAATCGCTGTTGCCACAGAAAACCAAACAAACCTTTTAAACGTAGGGAAAAAACACCATGGACTTTACAGTACACTCTGTACATATACAGTGAACGACAACAAGCGAAGACTAACGAACTGCCTTTGCCGTACCACCTAATGGGCGAACCGAGGCAGAGGCAAAGGCAAATAAATACATTCGGTGAATTTGTTGGCATCGGTGCATTTATTTGTTTGTTACTATGTACACATTTAGAGAATAACTTCGTTCACTACCCTTCGTTCGCTGTATGTATACGTTCCTTTACAGAAACTCCCGCAAGACTCTCTCCAGTTATCACACATTTTCCCAAAGTCACACATATCCGAGATTTTACACATTAATTCTACAGCAGCAATACATTGAACGTATTCAGTGGTGGCTCCAGGCCAGAGATTTGGGGAGGAAGCAACGTCGGCGTTTAGGGTAATATATATAAACTCATTTAGTATTAAGTCTACGATTATATAATTTTAAGCTTTGAAAAAAAAAATACGCCAGGCTTTTTTTTTGGCCGGGGGCGTTAATTGCCCCTACTGCCCCCCCCTGGAGCCGCCCTTGAACGTACTCCTACTACTTGTTACAGATACTCGTACTTACTTTTGCGTATTATGTGTCTCTATTCGCCAAAGACATCGTTGTCGTTTTTTACTTACGTCTCAGCGCAGGAGTTTTTCATTATTTTGCTTACCCTCTTTATATAATTATGTATCTATGACATTATAGGTTATAGCTTTAAACTGTAGCATCTGCACGTTATATATTTAATTATTTCTATCATATATTGTATGATAGATTGAATCTACTGATTTAACTACATGTTGTACCATAGAATGAGGATACAACCCGGGAATGATCGAAATTAACATATATCATGAGAACTTGATCGATAACGTTGGTTTCCTCTCATTACGAGTGCAGTTAATTGCCTAAGAGTCAGTATTGCAAATCACGGGTTTAGCATGCTAAAACGTGCATATTATCTGTTCTCTACAAAGTACGTTTAAGCGCATCTGTGGGTTAGGAGATACGTGTATTCTTAACTGCAACGTGTAAATTCATTCTCTACGGGGTAGTAAATATTTCGAGTAAGAGTTATACTCGAAATTAATAACACTTTTTTTTTTATTATCCCTATTGAGTTGATATTCGTTTCCTACAAATTAATTAGATTTCTCAAAAACTATTCAAAATTCAAATATGTATAAAATGTAATTCCCTATATTCCTAAAATGTATCGTATATTTTATCAAAGTAGTTTTGATTTCCAGTATCCAGTTACAGTTTCACATAAAAGTTTAAAAAAATTCCTAATATTGTTAAATATTTGATACAACAACATACTCTAAAACTGCCATTTTATTACCATGTTTTTACTAACTTGCTTTCTTGTTTGTTTGTGTTTGTTTGCGTGTGTGTTTGTCCAGTACAAATCCTGCAATCGAATTTTAACTAACTTCCCAACTAGCTAGACATTTGAAACTTTTAGAATAGCTCTGAACACGATGACAATGCATTTTTTAAATACTTTTAGCCCTCTTTAAGCAGAATTTTAATTAATTTTCAGTCATTTTAAATTAATTTTGTTTTGCAGAATGGTGCAGCCATCTATTGACCGGAACGGGAACGAAAAGTTAAATGCAAGTTAACTTCCAATTAACTTCATTTTCTTTCAAGTTAATGGGATAATTTATCAAAAAAAATTTAAAAAAGTATTTCTTAATACATAGAATTGACAAATTTATATGATTCAACAGAAAATTTAAAAACATGGTATATGAAAAGTTCTTTTTATCTTGAAATTATTAAGGGACTCAACTGTTCATAATTTTAGTTAATTTTAACTTGACTATAATATGAAAATATTTAAAAAGCGTTTAGTTTTGATTACATTTTTTTTTGCTGGCCATGGTTGCCTCCGCAAGCACCTCCATAGAATTAACTTGGCTCCCTACCCTCTTTGTCTCCTGTGTGATAACCTGGAAGAAATGGACATGCCTCACCTTGCTTGTTGTCCGGCTCTACCTCCCGCTTCTCTTTCGAGACGGTATTGGATTGCCAGAAATAAGTTGATAGATTGACTGATGCCATTTTTCTAACTTGTATTTTTGTCTTTTTGATATCTGTTGTCCTATAATTTTTGCCATAGGAAACCAAAAAACCCATTTCTTTTTAAGATGCCGATGAATCTTTTCCATTCGAGACATTACTCACTACTGTCCTATGAAGTTACATTGAGTAAAAAACCCGGATTGAGTAAAAAACCGTCTAAAAAAACCCAGATAATTTTATCTTATACTAGCTTTACCTTTCCTTTTTTATATAGTCAACTAGATGAATAAAAGTGCTTCGCTACGGAGTACATTCAAATTAAATACAACGGTAAATGTATGCAATTGATGCCAAAAAAATATATATCTATGTATATAAATCAGTTCCATAACTGACTGACTCACTGACTGACTGATTGACTGACTGACATACAACGCACAGACCAAACCGCTGGACCTAAAATGCTGAAATTTTGCATGGCGATTCTTCTTATAGTGTAGGGGTGCATTAAGAAAGATTTTTGAAAAATTCTCCTTAGATTTTTTAAAATTAAATGTTTAAGCTATTTTTGTAACTTTTTTTAAGTGTGCATTTAAAATAATAATTTGAGGGTTTTAAAATTTATATCACGAAAAAGATTATAAAAATTCCTTTAAAATGAAATCTCTTTAGAATCTAATTTTTGGTGAATTTTTAAAGATCAATTTTTAGAATTTAATTTATTAAATGCTGATCACGTGATTTCTTTTTCTGGTACTTTAAATAAATTTATCGTTACGTGCATAACAACTAAAAAGACAAATTTTTTTTTATTTTCTTCCTAATGCGGCAGACGATTGGACATTATCCCAAAAAATATTAAAATACAGTAAAAGATATTATCCTCAAGCTGTACTATATTAACTGCACTATATTCTTTAATATGTCCTATTAGATTTAATTTGAATATTTTCTTCTACATTATTTTATCTATAAAAATATCCCTTACGATTTTTTTTATAAATATATATTTTGTTTTTTCTTACATCAATTGTATACATTGATCATCGTATTTATTATATATATATATATATATGTATAAATATTAATTTAATTTATTTTTTGGCATTTATTGCACACATTGACTGTTGTATTTAATTTGAATGTACTCCGTAGCGAAGTGCGGGTTTTCAGCTAGTATATTTATAAAAAATCATAACGGATATTTTTATAGACAAAATAATGTAAAAGAAAATACACCCATACCTCGCTTACGGCCAATGCACATCTGCCGCAGCGTTTTATCTCCTATCGAGCCTGTGATGTCTCTCTATACGATGTCTGATGAAAATGTGGAAGTCGAACTTTTCATCGACGAAGTAAATCTCGCCCGATAATTTGGGATGTTGGTTATGAGGACTATAAAGACCGAATAAAGAAACAGTCCGCATGGGAAAATATTTGTGAAACCATTATTGAGAACTTCAGCCGAAAAACGGAGAATGAAAAAAATGCAACCAGTAAGTATGATTTTTTACAACTTTTATTAAAATAAGTACATTAGTTAACAAAACTTTTAGATGGTCAAGTATTTAAGTTTATTTTAAGTGGGTCGTCCGAAAATAATTTAAATACTTTTCACCATCTTCCCTGAGATCCATCAAAGCACAGGAAGGTGTTGTGTATGCAGCTGGACAGTTTTAAACTCCTTTGATGACAGCTAATAAATCGTAAACTTAAAAACTGTCAAATTTTAACTTTAAAAGCATTTTTCTCAAAATCATGATTTTCATACTTGTGCGCACTATATAAAAAAAACTACTGCAGATATTGCTTTCAAATTTTCAGGGTAAGTGTATAATAATGTTACCAAAAATATCCACCTAATCTTTTCTTGAAAAATTAATTTTTCTAAGAATTTATATCATTTGACTTGTAATTTTAATGTGCTTTTTCAGTTTTTTCAAATCTGATTGTCCTGGAGTAAATATTTTCTGGTGTTTTAAATTTTAAATAGGGGAAGAATCATACCTAATGTTTTTAAATAACAAAAATGCAAATTTTTTTATTTAAACTTTGTTAGTATTATTGTAAGTCTGCGCACAGTGTAGCAGTATAAATTTGAAATTTTCAGAAAATGCACAAACTTTTTACTTTATAAATAAAATTCTTATTTACTTGTAATAAAATTAATTCAAGAAACATAATCTAAAAGATTTAGAGAAGTAATACTGAAAATTTTATGTATAATGGATTATAAGAAAAAAAGTTATAGAAGTTCGAAAAATCAACCAAAATTGTGATATTTTTACTTGTGTAAAGGTGATGAGTCCCCTTAAAACCTCAAGTACTCAGCACAAACTGTTTGATGCAGTGAGAGTTCGAAACAAGTGTAAAGACAGTGATTATCAGCACCTCGAAGAATACGCTCGAAAATTTACAGTGGAAGGAATAACCCAGCCAAATGCCCGGTGGCATTTAACTTGTCACAAGAAATGCACGCACAAAGGTAACATTGATAGACTACAGGCCAGGTATAAAAAGCAACAAGCGGAAATTGAAATAGCTTCCCCAGGCTCGGTGTGCAATAAGGTCCACCCGTGTACAAGAGGCCAAAATCTTGGCACGAAACTACATAAAAATGCCTGCTTCTTTTTCGATAGACTTGAAGCTAGGAGACATCCATTATATACCGCTTCCATCAAAAAGGTAGGTCAGAGGATCTGATGCTGTCTAGCGAAGTGAAAATAGCAATTGGAAGTTAAAACTGAGTGGATTCATTAATCCAGAAGATGTACATGCATATGATGTAGCATACCACAAAGAATGTTGCACAAAAAACGTCATTGCGAAGTACTGATGAAGTTGAAACAACACCTAACTTGCCAGAATGTGTTAGTCAAGTAGAATCCATAGATCGTTTGCTAGATTCTTTTTTGGAAGGTAATGTTGTCACGATGGCAGATCCTGAGAGACACTATAGAGATATCTGTCACTGGAATGGTGTTAAACGGCAAGACATGTTGTCAAGCAAAATCTCTTAAAATACTTATTGAGCATGAATTATTTTACATGAATGTAGTATTTAACGACCCTATCTCCAAAAATCAATCACAGCGTATTTCTTTGAAATTTGTCAATGATGTTTTGTTGTCGCGGGTGGAATCCAATTCTGATATGAATGCGAGTATGGAAGTTCTGTATCAAGCAGCTAAATTATTACGTAAAACCATACTGACAGAGGAGAAATGGAAGTTTACAAGTTCTATAACGAAGAAAAAAATCATAAATATCATACCGAAAGCAGTTCTATACTTTTTCAAATGGTATATTGGAGGGAACAAAAAAAAGGAAAGTTTGCAGATTGATAACAAACATTTGAATCAAAGGGGTGCTGCATTATCACAAACTCTTATGTATGAGTGCCAAACTGAAAGACAAACCGTTTATAGTAGCACGGCGTTAGTTAAACACAGACACTCACGGCACCTTCCTCTACAAGTTGCTGTTGGCCTAACGATACATAGTAAAACTCGCAGAAAATTCTTGGTTCAGCTCATTCATAGTTCGGGTTACTCGATTGATTATAATAAAGTTTTCTGCCTTGAGACTGCTATAGCCAATGAAGTTCTGAACCATATGGAAGACAATAACGGATTGTATGTCCCACCCGATATTGTGAAAGGGAGATTTATCTTTTGTACAGCAGATAATTTAGACTTCCTTGGAGACACACCTGATGGACGAGGAACCCTTCACGCAACTGTGATGACTTCTTATCAAGAATATAACGAAGGTGAATTGCAATCTATAACCCTGTCTGATGCTGAAACACAGGTACCCAATCGTTCGCTACAGAAACGATCCAGATACATGACAGACTTTATTCACTACTCTTAAACTCTAAAAGCCTAACAGTTTTGCTTTTAAGAAATCTGATATATATATATATATATATATATATATATATATATATAATTCAGCGTTTAAAACTACATAATGTAGAAGATTTAGCATGGTGTCTGTGCAAAAACAAAATAATACGTGATACAGAAGAAATATCCGATAGTTCCGGAAATCGACCTTCAAGTTCTAATCATGAAAGTAGTTATAATCAAGCATCTGATCCAACTTGGACTGTCTTTAATGCAAAGCTGTTAAAAGACCAAAAACCAATCACTCACATATGTGCTCTACCAATCATACCAGCTACTCCAACAGATCGTTCCATACAATTGACTTTCTAGACGTACTTTGAAAAATTGACTATATATGTGTGTGGAGTAGATTCAAAATGTGTTGTTCCATTAGATTTGGGTCTTTACCGTCCTGTGCAGTAATTTATCATGGCTCAACAGAATCTTCGAGATCGCTTTGTGCTACGACCTGGAGAGTTACACATATGTATGGCCTTATTACGTGCTATTGGCACATTTATTGAGGCACATTTTTATTCGCACATTTTGGGGGGCTCTTCCTCTCTTTTCTAAGAATCACACACAGGTCCCAACCGCGAGCCAACCATCTCCTTCACAGGACGCGCTCTCTCCCTTTTGTGCTCTGTGATGACTCCGTCGTCCTTGATTCTGCATCTGTCATCTAGACATTTTATTTATCTTCAATATGAGGTATTACAAAAGAAAATCGGCCGATAAATAACCGAAATAAAGTGGCTTTTTTAATTCCATGGCGGCCATCTTGATGACGTCATTACTACTATACGCCACACACCAAAGAGTGACACCATGGAAATTATTCATCTACAGGTAGTTTCTGATGAAAAAAATATCCACCCATGTTCCCATCATTAATACCGCCACGGAGCTCATTTTTTCGACATATGCTCCCCTACTATACATTAAACGCTCCCTTCAAGTACCTCTCGCCAGGGCCCGGTTTAGAAAATTTTGGACTATAGGCACAGTTCGGGATGGGGGCCCCTAATACTGATGTGGGCGTAAAATTTCCAAAGTTGACACACAAAAAAAATAATCATGAATCATTATGAAAGTTCCATTTTACCAAGAATAGGCTATTTGAAGCGTAGAAGCCTAGAACATTATCAAATAACAAAAAGCAATACAACATATTAACTTCATCATTAAAACACCAATACAATGCAATCAGAAAAACTTATTAATTCCTTATATACACTATAACATACATATGATGAACTATACATATAACTATACGTATAATGAACCAATCAATCAAATTTGAAAGAATGTATAAAAAAAATTGCTATTGAAAAAGATAAAATGAAAGAAAATTTGAATTGGGAATTTTTTCTCTCTTTTATTTTAAAATTAAAATTTTTGGGGGCCCCCAACACTTGGGGGCCCTTAGACTCGGGCCTACCGGACCTAATGGAAAATCAGCGCCTGCCTCTCGATGTTGTATGGATGGATACAGTACTTCGTTTTTCTAATTCTATTTTCACGATTAACATGCTTGTAGACTAAGTATTAAAAAAAAAAATTTTTTTCTTAAATAATTGGGCGCGCGTACGATCCATCTAGGTTGGTGGCAAACGAGAGACTGCCGCTGACGCCATCACCGCGAAAGTGTGCACTGGAACAGTGTTCCACGCAGATTGAAAATAATGCAGCGTCCCGAGTACTTTTGCCGCAAGTGTGCACCGGCACTAAGGTATATGTGGGAACGGGGCATTAGTGAACAATGACAATGCAAGATAAGGTCCGTACCCGTTGAAAAAATGTGGACCGTATAGGAAACAAAAATAAATGGACAATTCAAATTTTAATAATATTGTATTCTTCAATACTCGTATTTTTCAATTTTATCCAATTTATTTTGATGTTTTTACTCGAAACAATTATGGTAAATTTTGAAAAAAAATTCAAAATACCAGTTTACTGATTTCAATAAATTTTTACTCAGCGCAATTTTTTATTTATAAACTGTAATAAAAGAATAAGATTTTGCAATTAAGCATTTTCTTTGGGTATAAAAATTAGAAAATAAATTTACTGCCGAGGGTCTGTAAAAATATTGATATCTATGAAAACATAAATAGGCATATCCCCCCAAAAAAAAATTATTACTCGAGGTTAAGCGAATGCATTAGTTTTATAAGGTTATTATTAAAGCATAAAAATAAATTAATTTAACTAAAAGCAATTTAAGTGCTTTTCGAAGAAGCTCCGGATCGTGTTTACAACCTAGAATTGATTTGGATAATATATTTACGCACAAAAACCCATTTGGTGAGGTAACAGAAAATTGATTTTCCCGAGAGTTATATTGATTCAACATCACAGCCGTCAAAATAGTGAAAAGAAAATTGTAAAAAATTAAGCATTAAAGATTTACTTGTCAAGCATTTGGAAAACATAATAACATACTTAAAGTTCCCTCACAGCATGGCTTTGGATTATTATTTAAAGACGAAAATTAACATATCTGACAGCCGGCTAAGAATATAATACTTTAAAAAGACATAGCTTTTTGTACCGAACATTCTAATATAGTTAATTTTAGAAATATATTATTGAACTTTCTTCCTAAAGAATTTGCCTTAACTTTGGATACACGAGTACGAGAGAACTGAATAAGAACATGAAAAAAAAAAAACAGAAACAAAAATATTATTAAACGGAAGCTATTTTTTTCTTGTGCAGAAAATCAGTCCTATCTCAAATAGGGAGCATTACTACAAATGGAAAGGTAGAATAATGATGGGAATAGACAAACATTTGTAGGTAGCAGCAGTAGTTAATGGTTGACCCAAGGTATCACCCTATTAAATGAACTCTATAGAGTTTTAGCAGTTCTACCCTAACTTGGGTCTATATAATTTGAAGTGGCACTCTAATGAATTAGATTTAAACACAGTTCAAAATTAATAAAAATGCTTATTATTACTTTGCACATAAATTTGCTTTTGAACATAACTACAGCGTACTACTAGTACGAGTATATATAACATTTATGCAAGGGATATTATTCCCGTATAGATACGTTACAAAGTAGTACAGTTTGAAATACTCGCAATACTTGAAAGTCAGCCAGCAATGCTGCTACGTAAACCTTAGGCCACAGAACGCTAAATAACTTTCGTCTCACATGAACTCGCGTAGGTTAGCAACAACCTAGCTAAGAGTCTAGGTTGCTGCTAACCTACGCGAATACTCGCCGAGGTTAGCAGAGCCTCGGCGAGTAAACCTCGAGCTGCTCGCCGCAAACTCCTTTCACTTCTTTTCGCTTCCTCAACACTTCGTTTCTTTAATCTAGCTGCTTGGTATTTATACCAACCGCGTATGCCTTGAAATTAGCATATCTCAAGTGGCTTCTTTAATTTATTCACTTAAAAGTTCGATTCTTGTGAATCGAATCTTATGTAAACCTTACAACTCTTCAGCATGGCATAACCTCTGAACATGCCGCGGATATTCAGTTGTACACTGCTGGCCAAAAATATTGCAAGTTTGAGAAATCTAACATTTTTTCAAGAATAAGCCGCCCCCCCAAATAAAATTTTTTCAATTAAACTGATTTTTTTTTTTTAAGTGCAAATGTGGTGGAGAAGTTTCAAGCTATTTTGTCATACTTTGTGATGCAATCTTTACGAATGTGTCATCCCGGATGTTTGTTATAAAAACGAGCCGACCGCTTAGAATTTCATTTGTTTTGTTGCGCTGCTGATATAGGAGTTAATTACCTAGAAGCAATGGATACATGCATGGGTTGGAACAAGCAAGGAATACAACGCATTGACCTTAAACATACATTTATTTGATAACCCAAATTTCAATTAACTTGTCATAACTATTAATATTACAATCCGTTTCATATTAACAATTTTGACATAAGATTCCCAGAAGCAGAGGCAAAGTATAGAGTCAAATATGATTTTTAGACTCTATCGGGGAGGCACTTACTATAACGGATGTATGCAGCGATGATCGTAGCATCGGCGACCGGGCCCCAGTATCGTCTCCAGTGTAGGAACACCTTGGCGGGATATACGCACTTCTCCAAGGCTATGGGGCAGACGAGAGTCTCCGACATCTAACTCTCAGGAACCCAATCTAAAATCCGCCTCTTACTTTTTCGATTCCTTCCGTCCTTAGCGAAGCTGTTGTCCGTTTACAGGGGGGCCATTCTGGCACGCCCCTCACTTTCATTGGGCAGTGGGCTGTTTCTCTTTCAGTGGTTCCTATCCCTAATTGGTTCTTTATTATACCGCCTCTGTCGCCTCTGTCCATAGTCTATGTAGTACCTCCCCCCACATACGTTTATTTTGCAAAACAACTTTGATTCTTCTCATCTGACGTTTTTACTGTGGACCATAAAATAACGACCATCCATCTTGTAAAATTTAAACTTCAGATCGCTATCACTGGCCACACCGACAGCTATTCTTCTATTTTTTATTAGTTTACAATCCTGTATTTACCCCTGCCTCTGCATCCTTTATAATACATTCTTTATTGTCCACACACCGTGGGGAATTATACCATTTTCACTTCTACAGCTCAAGTACGTACCGCTGCGCATTGCTTTTAAAATCAAACTGTGCTTATCTTTTAAAATGTGTGAAGTAACTTCTCAGAAGCGCCAGGCTAGCATTTTAATGCATCAAGAAAGTATTTCAAATGTTAGGATTGCTTATCGGTGCGGCTGCAGTGAGTCGACTGTATCACGCGTCATAAAGAGATTTAGAACAGAAGGAACCGTGGATAAGAAGCCTAGATGTGGTCGTGATGCTTCATTGACACGATTATGCCGAAAAAATAGGTTTGCAAGTTCTGCTACACTTGCAAGAGAATGGAGTGAGTCGACTTCTGTTATTCCCAGTTCCAGAACAGTTCACAGGAGGCTCCGTGAAGCTGGTTTCAAGGAACATGTGCCTAGGAAAAACCAGTTCTGAGCAAAGTAATGCGGAAAAAACGATTGGACTAGGGACTAGGCCATGGTTCACAAAAATTGGAGTATTTCGAAATGGAGACAAGTTTTGTTCAGCGACGAAAGTCGATTTTCTTTAATGTCTGCCCACGTTTGGCTTAAAACAAAAGAGAGCTGAGTCCAGAATGCCTGGTTTGTACAGCAAAACACCCAGAAAGTCAAATGGTGTGGGGCTTCATGTCATATAAGTCAACTGGACGACTCTATTTTGTACAGGGAACTATGAAGAGTGGACAGTATATTAGTGTACTGGCGGATTGACTGCTTCCTAGTGCTCATGACATGTTCCCAAGGCAGAAATGGGTATTTCAGCAAGACCTAGCACCCTGCAATACATCGAAAAAGGCAAGAAAACTTTAAAATGAAATAAAATTTCCTTAGAGTTCAATTCTAAACTCTAAATCTTAACATTCCTTATTTTAGGTTAAGGATGAATTTGCAAAACATGGTATTACTGTTCTCCCATGGCCAGGAAAATCGCCAGATTTAAATCCTATTTAAAATTTATGGAGTAAAATGGGAAGGAAAATATCTCAAAATCACCCAAGAACAAAACGAGAGCTTCAGAAAACAATAATTAACATTGGACACCATGAAATACAGAAAGAAGTGTTGCAAAACCATGTGGATTCCATGCCTAAAAGAGTTGCTGTTGTTATCTAAGCCAGAAGGGCCCAACAACATATTAAACGCTTTTCGGTTCAATTGCCCTCATTTATTATCTTTTCTGCTCAGAATAACTTGAATTTATTTAATTATTTCATTTTATTCCGGGTAACCAAAATGGATTCCAATTTGTGATAATCTGTACATATTTTGTATGCTATTTTTTATAAAATTAAATAATTATTTTTATTTAATAACTTAATCATATCTTGTCTTTAAACTAAAGTACCATATTGACATTAAAACATATCAGTTGAAGAGGAAAAAATATTATTTTTTGGGGCTTATTCTTGAAAAAATGTTAAATTTCTCAAACTTTCAATACTTTTGGCCAGTAGTGTATTAGAAGTTGGTTGGTTGAGAACGCTAACGTCAACGTTTGCTACGCGAGGGCTGATTTGACCGGGACCTACAGTTTAAAGCCGATTCCCAATGGATAAAAACATAGATGCCACCAGTGGGATTAAAACCCACAGGTCGAATGGCAACGTCCTATCCATTCGACCTGTTTTATACAAGTGCTTTTATTAACAGAGTGCTACTATGTTTTAGAGTTTTGTATTAGAGGAAATTTAGCACATTTTGTTCTGGGGGGAGAAGTGATTTTTGTCATTTTCTAGCTCAGACGAGTGGATAACTGAATTTAAAATTCAATGTTACCGTGGAATAGAGAGAAAAATCAAAGAAACGACCTCATTGTATGAATGACTTTATAATTTTAGTCGCTTTGACGCAGAGGTACTTTTGTTGACAATCATTGGGAATAAGGCTTTCCGTAAGTTAACATTTAATTGAGAGAATCCAGCAGCCTTAATTCTGATTCTCAGACTATATTTGTGTTTTGAATTTTACTACTTTAGAGAAAAGTAGCAAAATTCAAAACACAAATACAGTAGGGGAACACATTCTGTAAAAAACATCTCTCGAATTCATATGTTTTTGGCATTATTTTTAAACTTATTGTACTGTACTTTCCTATCTACCGAAGTTCAATGCGTTCTTTTGAATAAAAAAGAAAAACACACATTCATGGTGCTTATTAGATCTTCTTTTCTAAATCATTTGCGTGCATGCTACTTCTGTTAAGTGCTAATTGAAAGCAATTGATCGTTAGAGGCTCTTGAATTTCAAGTTTAGATTAATTTGTAAATTCCCCCTTATCGGAACAAGTAAGGCTTTTAAACTGCAAAGGATTTCGGACTGTAGATTACAGTGTAATGAATCACAACCTTGTAAACAGTAATTGGACTTTGGCCATTAAACTCGAAAAGTTAATGGAAACGAGGTTAACACATCCTTAATGATTAAATTATGCCTAACAAAATGATAGCTTTGCTTGCTAAATAGATGCAGGGCAAGAAGGGGTAACCTTGGATAATATATCATAACATTGGATGTCCTTTCAAGGAATTCTGCTTTTGAAAATAACGAGTAAGAATTTGACATCTTTACAAATGAATTCATTTTAATGGGGTTAATATTTTTAGAACTTCAATGAGATGTATCATTTGGACTGCATACATATTAGTCTGGATCCGCACCAAAAATCGTAAAATTAAAATGAATTGGAGTGTCAAGATAAATTTTAAATTCTGTTTATTGCTATAATTGTGGAAAGTCAAAAATACATTTGATTAATTTAAATTCCTCTACGTTATTGTTTCCTGTGTGTTTTTCCAACTGAATCACGATTATTTATTTTATAAAATTGTAGAAAATTCAATGCTACTTTACTGGGACTGATAAAAATTTTAAAATCGTTTAGGGGATTTTAACTTTTAAAAGTAAACAAGAGAATTATTGAAAATGGTGTCCTCTACTTAGCCTAAAATTCACTTTTGATGTATCAAAAACTTTCTCTGATGACTTATGAAGTCGTGACAATTAAAGCAAATCGCAAGTTTTTTTTTTCATGGTTGTTGCCCTAGAAGTAGGCAACAGTTGCTTATTTTTAGAAAAATCAAGAAGTTTTGATGCACAGTTGCATTAAAAGTATGGAAATACCTGTATTTCTATAAAAGTTCGTAGATATATCGATCTATAGTAAAAATTTAAGTCATATCGATCTCAAGTTTTCCCTGATTATGTGTAACTGTTATGTAGTAAAAAGCATATACAATAGGTTTAACGTTTTGTTTGATTCGTATCTGTTGACGCATGGTGAACATATTGAAGTTATATCGGTCCTTAAATTTATAGAGAAATTAATATCTATTACAATCCCCAAAAGCACTGTAATAGAATTTAAGATACAATAACCCTTTTTGTTTGCTGAAATATTTTATTCAAATGCGAATGATATAGTTGTGTTTTATTTCAGAATTGTCTTACGTGCACTAATGGTTTTCAAAATGTGGACGAGCAAAAGTGAATATATATTAAACCTACTTAACGTAGAATATTAAAACCCCACAGCATTAAAAACTATGAACAAAACTATTTCATATAAATACATGATGATCTAGCTTTCTGACACGGAGAAAACGAGAACGTATAATTATGATACTCATAATGCAATTTACGATTGTGAATAGAAATCACTTTTAGATTAAGAGTTACTGACAAAAGTATTGCTTTTAAAACGTATTACTTGGTATTTTTTCATGAAATCGTAATTGAAAAGATAAAATGGTTAGCACTAAAGATGCTTATTATGTATTGGATTTCTATCTAAAGAACTTTTGAGGCACGCAATATCCATATGAGACACGCAATACACGCAATATCTTTCCAGAATTACTTGCATAAAAAACGTTGAACATGTGATGAATCTTCAGAAATCTTATAGTTCAGATTATTTTGACCGCGTTATGTTTTTAATTTATGTATATGATACACAGGGAATTGTCAAAAGAATAGAAATGTTAAGCAATTGAGTCATGTTAACAGCGGTTGAAATGCAGCATCTAACAAGCGCTAATCATGGATACGCGAATCTTACAAACATGCAAGTCTGCTCCCGTGATTTCTAGGGGCATAAATATAAAAGAAAATGCAGTTCTAGAACTTTATTACGTTAGGAGTGTCTGAATATTTCAACATCATAGTTTCTGCACAGGGAACTACTGAGAATTGGCTATCACAGTTGGTTTAAAACCTTGATGACGTCCTTCAAACCTCGTCATCACGATTATTGTTGCAAAAATCACAGAAGTATTAGAGGAATGCCCTATGGTCTGACGAAGAATCCAAAGTTTGTGTTTCACAATCTTTACAACAAATTGAAAGATTACCGGTGGGTGTCAGCTGAACGAAACATTCACTAACGGGTCACAACACTTATTTCAGGGACTTAACAGTTCAGGTGGTTTACGAAGGGCTCAAGATACACTCATGTAGCCAGTGTCGGGTTCACTTGCAATATTTCACTGCCCTCCAAAAGTTGAGGTATAGTATGTTTTTTGAAGCTCAGCATTAAAATAAAGGCAGTAACAATAAAATTCATTGTGTATATGAATGATAGTATCGAACTTTAAGAAAACTTATGCAAAAAAAACCTTGGCCACCCCATTCATTTTAAAGAATTGTCACTTATATAAGAGTAAGAGAAAATGTGGAAAAATCAAACTTTCCTGATTCCGTGTGTAAGCACTGTGCATGATTGTTTCTTTTCAATTTTTGTTGGCAGTTTCGTTGACAGTACCCATGAGAGTCTACCAATGCCTCGGGGAAGTCCTTTACCCGATTCATTAAGGTGGTGGACGATAAGATGGATGGAAAAAGGATAATCGCAAGCTGATGCTGCTAGACGTCTCAATGTGTCTCAGACATATGTGTCTCGAAGTATGGTCCAACGACTACAGAATCAGTTTACATCAGAAGTTTCTGTGTCTAGAAGACATGTTCCAGGCCGACCAAGAGTTACAACACATGCGGGAGACTGCTTGCTAGCTCTTTCGGCCCGAAGAAGGAGAAGTATTACTGTGCTTCAGCTTGTTTCACATCATTTTATCGCTTCAGGGAAACGAATATCCTCTACTACCGTGCGAATACACCTTCACAACTGTGGTCTCCATGCAAGACGACTAGTTGTGTGTGTCCCACTTAACCGACGACAGAGAAGTGCCCGTTTATGTTGAGCAATAGAACACGTGTCCTGGACCAGACAGGAATGGGCTTCTGCACTCTTCACAGATGAGTCCAGGTTCCCACTAGAGAGCGATTTAGGGCGCCTGCTGATCTAGAGGGAACAAAGCACCAGATACAACCAATCCATCACTGCTGAAAGGCAGAGTTACAGAGGTGGTGGAATCAAGGTTTGGGCGTGAATCTCGTTAGTCACTCTGACCTGGATGTGTACCATAGAGGAACTCTGACTAGTGTAAAATATCGGGACGAGATCCTTGATCAATATGTCCGTCCATACGACGCTGCTATTGGCAACGAATTCATTCTAATGGGTGATAATGCAAGACCTCACCGAGCTGTGCTTGTAGAGGATTATCTTGAGAGTCACAGTTTGGAGCGAATGGAATGGCCAGCTCACCCCAGACCTGAATCCGATAAATCATGTTTGGTGCTACCTTGGTAGACACGTGGCTGCTTTAAGTCTTAACAAGGTTTACTCCGTCTCTGGTCTTCGCTTCCCAGTTCGGTGTCCGACAACTTTACTGGTAGCATGGTAAGTCGGTACTGACAATGCATTACAGATAGGGGTGACCATATTCCTCATTAGAAACCCTCTTTTAAGTGTTCCCAGGGCATTTTCCCACATGAAACTGTGATGTACTGTTTTCTCTAATAATGGAGATTTCTGCCAAGAGTGCTCTTTTGCTGTAACTCATGCAAATTATGTAAATTTCTTTATCGCATTTAATAAAGAACTTTTTAGTGCACATTTGCTCCAAATTTCTTGTTTCTCTGTTCATTCAATTTTAAATTAGACATAAAATAATGTTGTACCTTAACTTTTGGAGGGCATTGTATATGGAACAGTGAATGTAGGACATCATAATTTAAACACAAGTGATAGTACAGTGGAACCTCGATCGATCATTCCCCGAACGATCGTTTCCCGTATGTATCGTTTATTCCACCCACTCCCGAATAAATTCCATAGAAAACAAGCAAAAAAGACCGCATGGATCGTTCCTCGATCCATTGTTTTCCCGCAATATTCGTGCAGAATATCGCAGCTTTACATTAATTTATCGGATCGATCGTTTTTTCATAATAACTGAACCTGAAATATAAATATCTGGATTGAGCTAGAATGACGCTCAAATTAAACAATGAGCAGAACATTTGAGATGCACGTTCTCGTATTTTTGTTCTCTCTTGTTTAGCCTGGTTCCGTGTTATTGTACCACTCCCATTATTTGTTCGTCGTTAGTGTTCCCTAATTCTTTAGCCCCCGGAGTACTCTATTTTCGGCAACTCATTCCAAATTCACCGACTATTCAACATTTCTGCTCTAATCAGCAATGGCTCACAGTCAGCTTTTTTGTTGGCCTTGGTATGGAGGCGCCCTGGTGTTTGGTCTAGTGTGTGAGAAGTTTCTAATTATCGCAGTTCTACACTGGTCGATGAGTGTTTCACCCGGAAGCAGAACTTCCTGGTGGTCTTATGTCGGACCCCATCCAGTGCAATGGAATGGTTCTAGTTACAAACGATTCACGGCTGTCGCTTCTTTATACTCTCACAGAATAACCGATACCGAAAAGAATGCAATTTTATACACAAAAATAAATTGTTTATTTGCGGTGAGAAAACCGCCAAAAAACAAACGACGATTGAATACATTTAATTGAATCAAAATTCCTGTGTATCTACGTGTATATCTTTTTTTTATTATTATTATCTTGGATTTCAGTACAACTTTGTAATTTTATCTTCAGTTACACTACGGGTATGTATGCATTTATGTATGTGAGTAAATATATTTTAGGGATATCAAACTTTAAGGTATGGTAATACTTTTTTGTATGTTCCCGCATCTGTCGTTTTCCCGCATCCATCGTTTAGTTCAGTCGGTCCCTTCGAAAACGATAGATCGAGATTCCACTGTATTCCTGTTGACACTTTGTTATCATATATAGCCAGCTATATTTTATTAGGATAATACATTCGTTCATTGGGCAAATGTTTCCCCTTGTGGTCTGTGAAAAATGACGTTAGTCATCTCTAGATGACTTAACAGACTTAAACACGATTGGACATTTATGGACCATTTGATAGGAAGATACCAGGAACCATTCCCCACCTCCAAGAAATTAATGCAGATTGACCCAGTCTTTCTAGACCAAAATAATGGTTTCTGTCTTGTTACAAATGTGGTGACAACTTTTTTTCTTGAAGAATACAATCTTAACTAGATATCTTATGAAAACCAAGATCATACCAATCAGAAAATGGTAAAGAAGGTACAACGCCTACCATATGAGCGATACTTAAAGCAAAAATATACATCTCTGGAGTAAAGGTAGCCTGGGTACATGACTACATTCGTCCGTCAAATGTAAAAATTTGGAGAAATTACGTATTAGGTATTACCTTTCCCTTCAGTATACTCATTGGTTTTGCCTTGCTGAAGAGCCCATATCAAGAGCGATACATGGGTCCAAGGTTACTTGAACGCTAGAGATGTTTTTGCTAAAGATAATGGTAGATTATCTTTTGGCCAATACATGCATATTAAGATCAATCAATCCATCATCATATCAGTCTAAAAGAATTTTTCCATTATTTATGTAAAGCATAATAAAATGTACTTTTTGAAAAGACAATTTCGAAGGAATTATTTTCCCTCGAAATGTAAAGAAATGGGAAACACTTTATAAGTTGTCACCATTTATTAATTTAAAATTCCGCTATCTTTTTTTTTAAGAATGAAAAGCTCGAAACAGAAGTAAAAATGTAAAAAATAAAATATTCTCCCCCGAATTTCTTTTCACAAGCACAAAAAAAGATAAAAAAATGTATGATTTCAAAATATTTTTCAGTCTGAAAGATATCTTTACCTGTATTTTCAAAAGGATAAATAAATAATTGAAAAGAAATAGTTCTTACTGAATAGAGCGTGGGTTTGGAAATATAAGAGGGATTGGAAGCTTCCATTGTCATGTCAATAGACCAATACACACGCTGTTTTCTATTCTTTTCAAATTTTACAGATATTCGGAGTAGAAACGTTCAGCTTTTTAGGATGCGATTTAGAGTGAGTAAAAAGATAAATGCTATGGAAAAATAATCAGTGGGAAATGTATGTTTCATTTTTTCTAGTTTTTAAGATGAAGTGTGTAAAGTCTGATCTATATCTATCTAATATATATATATATATATATATATATATATATATATATACTAGCTGAAAACCCGCACTTCGATACGGAGTACATTCAAATTAAATACAACGGTCAATGTATGCAATTAATGCCAAATATATATATATATATATATATATATATATATATAATAAATACAATGATCAATGTATACAATTGATGTAAAAAAAAGCAAAAAAATATATTTATAAAAAATCGTAAGAGATATTTTTACAGACAAAATAATGTAGAAGAAAATATTCAAATTAAATGTAATAGGAAATATTAAAGAATATGGTACAGTTAATATAGTACAGTTTGAAGAACATAATATCTTTTACTGTATTTTAATATTTTTTTGGATAATGTCCAATCGTCTGCCGCATTAGCAAGAAAAAAATAATTTTTTCGTCTATTTAGTTGCTATGCATGTGACGATAAATTTATTTATTGTACCGGAAAAAGAAATCACGTGATCAGCATTTATTAAATTTAATTCTAAAAATTAATCTTTAAAAATTCACCAAAAATCAGAAAATGGAGGTAAAATTTCGAAAATTTAGGATGAATTTAGGATCTTTATCGTGATATAACTTTTATAACCTCCAAATTATTATTTTAAATGCAAACTTAACAAAAGTTACTTAAACTGCTTAAAAATTTAATTTAAGAAAATCTAAGAAGGATTTTTCAAAAATCTTTCTTAGTGCACCCCTACACTATAAGAAGAATCGCCATGCAAAATTTCAGCACTTTCGGCCCAGCGGTTTGGTGTGTGCGTTGTATGTCAGTGAGTCAGTGAGTCAGTTACGGAACTGTTATATATATATATATATATATATATATATATATATATATATATATATATATATATATATATATTTGTAATAGCACGGGCGCGGGCCGACGAAGGAAGGCCTGAGTGGTATTTCTTTTGGGGTTAAAGATGGATGACTTGCACCCGGCCGTGCATCACATATGTTTAATTTTCTTTCCCGCTTTTCATCTCACCCTCGGACACATAAAACACCACAACGTTAATATAACTACATCTTTATTAGACGGCGAATACGTCTTCTCAAGACAATTACAAAATCAAAAAAGCGTTACATGTACCCTTCATGTGGTTTATATAAACTTTGTCATGTGATCATCATCGCGATTAGGGATTTGCTGTTGTCGATAAGTCACATGTGGTTTTATATAATCTGCGCAGAGCTTATCTAAAATATTGGGGACGCCGCGCCTATTTGAAAAAGGAAGCCATTTAATATTTTCTCTCGAGGTTATTAGAGTTTAGAATCAAAAGCGAAATTTAGCTCGTACGCCCAAGGGAATTTAGAATAATGTTAGATTTTAAAATGGTATGGGGTTTTTTATGTTATAGAATATCCCCCCCGTCCGAGAAGAGGCTGACCAACAATGCCTGCATTGGAGGACAGACTCACCCGACCATGTGAGGAAAATGGGCGTCGACCACAAATTTGGAAAAGTTTGAAAAGGAACATATGTTTTAAGTTAATTTAGTATGATGATCACATGGCAAGACATGGCACATTTCAAATTTGAATACATAAAAATACACTAATGATTTACTAATTTATGAACACAATAAAAACAAAAAAATTATAGTAATTAATGATCAACTATAGAAAATTGTAAATTATGTAAATTTCTTATATTGTTGCTGTGAAAAAAAAAATTAAATTTTTAAAATGCACCTATCATCAAATGAAGACAATGCTGAGCAGGGCGGCCGTCCCCACACAACAAAATCTCAAAAAAAAAATCAATTAACATAACCAAAAATTTGTAAACTACCAAAAATTTTCACTATAAACATACATTTAATACAATATCTACCATCATCTCGATTTGAATAATACAAAATAACAAAACATAGTAATAAAAATATCAAAAACAAACAAAAATTAAGTAAATGAAGTTGACTTTGATAACAGGATGAAAAATTCAAAAATTCTTCCTCAACGTTCACTACTATGGAGTGAGTCCAAAAAAAATGTTATTTATTTATCTTGTAATGAATTGCAACATTTTTAGTCCTGTCACAGTCATTAGTATGTTGAGGAAAATACACCAATTAAAAAAAATCACAGTCTTTTTAGTGCTGTGTCATTTCTGCTTCACAAACGTAGAATGCATAAATATCACATTATCTTGACTTGTTTACATATAAAGAAAATTAGTTCTTTAGTTACATAATAAAAATCACAGTTTATAACAAAAATCACACTTTCAATAAAAATCACAAGATTTAATAAAATCACATTTCAAATATATCAATTGTACATAAAATTTACAAAACATATCACTCATTATATAGTTTTCGTATCTTTATTTATCTCATTATTTTTTCTTAATATCCATTATCTCCTTTATTTCAATATTACTTACTATCAACAAAAATCTCTTTTTAATATCTTTTATATTTCTTATTATTCTCATTTCATCATTTCTTATATTCATTTTATTTCGACAATATTTATTCATTCCAAAATCCTATTCAATATTCTTTAATTATTCTTATTCATATTTATTCTAACTTTATTTATTTATTTATAACTTTATTTATTTATTCTCAATACTTTTCACTTTATTTTCAAATTATTTATTTACTATTCATTTGTGTACACTTATTATAATTCTACGTGGATATCCATTTTTTGTGTTGAAGGTACCTTGTTGTATGTGTGTTACCCAAACTCTTAGTTTCAAATTTTTTAATTCTACCTCTAAGCAGTGAGGGTTGTGTTTATGTTCGTGTAACAAGTGGGTTTTCTTTCTCCATATTGTTCTCTGACTAATAAGGAGGAAGAGTCTTTTAGCCGTACAGTGGACTAACCGTAAATCTCCGACAGAATATGACTGCGTTGGAAAACAGCATCTTGCATAGTACACAGATGGAGAAAAAGGAAAAGGTGCAGTTGTCATACCTGTGGGAGTATAATATATAGAAATGGGAGGACAAAAGGAGTGGCCATCCCAGCCCTGTTTTAGTCATTACTCAAGCATATAATCTTCAGCACTTTAAGTGACTGAGTTGTTGAATTAAAAACAAATAGTAAAAAAAAATTAAAAAAGATCTTAAACAGTTGGGACGACATCCAACGCGCTTCTAGAGTTGGGTGATAGGAAAGTGTATTCAAGAAATAGGAAATTTACTGAAAGGTTAAAGAAGTAGAGTTGTCATAGTCGGTGTTTAAATTGAGATCCAAAAAAAAATTCACATATAATAGTATTCTTAAGAAGAAAGTTTAAGTTAGATAGTTTTTTTTTTTTTTTTTTATTTTTTATATATCTTTAGTAGGACAACACATAATTAATTATATCAATTAAAAAAAATATATAATGATGTTAAGCATCACATAGAAAAGAAAGAAAAATGGATCTAATGTTTGTCATTATTCGTGGTGTAGTTTTAAGCTCTCTGGTGCATTATAATATCCTAATCTGCAAGCATGGACAATTTCAGAATCTCGTTTAGTGTGAAAGTTTGGTCTATCAATTTCATAATTAACTTTTGACATTTGTTTTAGAATAGTGTAAGGTCCAGAATAGGGTGAGCTTAATTTTCTAGTATTAGGATAGTGAAATTCTTCGAATAACACTAAATCTCCAACATTAAATTTAGATTCTACAAAACGTGCATCATATTTTACTTTATTCCTATTATGGTAATTAATTGTCCTTTCTTTAGCTAATTTTCTCGCCTCATCCACCTGAGGATAAAAATCTTGTTTTTTAACATGAGGTTCATAAGGTAATATTCCAAAAAGTAGGTAAGCTGGGGTCATTTGTGTGACTGAATGAGGCGTATGATTGTATTCATTAATTACTTCATTTAATAGGTTTGTCCAAGGATTTTTGCTTGTTGAGTTATGTACTTTGCACCTTAATCTAGTAATTATTGTTTGATTTACCCTCTCTACCTTTCCGTTCGTTTGTGGATGATGACTCGAGGTAAGTAATTGTTGCACATTGTTATGCTCTAAAAATCTTCTAAACTTTGAACATGTAAAAGCTGCATTTCTGTCGGTTAACAATTTTTTTGGTGTTTGAATTTGGAATATTTGTTTTAAGCAATTCGTATAAGTTTCAGTAGTTACGCTTTTTGATGGAAAAGCCCAAATATAACGCGTTGCATGGTCAATTATCAAATATAAATATTTCTTTGTGGAATTATAGTAATTAAATAGTAATTAATTTTAAATAAAAATTTATTTTGTGTGTCCCACCAATGGTGCTTCAGAGAAGAGAAAATGTTCCTGCATCAGCAACTCATTCCAGCTTTTGGATTTGCAGAAAAATATGTAATAATCTGCGGTAAATCTTCACTAAAGTAAATTTATTTTGTTCCATATAATAAAATTCGGTCTTAAATCAACATAAAATTAAAGGTAAGACAGATTGTCAATGAAATTTTAAAAGTTCTTAGAATGTTAAATGAAAATTTGTGTGTAATGTTTAAATATTGGGATTTTAATGATATTGATACTCTGATACAATTAGAACAAATTTTAACGAAATTTAATAATGATTTTGCTTAATATAAATTTGATATAGTTAGTTATCTGGCTTCTGTAAACATGAATCGTATATATTTTTAAAATGTTTTCAGTTATTTTTAATCATGATGTACTTCTGTTTTCTCGTGCGTTATAAATTTGGTTTTGATTTTGGGGTTTGGTTTCAAGTGAAGGATTATAATTTAAGTTTTGTGTATTTAAATTTCATTGCTAGCCACATGAATATTTACTATATATAGAGATTATAAGATATTTGAATTTAAAGAAATTTTTGAGACTTATATGTGATAAATTTATTATAAGTGTGTGTTTTTAGTGTAATTTTATAATATTTCTATGTTCTTTTTCTGATAATGAATATTTTAGTGTTTTAAGATGATTAATGATCCTTGGTTACGTTAAACTGAAATATTAAATGAGTAAAGTAATGTAACAAGTATCTAATTTAGCACGCAGTTCTGAATCGTCGCGGAGAAAAAGAAAAAAAAATAATAACGTAAATCATTTCCGTTTTCGAGCGCGTTGTATTGCATTTCGAAGGTCGCCTCCGCAATAAATTTGAATGCTCAGCATTAGCTTTGTAAACACGATCACGAAACGAGCCGAACTTGTTTTGATTCATTTCACTTAGGATTTTTGCGGTTCTAAATTTAGACATCTGATGCATGTGGTTTTGATTTTGGAAAATATCTGCAGGGATAACATAGTAATTTTCAGATAGCAAGAAAATTTTATAATTTAAGTACTTTGACATATTACATTTGATGTTGAGACCTCGTAAATTGTTCTACGAATTGAAGTAAAGGAGTTTTCCGGTGGTTTGAGTCGACAGTCAAAAGGCGTTCTATGGATTTCATATAAACGGAACGTCTTTATAACATGACTTAGGGTGCCAAAAAACCACAATTGGAGAATTAAAAAACCATTGTATGTTATATTTGGTTCATCCGCCCCAGAAAATTCTCGAAATAGAAATAATGAAGAATAATAAATAAATAGGAAAGATAATATTATAATGAGAGATATTTTTTGAGAGATTAAATACAAATGATGAATATTTGGGAACTTTACAGCGAGGATTCATACCAAAATGTGATATAAGAAAAGACAATTTATTTTTGGCTTATCGATTTCATGACTAACTTAATAAAACTGAGATGGATATTGGTAAAAGAATTTTGATTATTTGTGTCAATTGATAGAATAAAAGTTTCGATATTGAAATTTGAACATCAAAATTAAATTACTAAAAGTAATGGATAAATTTGACATTTAATTATAATAGATTTGTGGTGCTAATATCGATTTCTTACTTTTAAAAACCAAGGTATTTATTATTGTGTGTTTAATAATTTCATATGTTGTGTATTTTTGATTCTATTGATTAAAGAAGCCAGAGATCCACTTTCATTTTTTTTGTTGCTTTTCTGTGTTTTTTTTTCCCAGGATCTCGTAATTAAATTTGTATAATTATGTTGTTATTCTACAAGAATAGGAGATTTTTTTGTGTGTTTTGTGTTTACATTTAGATAGGGATTTTTTTCATTGTTTTGTCAGTTGTCCAAGTGGATCACTACTATATTTTAAAGTGTATTTTTACAATGTGTATTTACAATATATTTTTCAAGAATTTTTTTTTTGTAATTTTAAAAATTTTTACAGTAGACTTAATTGATTTTATGCTGGGATTTTTGTTGTGTGGGGACTGCAGACCTACACCTCATTCTTTTCAGCTGGTTATGTAGATTTTTAAATTTAAATTTAAATTTAGTTTTTTCCTCTCTTCAAGATATTGATTCTTTTTATGGTTTCAGAGAAATATGTTATTTGGTGGACCAACGTTTTATCACGTGATCTTTAAAATTTTTTTTTGCAATTTAACTTTAATTGAAAATTATTCGTTAACTTATTCCAAATTTTTTAACGCCTTGTTCGGCAATTTTCAGTCCATGATAAATATATTTTTAAATTTAATTTTTTTTCAAAGCAACAATATAAGAAGAAATTTACATAATTTACAATTTTCTATAGTTGATCATTAATTACTATAATTTTTTTTGCTTTTGTTGTGTTCATAAATTAGTAAATCATTAGTGTATTTTTGTGTATTCGACATTGAAATGTGCAATGTCTTGCCAGGTGATCATCATACTAAATTAACTTAAAACATATGTTCCTTTTAAAACTTTTCCAAATTTGTGGTCGACGCCCATTTTCCTCACATGGCCGGGTGAGTCTGTCCTCCAATGCAGGCATTGTTGGTCAGCCTCTTCTCGGACGGGGGGGATATTCTATAACATTAAAAACCCCATACCATTTTAAAATCTAACATTATTCTAAATTCCCTTGGGCGTACGAGCTAAATTTCGCTTTTGATTCTAAACTCTAATAACCTCGAGAGAAAATATTAAATGGCTTCCTTTTTCAAATAGGCGCGGCGTCCCCAATATTTTAGATAAGCTCTGCGCAGATTATATAAAACCACATGTGACTTAACGACAACAGCAAATCCCTAATCGCGATGATGATCACATGACAAAGTTTATATAAACCACATGAAGGGTACATGTAACGCTTTTTTGATTTTGTAATTGTCTTGGAAAGACGTATTCTCCGTCTAATAAAGATGTAATTAAATTAACGTTGTGGTGTTTTATGTGTCCGAGGGTGAGATGAAAAGCGGGAAAGGAAATTAAACATGTGATGCACGGCCGGGCGACAAGTCATCCATCTTTACCTGAAAAAGACATACCACTCGGGCCTTCCTTCGTCGGCCTGCGCCCGTGCTATTACATATATATATATATATATATATATATATATATATATATATATATATATATATATATATATATATATATATATATATATATATATATATATATATATGTGTGTGTGTGTGTGTGTGTGTGTGTGTGTGTGTGTGTATGGGTATTTATAGGATTGCTTAGTTATGGATTGTAAATTCTACAATCGGTTTTTGAATACTGTATATGAATCATAAAACATAAGAGCTTGAAATTTTTTTATTAATGCTTGAAATATGTAATTAACACTAGAAAGACGGCCGCCGTCATTTTGATGATTTCAGACATACTATTGAACGCTATGTCTGTATTTATGTCCTCAGGCTTCTGAAATTTTATGACTGTTTGTAATTTTACGCGAAATGTGTACACACATTTACAAAATTATATTCGATAGTAAAGTGGGGGGAGAAAATGTGTTGTATACCTACTAAAACTGAAAGCCGTCAACTTGGCGGCAACTTAGAAAACAGGCAGAAATCTTTAAAATAATACCGGAAAATGTTAGTAACTTTTCATCTCTTACCCTTTTTTCAAATAACAGAAATATTGGTTCATTGGAAATATTGGTGTTGAAAAATAAGTACTGTACAAACCATGCATATATTTTTAAGGATAAACCATACCAGGTTGTCAGCTCGGCATATCTGCATAAAAATATATTTAAATATATGCTAATTTATTATATATTGGTATGGAATAGTTCAAAATTCAAAGTATTTAACCATTTAAAAAACATTAAATATTTTAAATCATTGATTTGATTTTAACTGTCAAAATGACTGTCTGAGTCTTTTAAGTAAGATAAAAATCCCCGTCTTTCTAGTGTTAAATATTTCTAGTTTTGAGAATCACAAATTCAGGTTTATCGTATACGTAGAAGTCATACCTGGTATTAGCTCGTCAAAATGTTTTTTTTTTAATTTCAAGTATTCACGAAAATATAACTTTAAAGATGAAAACACCTCTCCATTACGTGATGATAATCTTCATTCTAACATTCGATAACAGCAAGTCGAGGTATTGTAACACTACTATAAAATTAAGATTGGACTTCCATAAAAAGCACTTTACTGCTGACTGATAATTTACAGTCTCTACGTGGTTCAATTTTCGCGATGTACAGGAGAATGTTTTTCCGAATAGACTAAACGCGTTGATTCTTTTTTTGTTATTTATTGCAAAGACATTAGATTATACATCACTGGCCCCCATGCATCGAATATGCATGAGATTGAAGCTAATAACATAAGAATAACTATAAAATTACAATAGAACAGGGCAGGAATTACATTACATCAAAACTAAAAACTAAATTTAACTACTGGATGTCAACTGCATCAATTCTCTGGCCCGCCAGTATGAACTGTATAGCTTTTCTTCATTCAGTACAGCACATGATCTCTGTCCATGTCAAAGTTCTGGTTGCACAAATTGCACAAGGGCCTATCATGTATACCAATGCGGTGCAGATGTTTTGCAAGACAACTATGTCCGGTCTCCAAACGGAATGCCGCAACTGCAATAGATCTGGGAGAGTGTGTGATATTATAAATCGAATCCCTCCACTTCTTATTCTTAATCTCTTCATGTAATTTAAAGTCATAATATTTCCTCATAACATCTTTCATTATTCTTTTCATTGAAGTAAATGGTACCTCACTATTATTTAATTGTAAAATTTCAGGTCCATTTTTAGCTAGTTTATCAGACCATTCTTTTCCACTTATTCCAACGCGTTAAACTTTCATTATAGCATATTTGTTTGGGAAGGACTCCTTTTAGAATTGCTTCGGGAATCTTAAATTTTTATTACCGGGAGATATATTTGATGAATCCAGTCTTTCAGATTTTTTACGATGTCCATTGAACAAAAACTGGAAACCTCGGTAGCGCACTCTTGTACTCAGAATCAGATACTTTTACAAATCAAATGGCACCAAGCGAATCAAAAATGCCCATCTAACCGATCCATTTCTCCCGTTTGAGCCTTTTTCTCTTTTGCAGGAGTCAACTCTTGCAGGAATATAAACGAGGCTCAGACCCTCCTGGGAGATATTGTACAATATGAGAATGTTAAATAAGGAGTATGGATTAAAAGGAGGACGATAAAAAAAGTACATTGTTGTACGGAAAATGGATTCATTAAGAGTGGAAATCTCTGTTGGGGGAGAGAAGAAACGGGAATAAATCATTAAAACAAATTTTTCTCCGAAAGTGGTTATTCAAAAAAATTTCGTCGGATTGACGTATTTTTTGTGACGTATGACTATAAAGGAGAAAAATAGCACCGAAAGACGACATATGAATGAGGAAAACGTAATTAATCCAATAACGTTTGATTGAGAGGTTACTATATTTGAAATCTTTTATAGAAAAAATTTAACGATTGTCAACTGATTTTGCAAGAGCACCTACATTGTTCTAGAAAGCTAATTTCTAAAGACGGACGGTAGAGTGCGGGAGGAAAACTTTTTTGGTTTGTTTTTAAGATATTGGATCCTTGCAAAAAACTTGTTGTTCTTGTTACTAATGCTCGTCTGGTCAGATAAACCCTAACAAGGTCCATTGAACGCCACAGGGAGAAGTCATGTGGCTCCTGTTCAACACTAGGGTCGGAGGCCGACTCTTTGTCCTGTGCTATCAAAACTTTTGACTGAGCACCTCCCAGGAATAACATCTGGTGGGCTCTTGTTCTCCTCCCACCCCTACAAACTACACAGAGGGTCTTATAGGTGATTCTCAACCACTCTGCCGCGAGATTCTTGAAGTGTGCCGTCACTTCGAATACCCATACATGAGCGATGTCAGACCAGCAGTACAATCAGTTCTACCTTCCTAGAGGGGACTGGCTGATCCAATGCGCATGACTATTGCAGTTCTGGACTGGTAACTGGTAACACTGGACTATTATAGGTCTGGACTTTTAGATATGGATCACGAAATGAGAGTAGCATTATCCTTTTTACCCCCAAATACTAAGGAAGCTATACTAGGGGCAAACCTAAGCTGACAGTACTATTTATGTTACAACGGCCAATTTACACCTGCAACGGAAGTATCTACCCGCCGCTACAAAATGCGGATTGCCATATTTGGCCTTTTATCGCCTATTGAAGATTGATTTTCCATCGGTTGCTTTCCAGAAAAGGGGGAGACAGAGGTTTGCTTTTACATCACAGTTTGAACTAATTTTATCATGTTAAAGTACACCAACATAAACTTTCGAATTGTCTTAATTCCTATAAAAATTATTTCTGGTTCATTTTATGATTTCAAATAGTATGTGGCTCTCATAGAAACCACGCATTTTTATAAATTGTCTAGCCAATTTTTTTTTGCTCTCCGAAATATGTGAAAAGGAAAGAGAGAGGGGGGGGTTACTATTTCCGGGGGTTACACACTACCTACTTATTTCCCGAAGTAATGTAAGGGAGTTTCGGAAATCCTCAATAAAATTTTGAGTCATGTTTACTTTTATAAATATGGGATCATACAAAAATTTATTATTATAGATGCAGATTTCTGGGTATTTGGGTTTTTGCAATTGTTAGATTTTTCTTTCCCTGTAGGAGACGTGATCTGTTTCGGGAATTTTGTTTTCATTTAAAATAATAAGTTTGACCAGTTATATTAATAGTTGATGCAAATATACTACACTAATGACCTCTTCTAAGGAAAAATCACATGCATTTAATTTTTTCAACACTCTATAAAATTTTCCCATTTTTCGCAATTTAACTAGGGGAATGTTTCGTCAAACTCTAATTTCATCCTCTGTAAAATATCTCCTCATAACTTAGTTTTTGTTAGCCATATTTTGACCAGTTTAAAAATTGAATGAAAACGTGAAAGATGTTTTGCTTAGTTGCAAGTTTATAACTTCGAAAATAGATATAAGAAATCAACTTTTAAACATTTCAGATTATACAACAAATCACGGCAGTTAATATTCCAATAGGTGTAATGTTGAAATTTTCCTTTTAATTGTTAACTGCAGATGTGTATTCCTGGGGTTATTAAAATTCCACATCCACGTTGAACGCCAGATGCTCCTTCCAAGGAAACGAAGCCTTATGAATGGCCAGATTATTCTCTGACGTTACATTCTCTCTCGCATGCTGTATTGCGCATTATTTACTAAATACATGAAACATCACATTTTTGTTGCCCAAATATGTCTATGCTTTATTAGTTAAATCATTATTTTAATGATTTATGTCTGAAATATACCTTTTATCAACTCTGTTAATAGGAAAAAGTGCGAACTATATCGCAGTGGCGGAATCATACTGCTCTAGCGTCTTTGCCTGTATTCAGGTTAGGTATGCCCCGAGTATATAATAATTACAAGATAAAAAGAGGTTGTTATATACCCTGTTTTTAAATTTTCTGTTGAATCATATAAATTTGACAATTCTATGTATTAATAAATACTTTAACATTTTTTTTGATGAATTATGCCATCAACGTGAAAGAAAATGAAGTTAACTGGAAGTTAACTTGAGTTTAACTTTTCGTTCCCGTCCCGGCCGTTAGATGGCTGCACCAGTCTACAAAACAAAATTAATTGAAAATGATTTCAATTCCTGCTTAAAGATGACAAAAAGTATTAACATAATGCATTGTCATCGTGTTCTGAGCTATTCTAAAAGTTTCAAATGTCTATCTAGTCAGGAAGTTAGTTAAAAATCGATTGCAAGATTTGGACTGGACAAACACAGAAACACACAAACAAACAGGAAAGCGAGTCAATAAAAACATGTAAAAAATACAGCCAGCTTAGATTTCGCATTCAATGTAATTTGTAGTTAAATAAACTTCTTGTTTACTTTGTAATGCAATTTCATTTTATATTTCAATGAAATATTTTTCGTATACTATTTTTACAAAATGTATTATAGGTACATTGTAAGGAGCGCTAGGTCTGGTAAATCCCGTGTCAAGGTTGGCGTGTGGCAACCCTACTTCCGGTCTGAGCTCTTTGTTGTTGGAGAGAGACAATTGGAGTTGAACTGCAGACCAGTACACATAGGTCATCTTGGAACGTCAACAGGGTTTAGCTGTCCAATATGGCTCCGTATGGCAGATGAATGTTCTTTTAATTACTTTATGTGTATCTGCGTGGGACGTGTCCCTTAAAAAGGATATAATAAAATCTTGGGACAAAATTATGGAACTTTTCTTTGAGTCTTTTTCTCGCATTAAAGAACTCCCACGCAAGGCGGTAAAGCCGTTACATACATAATTTAATTATCCAAGTAAAATTCTTTTAAATTTACCTTATTGTTAGTGTACCGTCAAATTTAAAAATTACTAAAAGTGAACCGTGACGAAAAAAAGGTTGAGAATCATAGAACTAAAGCATTCAGTGGTACGTGTTGGTATTCGAACCGAGCACCCTCAGTTCCGAATTCCGACGTGCTAATCACTAGGAAGCCCCGGGCCATGGCAAAAACCTGAAATTTTGAATTATGCTAAATTTTAAAAATTTTCCTATTTGACTAGTTAAAGGAATGATAAATTGCCAGTCCAGACGAGAATTTTGTAGTTAAAACAACATATTTATTAAATACATTTGTTTAAATGTGATAAGAGATCACGGACAATTATTTTGCGTAATGTTAAAAAAAAGTTTAAAAAAATACTTTGTTGTCCCATTTACGACAGTTTTTATTACTATAAATTACCCTAGCTCGGGCCGTGTAGGAAATACTGCCCTTTTTCATACATTGGATGATTCTCTTAAATGAGCGGTTTTTGATGCTTCGTCTAAGAGCATAAAATCTTAGTTTAAGGTCATTTTTATATTTCGAAAAAGTGGGGATAAAGGCAAAATATGAGAGTCAATTACTGCTAAGTATTTTATGATCTTTTGCAGCATAAAATATTTTAAACCTCGGTATAAAATGATCAAAAGAGAATTTTCGAAATCGCTACTGCTTAGGTTATTTGCTGCGTTTAAAAAAATTTTTTCCATTATGGAAATATCCTGTTTACATAAATGTATGAAACTCCTCCGAAATTTTCTTATTTTATCCTTCTTTCTTGAGATTAAACTAATGATACGTTTTATTACGCATTCATTTTGTTGTCTGCGTATAACCTACTCGAGAAGAGAAAAGTGGGGATATAAGTGAGGGCATTAAATATTTCTTATGTATACACCAGAGTTGAAAAAAAATTAAAAATATGTATATTTATGTTGCTAAAATGATCAGTTTCAAATGGTTTTCACGGGGAAAAAAAAGATAAATGCCGTACTATTGATCTGAAAATTCGTAAAAGTTAGAAACCTATTTAAACGTTAGTAATGCGTATAAAAAATCTTTTAAAGTCATTTCTGTAGTCATTCTAATAATGTGTATGTACATAATTTATTCCACGTGAAAACGTCTAGAAAGCGTTTGGTCATTAAAAATTGGTTACTATGGAATGAAACTCTCCAAAGCATTTTGGAAATGAATTCAAAATTATTTACGAATTTTCCTAGTTTGGCTTTGTTCAAAAATTAACATCACGGAAAAAATGTTTAAATAGAAACTAGAATTATTCCTAGCTTACGTCGTCTACGTCTGTATAGAAAGGAACGCTTTAGGTATTTAGAAATGTAACAGTAAAGATGCTTTAGAGAAAAAAAATTCAAGTGGTCTCTTCTAACGAAACTACCGCGGGTTATTATTGTAGGATTACTTATCGTTGCTTACCTCTTTTTTATGTATATATTTATGTATGTGTTATCTATCTATCTATATATATATAATATATATATATATATATATATATATATATATATATATATATATATATATATATATATCTATCTATCTATATCTATATCTATATCTATATCTACACTGCTGGCCACTGTAAATGCAACACCCTGAAGGAAACATGCAAATAACATGAAATTTTCAACATGCATTAGCGGAAGTGAGATATGCAAATGATTAGAATTTCAGCGCAGACGCACATCACGCGCGCCTGTAGCGCCACTTCAAAGGGCTATTTAAGGCTTTGAGATTTCGACGATTTCAAGTTCGGCAATTGTGTTTTTCTTGTGGTTTTTTCAAAAAAACGATCAATTATGCCTCGTCGAAAACAGCGATCATCTTTTGATCAAGTATCCGAGTTCGACAGAGGATGGATAGTGGCCTACCGAGATTGTGGATTATCTTTCAGGGAAATCGGTAGTCGTGTTGGACGAAACCAAACAACTGTAATGCGGATATGTGATCGTTGGATGCAGGAGCGATCGAACACGCCGGTCCGTCGTACGACGGACCGGCGTGTTCGATCGCATCCACCTCAGCGCACCACTTCACGTGATGACAGGCAAATTGTACGCATGCAGTGACGGATCGCTCAGTCACATCACGAACCATAGCACAGCACATGCAGTCTGTAACGCATCATCCACTGTCTGCGCGTACCATTCGACGCCGTTTACAGCAGAGTGGTCTGTCCGCAAGACGTCCATTGCTTTGTCTACCCTGACGCAGAACCGCAGACGTCTCCGCCGCCAATGGTGCGATGACAAAAGGATGTGGACGGCAGAATGGAATGAAATTGTCTTTACTGACGAGTCATGCTTCTGTCTGCAACACCACGATGGTCGCATTCAAGTCTGGAGACACCGTGAAGAGAGGATGCTGAACAGCTGCGTTATGCACCGCCACACTGGTCCTGCAACGGGTATTATGGTATGGGCGGTATTGGATATCACTCTCGCACACCTCTAGTACGCATTGCCGGTACTTTAAACAGCCAGCGCTACATCTCCGAGGTGTTGGAGCCAGTTGTCCTTCCTTACCTTCAGGGCTTTCCCACAGCCATATTTCAACAGGATAATGCGCGACCACACGTGGCGTGCATTGTCCAACGGTTCTTCGTCAATCGCCAGATTGAATTGCTTCCCTGGCCGCCTCGCTCTCCGGATCTTTCGCCGATAGAAAACATGTGGTCCATGGTTGCTCTACGATTGACCCAGATTCCATCCCCAGCTGCCACAGCAGATCAATTTTGGCAACGTGTGGAAGCTGCTTGGTCTGCTGTACCCCAAGAACTCATCCAAAGTCTCTTTGAATCAATGCCGAGGTGTGTGGCAGCGGTTATCTCCAACAATGGCGGCTACTCTGGCTACTGATTTTGGCAGGAACCACACTTCACAGAAGTCTATAAATTTAATCATTTGATACTTTGTCAACATGTCCTCTACAAAATAAATTTGTTGTGATATCTCTTGTCTTTCTTGGTGTTGCAATTTGGGTGGCCAGCAGTGTATATATATATATATATATATATATATATATATATATATATATATATATATATATATATATATATATATATATATATATTCATTCAAAACTTTGACGCATTTTGGTTTTTTATCTGCTTAACTGTTTACTACTTGTCCAAGCGATACATGCTGGGTTTGGCGCGCTGCCAAATATATAACTCGCGAGGTACGGACGGCCTCTGAAATTTTCCTTTCCGAAGGACCATTATGGAGGAACGTAATCCTACGTTAAAAAGCTTAACACATTTATATCCTATGCATATATGACTGTAAAATATTTGTGAACATAAACATAAACTGAAGTTCCGTCATTACATATCACTAAAACTTGTTGAAATGCTCAATCATGGTAATATTTTAAAACATAGAATCCCTGGGCAACCTAACGGTTACGCGTCGTATTTCGCATTGAAGGTGCTCCGTTTGAATCCCGACAAGTGTTACTTAATGCTTTTGTGTCTAGGACGGGTGTGGGCACCTGTATTCCAGAATGTACTCCTTGTGGTTTTGAAAAAATACACCTAATTGTCCGTGAAATAATCCGTGATTACCATTGCTTTTTGGACGTTTAATTACTAATAAATTGTTGCTGTGTGATCACTAAAAGCTAGCCAATTTACATGTTTTTATTTAAACTGAAGATTAAAATGAAGCTATTACTTCCAAGCAAATTCGTGTACGTCATTTGACGAAGTAAGGGGAGCTACAGTAGAACCCTAAGCTCTTGTAACAAGTGACGACATAAACAATATAAATACTTCGTATTTATATTATTTACATCATAAATACTTTCCTGTGAAGGTCTTGATGTATTAGAGAATATATAAACATTTTTCTAATGATTTAAATTTGTAATTTAATTAAATTATGAAAATACAGCTAATAAAGGAGCTATCTATTTAATTTTTAAAGGGGAAAATAACGTTTTTCGACTCGAGGAAAAATTTATTCAAAAAGTCTGCCATAATATTTTTGTAGGTGTGGGAGGAGGATACGAGACCACGAGATTTCCCCCATGGAGGTGGTTGGACAAAATTGTGGCTGCACCAGGAAAAAAGTCGACCTCCGACCGCTGTGGTGTCCTTTAAATATATATTTGCTAGGATTGCTTCAGTAATACTGCAGTCCCATAGTAAAATATTTCCACCCGTCATTTGTAGCCTAACGAAATTGTACTACATTTGGCAATGCATAAAGGACAATTAGGTGTATTTCTTTTCGTAGATAATATATGCTCACAAATACTGTAATACATAATTTCAGTGATTACGAAGTTCACTTGTTGGGTCTTCGCTTTATATTTGGTGTATCATCAACAATATCAACAACAAACTATATGAAGTCTAATAAAATAATATATGCTCACAAATACTGCAATACATAATTTCAGTGATTACGAAGTTAACTTGTTTGGTCTTCGCATTATTTTGGGTGTAACATCAACAATAACAAAAACAAATTATATGAAGTCCAAAAAAATAATATATGCTCACAAATACTGTAATACATAATTTCAATGACTACGAAGTTAACTTATTTGCCCTTCGCTTTATTTTTGGTGTAACAACAACAGCAACAACAAATTATATGAAGTCCAATAACGCATTACATGCTCACAAATACTACAATGCATAATTTTAATGGATACGAAATTAATTCTTTGGTCTTCGCTTTATTTTCGGTGTCCTACAAAATTTATTTATGGATTTTTTTATCACTGACTTCCGTTTCTTACGTAATTCTGTCGATTCGACTTGCCTAATACGTTTTCAAATCATGCGAAAGATCATACCTTCAGAGAATATCTTTGATAGTCTACGTGGAGTATAAAAGGCGAAGACCCAGCTTTAATGATAGGATGGGTTTCATCTGGTCTAAGCAGTCAGTGCCTGAAGTGACATTTACTGAGTGATTAACTGAAAATGGGTTGTGCCGTCGTGATTACCATTGCTTTTTGGACGCTTAATTACTAATAAATTGTTGCTGTGTGATCACTAAAAGCTAGCCAATTTACATGTTTTTATTTAAACTGAAGATTAAAATCTATTACTTCCAAGCAAATTCGTGTACGTCATTTGACGAAGTAAGGGGAGCTACAGTAGAACCCTAAGCTCTTGTAACAAGTGACGACATAAACAATATAAATACTTCGTATTTATGTTATTTATATCATAAAGACTTTCCTGTGCAGGTCTTGATGTATTAGAGAATATATAAACATTTTTCTAATGCTTTAAATTTGTAATTTAATTAAATTATGAAAATACAGCTAATAAAGGAGCTATCTATATAATTTTTAAAGGGGAAAAGAACGTTTTTCGACTCGAGGAAAAATTTATTCAAAAAGTCTGCCATAATATTTTTTACACGGGTTACTTAAAAAAAAGGAAAATAAATCTTTTGTAATCGAAAATAAGAATTTATTGGGACCACAAAATCAAATTTTCGTTTCATCTGCACTCTCTGTGTCTGAGCGAGACACTTCATTAAACAAACAACAGCTCGAACAAAAACCAATGGGTCAGAGCCAACGGGAAAAAAGATTGAGGAACTAACTGTAGATAACAGCATAACACACCTGATGCCAATATTAGGAACTTTATTTTATCTACGAAAAGAAATACACCTAATTGTCCTTTATGCGTTGCCAAATGCAGTACAATTTCGTAAGGCTATAAATGGCAAGCGGAGAAATTATATATATATATATATATATATATGCATATAAATACATAAATATACATACATACATACATATATATATACATATATACATACATATGTATATATATATATATATATATATATATATATATACATATATACATACATACATACATATATACATATATACATATATACATACATACATATACATACATATATATATATATATATATCATGTGACCTGTGAAATAATCGAAACAGGAGATACGTTGGAAATTTGTGTATAAACTCGATAGTGTAGAAGCTGAAATTATATTGCAAGAGTCTGTGAGAGTATTTTGGAAGAAGTAACTATATAATACGTTAGATTTGGTTTAATTCTTAATAAAAAGTGGCGTAAAAAATGCACAGTGTGTTTCACGAAAGTGATCTGATACGACATTTCTGACCTCTTTTCATAATGTATTCCGATTTAGGAATTTCAACACAGTAGTACTCAAAGTATTTTTACATTTCATAGTAAATTTTGCATTTTCCTCACAATTTTATATACATTTATTTTAAAATAAAGCAACAGAAAGAATCAATCATTTAACTAATTACCGATCAAGGATTATCGATCAAGAATACAGATCTAAGATACATGGAAAATTACCGCTTATATCGGAAGACTTTCGTACGTCTTCCATACCATGAAAGATGCTCCCTGTTTTGGAACCATGTTTCCCTTACCTAAATTCTTCATTGTGAGTATTCATTATAAAATTATCTTACCATTCAAGACCTACATATTAAAATGTTCCTTTCCTAAATATAACCTTAATCCAGTTTTCAAAATTAGTATTCTTTATAGACTTTGTGAATGAAAATACAAATTCTCGAATTTATTTATATGACAAGTCAAAGAAAGTGATTTTGAGATATCTGTTAGTATTGATAAAAAAAATCTTTTGACTTATATAAAACGCTTAGGTCTATCAATTTTGTATATTTCTTTGTACAAAAGACTCAAGTCGAAATTTATTTCTACGATTGGTATAAAGCCAATAATTTGGTATATTTGAATCACTGTTTTTGACTTAAGCTCTTTATACCGGGCACCATAGATGTACTAACTTAGAATGTTTCCCTTGTCGTCCAGTTTGAATATAGAGCTTATAAAGTGTTCTGGCAGTATCTGGATTAATAGACTCTCCATCTGATTCATGATGTTCTACTGGAGATTTCGGAGTATTCACCTTGTTCTTTTAGTGATTTTGGCAAAAAATATTTCATTCAATAGAGCTGTTTTGGTGATCTTTCATTTCTTCTTTTACAGTGTACTCCCGATTATCTATGTTAGTGGAGGGGAAGAGTAGCACGAACAATCGAAAAACACAGAAAATCCGATTACTATTAAATTTGATTGTATTTTCAAATTATAAAACTACACTTGCTTATTATGTTTTACTAGCTGTTTACCCGGCATTGACCGGGTATTTATTTATCCCAATTATTTATTAGACAGGAAAAGGAATGAATTCTACCTGTACTGTAAAATAGAAGTACCTTTATTTACAGGTATTTTAAAGTATATGTACATTATACAAATTATAAAGTAAAATTGAAAATTTAATAATAATAAGTAATAATTAATAACAATTGTTAATATTAATTATTATTAAATTTGCAATTTAATAATTATTAATTTAACTCAAAATTTGACTGTAAACAATATTTTTAGTTTCCCCTATTCTTCTCAGCGACCCCGAAAACCATGGATTCGACACTACACTTCGTTATTTTGGCCATTTTATATCCTCCTCCCCTCTTCGTGGTATCATTTACGATATCATTGTCATTCTTATATTCAAACCCTGATTCCCGTAAATCACTTCTCCCGTAAATCTAGTTTCTCTAGAACTTTTCATTTACCAACTTTCTGAAATCCTTTCAAATTTGCCATTAAATTAATTAAATCATTCATTTCATATCGGTCTTTGTCCGGGCAATGCCCTCGATTAAAGAAATGTTATTTTAATTCATTATCGTGTCTTTTAGCAAATGAAAATCTTCTCAATAAATGGAGAACTTTCGAAATCTATTAGAATTTTAAAAATGTCTTAAATAGTCTTAAAATCTGTTAAAATTTTAAAAACTGTTAACATTTTAAAAGTCTTGAATTTTATATATGTATTGCGGAAGAAGTTTGCAAGCAGATTTAATAAATCATGTATTGTTTTAGATAAAGATTTCTGATTTGTTTCTGCATCGATAATCAGCAAATCGGATAATATCCACACACGGATAATCGAAAATACACTTTATTTTGAAATATGACACTTTGGATAGAATTTTATTTTCTTATAAACTAATTAACCTATTAAAATTAACTATTTCTTTGTCTAAATGCAAGTTTTGTAGTAATTTTACGAACTTCTAACTCCATTTATAATTTCTTGATTCACCCGTGGTGAAGAACCATCAATATAACAAAAAAATTCAAAGAAATCGTATTAAATTATTCAAACGAATTTAAAGTGCTACCGCCAGTTTTTTTTCGAAAATTAATATCATCAATTGACTTTTTTTTAAATTACGACAGAAATATCGGTTTGCAATTTCAATATCATTGGACGACTTATGAGATCCTTGTCCTTCGATCAACAGAGTATATTAATTTTAAAACTGAAGATTAAAAATTTTTTTAAAGAAAGTAATTGATTTTTGAGATGAATATTAAAGTAACGCATACTTGAAAGGGAAACGCTTCTTGAAGTTCTAGGTTAACGTCTTTTTTCAATTCCTACTATTAGTTCACACTCTCTCTATATATATCTTGTTCAAATTTTCAATCGTTAATAAAAGTACTTTTTATTCATCCACTCAAGTTCAAATACATTTTTTTAAACTTGTAGTGGATGACACTTGATGTTAATACAGTTTTTTCAAATATTAATTCATTAATTAAATTTAATTAATCAATTTTAGTTTTAGACCTAGAGCGTCTCTTGCTCTTGAATAGTAATTTCCCTCTTGTTACTGTGTAAACGGTAGCACTGCAGTATCGCGGGCTTCTCCCGTCCTGTAGGTTGCGAGATCAAATCCCCGAATTGACAAACTTTTTCTCTCTCTTTCCCCCCCCCCCCCTCCTAATCTCGCACAGTATGCAAGGTTCTGACAGGAAATCCTTTTTTTCAATTCCTACTATTAGTTCACACTCAAATTTTTCTTTGTTGACCTAAGTAGGAATTGACTTTAAATTTTTTTTTATATATTACTTGTTTATTTTTCACCCCATTTACGAAAACTACAAATGTTCAATTATTTTAGCAAGGCCACATTTTTGCATTTAAAACAGAACTGCGCTAGTAAGTACGGATAATTTTTTTTATGATATGTAAAATGCCGAGATTAAAGAGTTGAATTTCCTTATGTTATAAGAAAGGAAAATGTGCTAATTTCAAAAGAGGAGTAAGTACAATTTTACATCCTGATCATCAGTCAAGATATTTTATCCATCATCTCTAAACTTTCTCATTCTATGTAACGACTAATGAAACGAGAAAAGTGACATTCACGGCGACTGCCTATATACCATCAGAAGCGTTTTCAACGTTTAGAAAATACCTAGTATTTTTCATGTTATACGGAACGCTGACATACGAGAGTTGTAAATAAAGTTGAGGCAACGTAGCCCAGAAAGTCATAGAACATCGGGCATGCGCAAACAGGATATCGGAGGAGTGAGATGGAGCTGTTGTCGACGTGTAGAGTACATAAAACCATCGATCCAGTAGAAGTGGTAGTCGCTTCGTGACGTTGAAGTGGACAGTGTTGTTTCTACCGCTCTAAATCACGTTTACAAAAAGTGATCAGGGGTCGGGGATTAAAATCGAGGTTGTTCGTGGCTACAGCACCATCTGCGCCCTACTATACAGCGAAACGTCCACGTTTATTGCGAGACAATCTCCCTATCGCGTTGCATGGCAATGCTCGCTGTCATGTTGCACGAGCTGAAAATGATCTTTTGCGACGGTGGTCTTGGGAGTTGTTGGAACACCCTCCGTACTCCCCTGACACGACTTCTTTCCCAAGTTGAAAGAACCCCGTGGAGGCATCAGATTTTCCTGACGTGCCGTCTGTGATCCGAGCATTAGGGCGCTCCGTCGCTGACATCAACACACGACACCTTGTCAACGGCCGATCCTGCGGCTTCCTGACATCTGGCAAAAGGCACAAGACTTTGCTGGTGATTATATTTGAAGGAATGTAATGTAATTTTGCTTGTACGTTCATTAAAAAAAATGTTTTCCGCGTATTTTGCCATTGCTTTATATACAACCCTCATATGAGGGGTTCACAACCATAGTGGACCAAGTCCGTATTTTTTAAAAATGAAGATAGTTCATGTTGGAGTAACTTAAAAACATGTTATATTCACTGCCATAGTGAATCAAGTGATTAATACGTTTTCACAAAAAACTTCGTTACACAAAACGTTACACAAACGTTACACATACGGTACACAAAAAATTTCAAACCTTAATTTCTTCGATTTAGTTTAAATGGACTTGGTTCACTATGGTTGTTACCCCCTCATATTTAATTAAAATATGTATTATTTAAGATTTTAAGGAAAACAAGTCCATTAAACAATGCAAAACAAAGGAAAAGTGAAATAGTAAGGACTTAGCCTTAAATATAAGACTGCCAGCCTTTTTGTATTTAATGCTTCAATTGCATTTCTCCACTAAATTCAGGCTATTTACGATATATATATATATATATATATATATATATATATATATATATATATATATATATATATATAAAGGATTAAATTGGTGGGTTCACGGCATCGACGAGGAAGGTCAGACTTGAGTTGTCGTTACGCTTATTCAAGTCAATCTAAGCCCGACAGTATATCCTTGTCTTTGGCTCCAGCGTCACTCTGAATATCTATTAATCACTGACTTTTCTACATTCCTAAATCCGTGTTCGGCGTCTATATACACCTCCACTGAACATTCTCGAAAGGTCTAGAAAACTCTACCTCCCTTTATTCAGTTATTGTTCCCAGACGAGTAAGCGTCTCCGGTCGGCAACTTCCCTTTTGTAGCTGACGAACTGTTCCGCGAGCTGTCGGCAGCACGTCCGGTCTTTATGGGGACAGGGTTCTAAAATACCTTCAAATTTTCGAAATTTCAATTTTGGTTTAGTAAAATAGAATATAGATTTCTGAGTAGATCTATATAAATTTTATGAAATTCTGCCTATTAGAAGTAAAGATACAGTAATTTTAGTGATGTAAACAAAACTGACACTGTCCCTTTAATGAATCTGTTTGTTTTGATCTGTCAGTGCATCTCTTTCAACGCTGTTTCTGTGCTCTGTGGTTTAATATCATGCTCCATGGTTTATTTTTCTTGCTTCACGGTTCAGATATTTATTTCTAACCATGCTTCAAACTGTAAACCGAACTGTTATGATGTAAGTTGTTTACGATTGAAAGCTACGCACGTTCTTATTTAGATTGCTGATCTAAACAACTTTTGCTTATTTCTAAAAAAATATATTGAAGCGTTTTACACTTCTAAATAGTTTTATTTCCTGTAAGAAAATATGGGCCGTCCAAGAAAATTTGGAAAGCGGAAGTTCTACGGAAATCAATACAAGCCTGAAGTTAATGTGAGTTCTACTGATGTAAAATCAAACATTGCTAGTGCTTCAAGATCTAAAATTGACTCGAGTTTTAATAGTGATTGTGTTAATGATGTTTATTTGAATAAATCAGAATCTATTAATGTTATTATTGAGCTTCCAATCCTGTCTGACTTCATTAAAAGTGGTGTAAAGTGCAAATATTGTAATCAGGAAGACTGTGCCATTATAAAGCCAGAGGAAAATAATCGAAGAGGACTTTCCTTATCATTGTTCCTATATTGCATACTTTGTGGTAATGGAAGAAGTACCATGACTTCCAGCAAGTCTAAAAAATGTTATGATTTAAATATTCGACTTGCTTATGTCTTTAGATGCATAGGAAGAGGGAAAAATTCAGCAGAAACATTTTGTGCTGTGATGAACTTACCACCTCCCCCTAAGAAATTTTCTGGACTAAATGAGGAAATTGGAAGAAGTCTGACTGTAGTCAGCAGTCGCTCAATGATAAAAGCAGTGGAAGAAACTGTGGCCTCTACTAATTCAAGAGATCTTACATGTGCATTTGACGGCTCTTGGCAAAAGAGGGGGCACACATCTTTGAAATGTGTAGTGTCGGTTACTTCTCTTGAGACAGGTAAAGTCATCGACTTTGAATGCATTTCAAAGTATTGCTTTTATTGTAAAAGTAATGACAATGATACTGGTAATGACCATATCTGTCAAAAGTCATTTGATGGGTATAGTGGGTGAATGGAGGCTCATGGTGCTTTAGAAATTTTCAGACGCTCTGAAATTTCAAGAAATGTTCGTTATATTAACTACCTTGGGGACAGTGACACGAAAGCTTTTAAAACTGTTCAAGATGCCTGTGTGGCATCTTGAACAGTTTTAAAATGGTGCCGCTGTTAAAATCAGTAAATTAGAATGCATCGGCCACGTTCAAAACAGAATGGGGGCCAGACTACGTTCACTGAGAAATAATTTTAAAAACCAGAGACTTTCAGATGGTGGTCGAATTTCAATCAAAGGACGCCTGACAGATAATGAAATTCAACTTCTACAAACATATTATGGACTCGCCATTCGTAGAAATGTTGATAAACCAGTTTCTGAAATGTGTAAAGCTGTATGGGCAATTTATTTCCACAAGTTATCAAGTGATGCTTTTCCTCAGCATGGTTTATGTCCTTCTGGAGGAGACAGCTGGTGTGGCTACAATAAAGCTCTGGAAACAAATGAAGAATATAAACACAAGCATTCACTTCCAGAAGCTGTACTCACAGCAATCAAACCTGTTTTCAGAGCTTTAAGTGATAAAACTATTCTTGAAAAGTGCTCCCATGGCAAAACCCAAAATCCAAATGAGAGCTTTAATAACTGCATATGGAAACGCCTACCAAAAACTATTTTTGTTGGTATAAACACCTTAAAAGTAGGTGTTTTGGATGCGGTGATATGTTTTAATGATGGTACTCAAAGCAGATTGCATGTAATGCAAGAAATTGGAATTGTACCTGGCAGATACATGGAGAAAGCACTGAAAGCTATCGACGATAAAAGAATTCAAGAGGCTGAACGCAAGATTTCAAGCCTCTTCAAGAACTCTAAAAGCAAAAAAAAGTTATTAAAAAAGAAAATACAACAATCAGAATGTCTGAAACAAACAGAATATAGTGCAGGAAAATTTTAAGTCATAAAATATTTGTGTTCAGAACAAAAATTAACTTTAATTGCTGTTTTCTCAAAACACAAATTTTCAACATTCAGGTGCACTTTTCTTAAAAAGTATGAAATATTTTTATGTAAAATTTTGTAGGATATTTTAGCAAGGTAAGTTCTTTATACTGAACCGAAAAGTTTGTCAGTAAATTGCTAGATATTTTTAAAATTAGCATTTATGTTGCCAAAAAAATTGACATATATGAAAGCCTGAAAATATTATTTTTCTATTTTTAATTACAACATTAAACTCTGAAATTTTAGCTTCATTGTGTGATATACAGTATTTAAATTATGCATGCAAAGTTTCAGATGAAAATATCTATTAAATTTTTCACAAAGTGCACAAAAAGACTCATATGTCTAATTTTTAAAAATTTTACCCATGTTTGATTTTTATTGTATTTAAAATAAATTTAAAGTAGTACAGATAAATTTTTTTTATATATGTACTTGTATATATATGAATGTATTGTCTCTGGAGTTTCAAGTTTTTAACTTAAAAATTAAACTCTCCAGCTAGTTTGAAAGAAGGGCAAAATTTTTGTCCATATCAGTTGTCGAGGAGTTCCCTGTCCCCTTATGTCGCCAAGACTGTCTGTTTCCAGCCGTCTAAATCAATTATGTGCACAAACCGCGCGTTGGTTGGTCTTCGCAGAATTTCCATGCACAAAATATTCGTAATTGTACAGGAATCATTACAATATCTTTAACCCTTCGGCTGTCGCGCCCGGGTATATAGGGCAACATTTTCGTAATTTTGAACGGTTTGTTTTTGCATGTAAGGGTTGAATGTTCTGAGCAGTTTCTATTCATAGCTACACCCTTTCTAACGCAGGTATGATTTTCTGACCCTTCTAATCCTTTCCCTTCATTGTTAGTTCTGATTTAACCGTGGTAAACTAGCGATTATACTGGATTACAATACGACAAAAGGAGGAGTTGATGTAGTCGATCAAATGTGCAGCTATTACACGGGATCCTGCATATCACGAAGATAGACTCTCATTGTTTTTTTATGTTTTTGGACACAAAAAGAATCAATTAGCAAGTTGTCCTTAGTTCCAATAAATCGGACAGTTTTGAAAGAAGACGATTGTATCTGCATTCTTTGGCTTTTAATTATAAATATGTCTTAATAGTATCAACATTTTATATCTTGTCAAAATAAGCAGAATTATTATTTTCAATTAAGAAAAAGTTTATTATAAAAGGAATAATTAAGGTTGAAAGAGACGTTGCACTTGTAACGCGCATGCTGGTGTTAAAAAAATTGGCGTGCCTGCTGAAGGGTTAAGAAAGCAGACGTTATTTATTTATTTATTTATTTTCATTTTCAAGAAAGTCCAATGGAACAACAGAAATAATTTCCTTGTCTTCTGAATTCTCATGGGTTCAAAGAATCTCCATCACTCAGAGTGTACTATAAGAAGAATCAACGCCTTAGAGACGATAAAAAGGAAGTTTAAGTTTGCGTAATTAGGGAAGAAACACCAATTCTAAAGTGCAGAATTTTTTTACAAGATAAGTGTTCTGACCTTTAACTATTGCTCACTGTTATACAATAGGAAGTCATGTTCAAAGAGGTGTAGCGCAAGTTAGTTAATCTTTTGTTTATCCATTGTCTGCTCTTGATAGCAAGGTCATTTGGCGCCGCTCAGACCAGTAGAGCTTTGATCGCTTTTGACAGCTTAAACAAATTGATTCTGGCCGTTGGCTGTTCTAGAATTGTTCATGAGATAGTTTAGTTTGTCATACTCTCGCTCTTGAAAGCAGACCAGTAAATATTTGATCGCTTAACCCTTGTGCGGGCGCGCCAATTTTTGAAATACCAGCAGGCGCGCGTGGCACAAAGTGCAAGTCTCTTTCAACCTTGATTCTTCCTTTTGTAATAAACTTTTTCTTTTGAAATTGAAAATAATAATTTTGAGTTTTATTACAAGATATAAAATGTTGATAATATTGAGATATATTTATAATTAAAGGCCAAAGAATGCAGATACAATCGCCTTATTTCAAAACTGTCCGGTTTATTGGATCTAAGGGCAACTTGCGAATCGATTCCTATTATGTCCAAAAAACTAAAAAAAACAATGAGATTATCCATCTTCGTGATATGCGAGATACCGTGTAATAGCTGCACATGTGTTCGACTTCATCAACTCCTGCTTTCGTCGTATTGTAATCCAGTATAATCCCTGGTTTACCATGGTTAAATCACGACTAACAATGAAGGAAAAGAAATACAAGGGTCAGAAAATCAGACCTGCATTAGAAAGGGTGTAGCTATAAATAGAAACTGCTTAGAACGTTCAAACCTTATATGTAAAAACAAACCATTCAAAATTACGAAACTGTTGCCCTATATACCCGGGCGCGACCGCTAAAGGGTTAAAGATATTGTAATGATTCCCGTACAATAACGAATATTTTGTGCATGGAACTCTATGCCCTTGCTCGTTCGCTGAAGGGTTAAGAATCTGACTCTGACTGTCTAGGGCTGTATGATCTTTTTGGTTATTTTTTAAATTTTAACTTTGATTCATGGAATTTGATCATGGAATATGTTGATATATAACACAATGCACAATGGTAGCATGAAGATTGTACATTCAAGGCATTTTGGCTTGGATCAATTTCAATTTTTTTTTTTAATTTCGAACTTGCTCGGGAAATTGTTCACGTATTAATGGCTTTGATTACTTACTAATTCGACTAGATGTTTCTATTCTTGTTTATGATTCAATTTTTATGAACCTATTTGAAACCCATTAAAGGGGAATACATTTTGTTTTCAGTCTTTCAGTTGGAAGTAGATTAACTACGCAATCACTGTTAGAATATTAAATTCTACAGAGGTGACTTTTTTGTTCATTTTCCGCCAGCAAGATATGTTATTCGTTCTTGCGCACTGTATGTTATCAGTCATATGAATCTCTTATCTCTATCACGAAGGCAGAATATGAAACGATTTAATTCAGTGATTGTAAGACCATGGACCCTTTGAATGGCAGTCAAATGATAGTCAGGAGGTTTTCTTTAACCCTTCAGCGGGCGCGCCAATTTTTGGAACACCAGCAGGCTCGCGTGGCACAAAGTGCAACGTCTCTTTCAACCTTGATTATTCGTTTCGTAATTAACTTTGTTTTTCAAATTGAAAATAAAAATTCTGCGTTTTATGACAAGATATAGAATGTTGACAATATTTAGATATATTTAAAATTAAAGGCCAAAGAATGCAGATACAATCGCCTTATTTCAAAACTGTCCGATAGTTTCACATTTGATCGACTACATCAACTCCCGTGTTTGTGGTATTGTAATTCAGTTTAATCGCTGGTTTACCAAGGTTAAATCACGACTAACAATGAATGGAGAGGAATGCAAGTGTCCGAAAATCAGATCTGCATTAGAAAGATTGAATCTATAAATAGCAACTGCTTAGATCATTCAAACCTTACATGTAAAAACAAACCATTCAAAGTTACGAAAATGTGGCATTTTGTACACGGACTCGCCCGCTATTGGGTTAATCAAAAATTTCTGATAGATCTTCACAGTAACTTATGCATCTTAATTATTCGTAATACATTGCTAAAGCGGAAGGTTACCTTAAATTTAATTTCAATAGTTTAATAAATTTTCGCAACTGTTATTGTACTGAAACCGGAAACTCATACGTGCAGACAGACAGCAATTGTAATTGTTTCAAGTAGTGCAAGATGAAGATTTTTTACATGGTAACAGTATTTATAAAGACGTGTCAAAAATGTTTACATGTAACAATATCTTTGAATCGTATCAAATTTCATTAAACCTTTAATTATCACTGCAAATGATATGACTTGTTTATCCTATAAATTAAACAAAGGATTAGAATAACAGAAAATTTTATTGTCTTCCATTTAAGAAAACAAAGTCACAATAAGGAGACAATGTCTTTCTTTGAGCTCTTCCTATTTGAAAGACTAATCCTATTCTAGCCTAAATTTAACCTTTGTTCAGCCGATTAAGCAACAACCTAAATCAACTAACTAAAAAATACAATTATCATACGCAATATTTGAAATAAAAAGTTCTTTTCTGAAAGAGTCTTTGTTGAAAAGTAATTCTCTTCCTATTAACTAGAGTTTTCGGAAAAGAATTTTTTGAGATAAAGAAGAGGATTTTTCTCACTCAGTATTGGAAAATTGGATATCGAAAGGAATATTTCGCTGCTCTTCACATATTCTAAATAATATTTATTTATTGACTCCTATAGGTATATAACACAGCATCTGAATTTGAGGAAAAAATTGTTCTGTAATTTTTAACGCATGATGTAACAATATTGATGGTAAAAGTAAGGGGATTGCAAAAACTTTTTAGTTAGCTTGTGTTCAATATTTTGACGATCTTATTTATATTTATGCTAAATAATTATTCTTCATTGAAACTGTTTGAATGTATTATTTACCTAAAGGTTTTTAATGATATTAAATTTGATGTAGTACAGGTAACCCTCCTATAAGATGGTAGATAGGTTCCTAGAAAATGCCGTGTTGTGTGAAACCGTGTTATATGAGACCCAGAGACAGTTCAAAAAAGGGGGGTTACGTTCTAAAAACTTATTAAAAACAAACATTTTAAAAAAAATCCATATAAGCAACTTAAATTTTATTAAAAATATAAATGTATGTATAACACAAAGAGAAAAGATACAAAAAAATATTATTTTCATTTAATGCGACCTTAATTTAATAACTTTCTTCCTCATCACTGCTCAGTACAATCAAATGAGAACGTTTTTTCGATTGAACGATATCTCCTTCACTTTCAGAACCTTTTTCTTCATTTAGATTTTTTGCACCTTCTATCCTCTTTAAAAAATCTGTAATTTTGGTTTATTTGCTGGTTCTTACTAGGTCATTGTAGATTCACGGTATGGTGATAGACAATTTTGCAGCTCCCTTTTTAATTTTCAGCTTCTTTCAGCGGTAGGGTCTGCATTCAGGAAAAATGATTCATGATTTTCAGCTAAGATTAGGCCTTCTTGTAATTTTATAGAGTTATAAATGATTGAATTATAATTTGTTTATGCATTTTCATGTAAAGCCACTATAGTTCATTATTCCTTCCCGTCATTATTTTAAGGTAATTTAGTTTGTAAATGTGTTAAACAAAAATCATATTATCTAGTGCTGTAGAAGTAGTGTTGTACAAAGATTTTCGCAATCTTTTTATCGTGTTAGAGCGAAACCATGTTACAGGTTGCAGTGTTATACGAGGGTTCCCGCAATTTATCTTACCGTGTTAGAGCGAAACCGTGTTGTAAGATGCCGTGCTGTAGGAGGGCTACCTGTAGTTGACCCCACATTTATCAATTTTAATATTTAAATTTAGGGATTTGAAAATAAATTTTAGTTTGATTATGTTAAAAATATTGAAACTAATATATCGATTGATATTTAATACAGTGGAACTCCGATCGATCGGTTTTAAAGGGACCTATTGCACTAAACCAGTGGTCGGCAAACTCATTAGTCAACAGAGCCAAATATCAACAGTACAACGATTGAAATTCCCTTTGAGAGCCAAATTTTTAAAACTTGAACTATATAGGTTGGTACATTGTTTATTAGGATACTCCTAAGCTGACCTCTGCTAAAAACGTCCTCAACCCGATTGAGGTAAGTTCGCTGAGGTCGACCCCTTCCAACTCTCCCATCATCACTCGTCTTGTATACTTATTTGGTCTGTCTCCTTTCGTTCATACTCTCTGTATGTCCAAACCATCTCAATAAGATGACTTCTCAATTTATTCTTGATAAGGTTCATGCTTGAAAATGATTGTTTGCATGAATATGTAGACCCGAATTAGGAAAGAACAGCAAACGCTAGTTATTTCAGTTGATTATATGAGTCAGGAATACTTTTCCAGGTGTTAAAAATCAACATATCTTCTCCAGGTCTTTCAAAGCAGACCACTTGTGCTGTGAACTAAGTTCACATTTGTTTTTCTTCAATATTTCAAGATCAGCACAAAGATGTTTAAATTTCGAGATCCACAATTCTTTGTTTTTTAAATCCAGCAGCTGCATTTCAAAGTTGCCAATGTCAATATTAAAGGGAGAAAAAGATAATTATGTTACAGTAGCATTAAGAGGTTTTTTTAACAAAGGCTAACGTCGCTCTGCTGTTTCTGACTTCCTGAAACCTGTTGAGAAAAGCTTCCCTCATATTTAAAAGTGTTGTTTTGAAATAGCAAATGTCAATATCAGAATTATTTCCTTGCCGATGTTTCAACAGGCTCGGAAAGCGAATCAAAGTTTGTCTTTCAAAATCTTGAGCAAAAGGGATAATTTGTTTTCGAGTGAAATAACTTCTTCTAATATCGAAAAAAATTGTTTCCTTTCCCCTGTAGTTTACGATTTAGCTGATGAGACGTAACGTCTACCATGAAATAAAATTTTTGGATCCACTGATCGTCCGTTAGTTCTGGATAGTGAACACCTTTCGAAGGATAAATGCTTGAATTTCTGTTTTTAAAGAAGCGAAACGTTTCACAACGTGTCCTCTTGATAACCAACGTACCTTGTTATGCAGCAGAAGATCTGCGTACTCGCTCTCCATTTCAACTAAAAATTCTTTAAATTGGCGATGATCAAGAGCTTTAGCTATAACGGAGTTGATAATCTTAATCACCAGTTCCATAACTTTGCAAATGTATTCTGGAAATGTCTGCGCACAAAGTGCTTCTTGATGAATGATGCAATGATATGTAAGTATCTCGTAATTAAATTTTTCTTTCAAAATAGCAACAAACCCGTTTCTTACGCCTGTCATATCTTTCGCCCCGTCTGTTGAAATTGAGACAATTTTATCTAGTGGAATATGATGTTTTTCAATGCACTGAATTACAGCATTTGCTATATCTTCTCCACGTGTTTGACCTTTGAGTGGCAATAATCCTAAAAGTTTTTCTTTAGGACCTGTAGATGAAATGAATAGTACAAAACGTGAAACTTGCGCTGTATCATTTATGTCACAAGACTCGTCAACTGCTATTGATAAAGCTGAAACCAATTTAAGATCTTCGGCTTTCTAGTTGGTTATATTCAAAGACATTTTGGCTGTTCTATCTTTCATTATTTTGGCAGACAATGGTAACTCTTTAATTTTTTGTAGAATATCTTCTTTGTTCTTAAAATCCCGCAATAGCTCTTCGGATGCATTTATAAAACAACTTTTTATGTATTCGCCGTCCGTGTATGGTTTTCCTCTCTTAGCAATCTCTTGACTAACCACAAAACTTGCAATATTAACATTGTTGAAAGATTGCATCCAGTAATTAAATACATAATTTGATTTTTCTTGACTCTGCTGAAGTTCCTCAACTGCTTTCTTCCTTGCATCACCAACAGAATATTTATTATTAAATGACACGTGTTTAGTCATAAAGTTTCTCTCTATATTTGATTTTTGTTATGAGTCAATTTTTCCTTACAAAAAAGACAGGTCGGAAGGCCATTTAAGTTTTGCATAAAAGCGAAAGTCTCGGTCCATTCAACTCTAAATTCACGGTTTCCGTCTTCCGTTTTTCTATGTTTCTTCTTTGTAGCCATGTCAAACAGGGCACCTAGAAAAATGTTTCATTTTATAACTGCCGTAGATAGAATAGCATTACTTATTCTATTTACAAATTTATATTATTTTATATATTTTTAACCCCAATGAATAATCACAACATATTTTCTTACTTCCAAAACGGCAATATTAATAAATCTACCAACACAAAATAATTACAATTCTCAAAGTGATGGCTAAAATACCTGTAGGATTTACAGCTGGTTGGAAAAATACAGGTAACTTTATGGCCCACTAGTGGGCGGTAGGGACCAGATTGACTACCACTAGTCTACACTTCAGTCTCCTATAACGCGATTAACTCGTACTGCGTAATATGGTAACCGTATTATAAGAAACATAGAAATAAGATAAATCAGAAAAATTTATACCGCGTTATATGGAAACCGCGTTATAAGAAACTCAGAATTGATACAAATTATATAAATTCGTACCACTTTATATAGAATCTCGGAAATAAATAAATTGTAATTATAATTTATAAACGAGATTGGTGCTACTTTGAACGCGTTCAAGCATGACCGACCATGACGATGCGTGTTAGAACAAGTAAGATCAAGTTAGTACCAGTTTGAAAAAGTTAGAACTTGTATTACGGAAAATAAAAAAATTTACGTAGACGTTCTCTGATGTTATACGATTCCAATAAAGTAAATTAAGCAAGTCAAAAGAACTTTATCACACATAGGTCTGAACACATTTAAAGACAATCTTAGAATAAATTAAAAGAGAGTAATGCTTTATTGTTTGCTCATTTAGAGGGAAATTCCCTGATAACTGGAATTAATAAACAGGGGAATACCCCATAAATGTCCACTACGAAATTTTAACTCATCAAATAAGTGCTGCCATAGATAAATTTTTCAAGCCATTTGAGTTGTTGGAATGTTCTTGTACGAAAAACGCGTTATAAGGAGACCGCGTTATACAGAGGCTGTTCGCACATTTTTTAGACGATTTTGGTAAGCGGTAATAAAAAATCGTTTGCTGCAAAAGAAATAATTGCAATTGTACAATGTTTTTAAAGGTCAAAACTATCATGTGCGGCTTGAAAGTTTTGTTTTTATTCAAAATGGCATTTTTAACAAAGCAGTGGTTCGAAGGCTACATGCTCTTTCCGAAGAGAAATATGCATACTCCGTTATCGCAAAACGATGTGAGAGTCATGGTTTTGTGATATCTAAAGTGTCGATAGGTAATATCGTCAACAAGAAAGGAAAAAAACGTCGAATTGGAGCCTCAAGTGGGACAAAAATTCCAAACAAGTATCCAAGGAAAAAACGGACATCTTCGACTATTGCAAAAGTACGTTGTTTAATGCTAAAAGAAAATCCTCCTAGTCAAAGGACAGTTTCAAAATCATTAAAATGCTCGGTGTCCACTGTAAACAAAATAATAAACGTTGATTTAAATCTTAAGAAAGCGAAAAAACGCAATGTGCATCGTCTTCTTCCAAATCATATCGCTGAACGCAGGACACGCTGCAGAATTCTATATGAGAAACACTTATCCTAAGAAAAATGGAAAACAATTGTCCCAATAGATGAATCATGGGTGTATTTAAATGATTGCAACAAAAAAGAGCCCTTTATTATCATAAAAGGAGAGAAAAAAATTTAAGTACATGGTTCAAAGAATCCAAAGAAAGTTTTTCTAAGGGATTCATGATTGTTGCTGGTTTTTCTTATAATGGCAAGTTAAAAATAAAGAGAGTGGGAAAAAATGTCAAGATCAACTCCAAATACTATCAGGAACATATTTTATCGCCAATTTTTCTGAATGAAATACCATCGCTTTACCCACAGTGCCATCAATCTGTGAGACTCCATTATGACAAAGCTAGCAGTCACACATTAAAATCCACTGAAAATTTCCTAAAAGAAATGGAGCAAAAAACTGGTATCAAGGCCATACCCTTTCACTGCTATCTCTACTAAATCTCCCGATGTATCACCTATGTATTTTTTTTTGTTTTCGGACTTTTAAAATCTGCATTATCCAAACGTCGACCCAAAACCCTAACAGGACTCTGGAAAACTGTTCAGGAGGAATGTGATAGAATACCTCTTCTGACACTTCAAAAGGCATTATAATCCTGGAAATTGTGGTGTCGAAAGATAGTTCAGAAAAAGGGATGTCAAATAGAACATTTAAAACACAAGAATTTTATGTAATTTAGTTTTGTGAATACAATATACATTGTCTAAAAAATGTGTGAACAGCCGCTGTAGGACAGCTGTCACAATTTCCGCTCCGCATTTTATGGAAATCGCGTTATTAAAACATCGCGCTTTAGGAGACTTCACTGAATTAGGTTTATTTATTTATTTATTTTTATCACCATAAGTATTAAATTATAAAAATAAATTTATCACCGGTTACTTTAAATTACTATCTAAACTAAGGTACCTGTAGCCTTACATTAAAAAAATTCTTTCTCACCTCTTGTTTCTTCTGTAACTAGAAGGTAACCCGTCATTTTGACGTCATAATACTAATATTGACGTCATAATGGAAAAAGTATATGAAAGTTAAAAAATATCCCGAATTATCAAGCAATATTGCATTTAATCCACACCTTGTAAAAGCAAACCCTTTCATTATTTTTTATTTATTTAGTTTTTCATGCGATTGGAGTAATAGACTGCCATCCAACCCGTCATTTTGACGTCATAATTCTAATAAGGACGTCATAAGGGAAAAAGTATATGAAAATTAAAAAATATCCCGAATTATCTAACAATAATGCATTTAATCCACACCTTGTAAAAGCAAATCCTTTCATTATTTTTTATTTTTTAATTTTTTCATGCGATTGGAGTAGTAGACTGCCATCCAGTTTTTTACAGCTCGCTACGCCATATGAATACTTGAGCAACTTGATTCATTCACATTCAAGTTTGTTTACTTTCAGAATTCATCGCAAAAGTAAACTTATTTTTAAAAACTGTTAAATATACAGCTAAAAGCATCTAATTTTTTTTAGTTCTGAATGTTTTATAGAAAAATAGGCTGAACAAACGTGATTTGGTGGAGAAGATATTAGTTTTTAGGTAAGAAAAAATTCTGATCCACATCTGAAATTGAAATTAAGCCTAACCGGCTGTTTGTTTACTAAGGGCTTCAATTGAAAGATGAGTACAGCCCGGAAGTGTTATACAGAGACAACGGCTATTATATATATTATGCATTCTGTATCTTCGGTGGGTTGCTGGGTTAGCCAGGAAGACATACAAAAAGATCCGTCTTTTGCTTCAGCATATTTCCTCGTTTTCTCCTGCCTTTTTGCGGAGTCACTTTTATAAGTCCTTTTCATAGATTTTTTATGCAAATACAGATTTGTATTGCAACTGTTAACTAGGGATACGTGATTTTTGTATTTACGAAACAGTTGTGAATAAATGCGAAATTTGCCGATATGATCGAATAAGTGCGAAAATAGTTTTTTTACTTCTTTTCGGCGAAAACTCGCTAATAAACGGTTATTTAAGCGAAATTAGTTAATAATAGTAATAATTTATTGAGATAATTGCTTAACTAAGACCATCCACGGTCTTTCACTGAGAGATCTAGCTCTCCTTCGGTTTTTGCTCAGAATTTCACCCGGACAGTTTGCCTTTACCGGAATCGAACCTAAAAATATAACAGTAAAAATCAACCGATCAGATTGCTTTCTCGAGAGACTGTTCTCTTTCGTCATGAACTATCTCCCCACTCAGGGTGATCTTTCTTTGTCCTCCCACACACCAATTCTGGGGGCTCAAATTGTCGCAAGTCAACCCCCTCTCGTTTTCTCTCTCGTTCCCCATGCTTGGACACTCTGTGGTGCAGGTGGCCAAGTAGAAGAGGTTGAAAGGAAGCCTCCTATCTTATCCCGCATTTACACAGCCGCGAATCAGCCACCCCTCGTCCATTCGCGAAACATCAGTCACGCTCCAGGAGCGTGACTAATCGACCCGAATGACCGTTCTCACATTCCCGCCTCTCGAAACTTCCCGACTCCATTCACCCATTTCACCTTTGACCCCTCCCCGTCGCCATAGACTCGGGCCAGATAAACCGCTCACCAACGTGGTTTTCCCCCAACGTGGGGGAGACGTGGAACTCGTCCTTTTGACTCGGGCTTGAAAAACCGCTCCCGAAGCGAGCACCACGATTGGGGAGGATAATAGCGGGGTTATTTGCAAGGGTTCCGTTTACACACCCATTTTTCACTCTTTCCCGCTATTTGACTCTCCTCGTTCACGACTGTGTAAATGCGGAGTGAAAAGAGTGGGTGGTTATTGCTTTCCACACATCTAAAAACAAACGGGGAGGGGAGATGCTGTCCCACGTTGGTGAGTCCGTTGGGGCCTGTGCACAATGAGACTACTGACTGCTGGCTCGCTCAACTGGCAGCATGAATCGCGCTGTCTCTCCGTGACCTTTGGTATTGAAGATTTTCGGATTTCGAAGGTCACGGCCTCCCCCGCGCTGCTTATCCAGCGACCCAACCGAACGACAGCGAGTGGAGGGGAAAGTGTCGCTGGTGGGGGTACCTTAGAGGGAAGACAAAGTGCTTCGGACAGAGGCAGGTGGAATTACCAACCGCAGGGGTACGGACTTTAACTACAATTCTCGTTTTTACTCAGAGCACTTGCCTAAAGTTAGAGGTCCATAAACACCAACTAAGTATATAAAAACAGAAATGAGAAAACCAGTCATCACGAAGTTTCAGTCACACGTGGTTTTTGTGGAAGAGCCACACTGAAGGGGCCAAAGAGCTACATGTGGCTCGCGAGCCACGGTTTGCTGAACACTGCACTAAACGATAAATTCGAGAAAACTATAGATGTGCGAACAAAACAAAGAAATATCATCAGAACTGGACAAAGTAAACGACACATTCGGGAAAAAGGTTATTTGGGGAACGATCCATAGAGGTTCCACAGTACTTATACCATAAGCAAACGATTTGTATTTACTTCACACCTATGGGTGATGAGGATGATGATGTCGTGTCTATTATGAAGCCTATTCAAACACCTATGGGTTTTAATGTGATTAAATGTGGTGTAATTGTTAGCGGACATGCGATAATTTTGATAGCTAAAATCAGTGATTTTTAAATAAATTTTCGTTAACTCATATTCGAAATTTCGATAATCATACTTCCATTTTGAATAAATACTTATTCTTTACTGAAACAATTTAAATATAATATATACCTGCAGATTTTAATGAGATTAAACGTGTACTGAATGCTAGTAGAAGATGTAATAAATTTCATAGTTTAATTTAATGATTTGAAAATAAAATTTGGTTAGCTTATGCTCAAAATTTTGATATGTTTATTTGTATATATTTTTTTGATTTATGCTTTATTGAAACGATTTGAATGTACTATGCATCTGTGGGATTAAAAGCGATTAAATGGGATGTAATTGTAGATGGAACATGCAACGATTTTGAAAGTTAAATTCAGTGATTTGCAAATAAATTTTGGTTAATTTATGTTCCAAAATTTCGATATTTATATTTCAATTTATAATAAATACTTATGCTTTACTGAAACGATTTGAATCTAATATATACCTGCAGATTTTAATGAGATTAAAAGTGAGGTGAATGCTAGCAGAAGATATAACAATTTTCATAGTTAAATTTAATGATTTGGAAATACATTTTGGTTAGTTAATGCTCAAAATTTTGACTTTATTTATTTATATATATATTATTTATTTATGATTTATGAAATGATATGTATTTTTGACGGAAGAGGAAACAATTTTGATAGTTAAATTCAGTGATTTGAAAATGAATTTTAGTTAGCTTATGTTTAGAATTTTGATATTTATATTTCGATTTATATTAAATACTTATGTTGTATTGAAATGACTTGATTGTAATATACACCTGCAGGATTTAATGATATTAAACCTGATGTAATTTTTGACTTAAGATATATTAATTTTGATATTATTTGTTTAGCATATGTTCCGAATTTCATTATTTATAGCTCGATTTATATTAAATACTTACATTAAATTGGAACGACTTGAATGCAAAATAAACCAGCAGGTTTTAATGAGATTAAACGTGAAATTTCTTACTGTCCCAGTTTGTTCGTGTCATATATATTTCAATCACCATCTACCATTCAGAAATGTTATACATAGTTTTAACACATCCCATGAAGGTAAACGACTCCCAGATATGCAAAATTGCGGTTTTCTCGTAAGATAATTAAAATTCTTTGTTTATAGCCAGCACTCGGTTAAATTAATCTTGTCAAGGTAGGGAAATACACGAACAGTTACTACATTTCATTAAGCTCTCTCCAGTTATTGCGAAAACTTCTCCGTCCAATATCTTAAACACCAGAGAAAGTAATTTTAATGAATGTTCTAAACAGGGTGACATTGCTTTGAATTAACTTCTCCAATATAAATACGTTTCCGAAACAACACACTGCTTATGACTTTTCATCATTCGAATCAACTCGGTGCACGCGTTTAAATTATGGTCGGAATGAATTTCGTTCATTTTCAGCGCTTTTGAGTTTCGAAGTTAGCGGGAATAATTTTAAAACAAAGATTGTGTGTATAATTTTGGTTAGTCTTTTTTTTTATTCTTCCATATTACTTTATGTGGTTTTAACAAATCACGTAATATATTTGGGTGGAGATTGTGAAATTTTAAGTCTGAATGCTTCCATCTACAGCTGAGATTATAACAGTAGACGAAGAAAATTAAATTCTGAATTTATACCCTGATAATGTATTATACCCACTACAACAATATTGAAATTCTCTATTGACATTATATGTATTCGTAGACAGAAGAGGAAATTGGAAGGAAGAGAACAATTTTGATAGTTAAATTCAGTGATTTGAAACAATAGAAACAATAGATAACATACAAAAATAGATAATATAGAATAATAAAAACAATATATAACAAATAGAATAATAAAAAGAATAATATAGAATAATATAGAATAATATAGAATAATAAAAACAATATATAAAAAGACAAAAATTGGTAACTGAAGAAATCGAAATAAGATTTGTGAAAGCATATTTTTTCAATACTGCATCTATATCTATAATTTGCACCTCAAACATGTAGGCAAAACATTCATGAATTGGCCAGAGCTTTGTTATAGAGTTTCAACGTTACATAGCCAAGAAACACTCAAGAAGTAATTGCATTAATACAGGGTTCCTGTATTATATATATTTATATATATATATATATATATATATATATATATATATATATATATATATATATATATATATATATATATATATATATATATATATATATATATATATATATCTGTGGTTTGGTGTAAGAAGTGCCTAAGTCAGTTTTCTTCAAGATGACTTTGTTCGCTTATGTTTCTTAAAAAAAATATTATTTTCCATGTAGGAAGTTCTCAAGTCTGTCCGATGCTTTAAAAGTGTTATCTAAACCATTGTACAGACTTGGGTACTTATTACATTGAAAATTATATTCTTAAAAGAGACATAAGCAAACAAAGTCATCTTGGAGAAAACTGACTTAGGCACTTCTTGTACCAAGCCACAGATATATATATATATATATATATATATATATATATATATATATATATATATATATATATATATATATATATATATATATATATATATATATATATATATATATAAATATATATATATATATATATATATATATGTATATATATATATATATATATATATATACTTACACATACACACATATGTATATATAGATATATGTGTGTGTGTGTGATTTTTTTATGTAACTGGCAAACCTCTAGCCTGTTACAAGAATAACAATCTAGGTAACAACCTTATCTTAATCTAGGTAACAGCCTCTAGATTTACACGTAGCGAGAAACCGTAGGATTTTCTGTCGCACAGTGCTTCGGTAATGACGCTTTTTCACATATCTCTTTTATTTGGCTAAAAATTTGATTGATCAGAGATATGTTCACTGTTTTATCAGAGACAGCTTAATATTTTGTTATTCCACATCCGCATGTCTCATACTTGTCCTCATTTATAGAACCATATACACTTGTCAATCATAAGACTACCATGTGACCTGTTTATCATATCTCTAGGCCTACCCCCGATTGTCTCTATGTGTCAAAAATATCTTGAATACTTTATGTTTATAAGGGTAGGGCAATAGTTACTATCCAATCAAAAACTATATAATTATTGATATGATAAACTTTTCGATTATTCTGTGTAAAAAATCATACTGCAAAAAATACAATTTTAACGGTCATGTGCTGCTAATATTATAAATTTAACGAGTCCATACAAAGTGGGCAGACGTGTATTCTGAATGCTAATATATTAGAGAAAATTTAGGATCCTACTGTGGAAAAATTAACCATTTCCCAGCTGTATAAATATCACTCTCATTTAAAAATGAAGGTTTCTCTGGAATGCACTGGAAGCAAAGTATTCGAGTGTAATCATAAACAGACATTACAAATGGTTGCTTGCTTAGTGGCAGACATTAAGCCACTAGAAAATAGATTCAGTGCACTGAATAATTACGGTTCAGAACATTTGAAAAGGGAACACATAAATCCTTCACGTTCTCCCTAATTTATCTCTCTGATGACTCAATAAAGTAATTTAGTTCTGTAGTGAGTTTAGCAATTATTATTTTGTTTTTACCTCTCATTTGGAAAAGGTAAATTAAATTAGAGTTTGCTCTTAAATTCTTATCTGCAATGAAATGAGAATAGAAAAATAAACAGAATGATGAATTAATAAATTCCTTGATGTTCACGTACTGATCTTTTTACTTGCATCTCAACATGTTTTATCAGGGCCCGATTATGAACGCTGGATGCCCCTGGGCAGATGCTATTTGGGCCCCCCCCTTACGAACATTTATAATAATAAGAACTCTCCATGGGCTATACATACTATTAGAAGTACTAGGTGCATACACCAAGGGGATTTTGGGGAACCCTAGCATCAGAGGGCCCTGGTCAAAGTCCCGATTTGCCCATGCGATAAAAAGGCCGTGTGTTTTATCACGCTATGCAAATGATTATATCCTTATATCATAAACATTTTACTAAAACAACAACACATTAAAACAACTAAAAGAGTAAATTTAACAATAAAACATATTTATATGAAACTAACCATAATTAGAAGAACAATCGCAGATTCAGCAAACTTGTATTTTATAGTTAAATAAGTACTTTCAGTAATGTAACTGACAGTATTCTACTTGAGTAGAATTATGAATGCTCATCTTAAGCTGGCAATTATTAAAAATAAATATCTCCATGTAGTCACACAAATGCTTGATTCGATAGTTAAATACACTACTTTGAAAATGAAATACACCTGCAAAATGGGTGACTAATAGATTCAAATAAAAAGAACAGAAACAGACCACTCCTGCCTTTCCTACATGCTAGTAAAATTTCGAATTACAGGTATTCCTCGACTTACGACCGCTCGAACTTACGACCGAAATTTTTATTTTTATATTTAATTATTTTTATTTTTTATTTAAAAAATATTGTTCCTCGAATGTACAGTACATATCTATATATATTACATAATTATTTAAAATATGATGCAATATTCTGCAATTCTGCACAAATTTATGACGCAGTAATTAAAATGTATGATCCAATATTTTCGATATCTGCACGATAAATTAAATAAACCTTCATCCGAGAGTTATCTAAACAAGTGTGCAGTCGTCGCTTCTCATTATTATTGAATAAAACTATTACTAACTATTTTGTATTGTTAAATACGTAGTGGTTAGATTTTTATGTGTGAAGTTAAGTTCGTACATAATTTTATTCCCAGTATGGCCGAAAATAGTAAAAGTGCAACAAGAAAATTAGAGGGCGCCGTAGCCCAGTTGGCAAGTGCAGCGGGCCAGAGATCTAAACGTCCCTGGTTCGATGCTCGTCGCTATAAATCTACCGCCGTGTTAACAAATGGTGGACGGGGCATGTAAAATAGGGTGTCGCTACAATGTTCTCCAAGTTCTCAAATTTACCTCTGGAGGTGCGGGGTCAAGTGTTCCGGTCTCGTCACTTGACTCGGTTCAAAGTTATGGGACTATTGGTGCACAGGAAGCGCTCAGTGTTAACACATATCACCAGCGATACTATAAATAAATGAAAATTTTGTGTATGCATGTGTTTTCTGAAATTGTGTGATATTGTGCATGTTTTAAATATTGGTTGTGTCAGTAGCATAACGGTAAATTAAGAGAGTTTTGTCTTGCATATGTTGGTATGTTAAGTTATTTGAAGCACTTGGAGTTAAATGTTTTATTACAGGTTCTAGTGATTTAAATATCATTGTATATAACTGTTGCGGTATAGGTGACAGGCAATTTGGAAATTGTAGTTTGTGATATTTAGGATTATGTAATACAGGTTTTAAGGTTTTATTACAATAATTGTGTAATGGTATGTGTTAAATGTTTGAAGGTTTTACAGAGGAATATTAGGGATTTATGTGTTAGATAAATTGAGTGTACTGAGAGCAAAGTTAGAAATTCCTGACAGCAATTATTTTGTATTCGAAAATAGTATAAAGAACCGTGTAGTGTTAGTATTGAAATATTTTGGGAAATAATGGTGAAATGTACAAAAATGGAGATATTTCTAGCTAGGTATGCTAAAAGTGTCCTGCTGACTTTAGCAGCAAAATTCGATACGAATGTGTCAGAGTCAGACAAGAAGCTAAGAATTATAAGTCGAATTGTAGGAGCGTCAGATTTTGACGAACAATTCGCGAAAAATTGTCTTGAAGCAATTTTGTTGGATATTCAAAAGGAAAGGGAAAGAGAAATGTTGGATATTCAAAAGGAAAGGGAAAGAGAAATGTTGGATATTCAAAAGGAAAGGGAAAGAGAAATGTTGGATATGCAAAGGAAAGGGGAAAGAGCAAAAGAAGTTTGGGAATTAAAAATGCGAAAACGATATAGAGCGTTGGAACTGTGCAGAATCAGAAGGACCTCGAGAAGTTCATCAGACCCTGACGTTAAAACGATAGTCGCGAGAATGTCAGAGGAATTCGTAATTGACAAAGAGTCATTTGTGCGAAACCATAAGGAGACTATAGCAAAATTAAAATTCGATCTTCAGAGTGAAGCAGAATTCGGCGTTCGAGATGAAATTAAGTTACGTAAAGGTGAAGAGTTGTTAATTTTAAGAGAATTCTTGCAATCAATAAAGTTTTACGATGAAATTGCGATTAAACCAGTTGAAGCGGATAGCTTTAGCACAGGGGACACAGGTCCAGAAAATTTGCCTAGTGTGGCTATTCGGGAAAATGAAACGGATAGGTTGTGTACAGGGGACACAGGCCCAGAAAATTCGCCTAGTGTGGCTATTCGGGAAAATAAAACGGATAGGTTGTGTACAGGGGACACAGGTCCAGAAATTTCGCCTCTTGTGGCTATTCAGAAAAAAGGAACGGATAGTGGGGTTAGAGTTGAAACTAATTTAGATAAAAGCAGTAACGAAAACTCTAAGCTGGTGAGTCCTGAGGAGGTTGAGAAAGCCGGAGTTTTAATCCAACCAACTGTAGTACCCGGAAAATGTGAGGGGGAGGAAAACAAGTTTTCGTTAGAAAAAACGAGTTATCCCGTGTGTAGCACGAAGGAAAGTATTGAACTAAATAACCCTGCGGGCGAAATTCTGGGAGGTAAAAGCCTAGAGGAATTTCAAGAAGGTAGAAACCGGGAGAAATTAGAATATAATAGATCGGAAACAGGATCTTCGAATCGCGCAAAGTAAAATCCCCTTGCGTTGACCGATTGCAGTAGACGGGGCGAAAACCAGTTGGGAGCGATTTCAGAACTAGAGCCTCGCGTACCGATTCCAGGGAAACAGGAGTCGCGTGACGGCTGTATTGAACCTGAAAGGTTTTTGTTCGTACGAGGCGTTTCGTACGGTTTTCAGGGGAAAACAGAGAGTAGTATTCGCGAGGCGAAAATGGAAAGTTCCCCCATACGGTCTTTGGGAGAACAAGAGAACCCACCGACAAAAGAGAATTCGGGTTTAGGGCAGTACTTTGGACAAAATTTGGGTAATGACGAGGATATAGAGTCCCAGAACATAAAGAACGGAAATTCATTATCTGAGGTCGAGGTTGTTGGCGTACGGGTAGAATTTGAGAGCATAACCGGGAGACCAAAAGATCGCGTATTAGTTCGTACAATGGAAGTTTTTGAAGGTGTAGGGCTTGCGACGAATGTCAACCGAGGGAATTTGTCTAGAGAGATTGGAAAAAGCATAAAGGTGATGCTCTCGACGACAGGAGATTTCCGTTCGAAACGGTTGAGTTGGGAGGAATCAAGGTTCAGGATATTCCCAGGAAACGGTACCCGGGTTCGAGAATTAGTACGTAGGTACCTCGTAGAAAATAAATTGTGGATAAAGGGACAGATAAGATTAAAAGGGTTAAGAATGAAGTGGATTGTCCCACCAGAAAGATTAAAAGGTCATGCATGGAAACCCTGTAATGGGAAGATTTTGGATTATAAGTTAAATAGTGAGGAAAATTTTGAGCGAGGAATTTCGTGGTGGATTCCCTGGGAGAAAATTAATAGCATGCAAGATTTTGAAAGGAAGGAAAACCATCGATTTGATAAAGTTAAAGTAAAAATGAAGGAAATTGGGATTTTGCAAGAACCCAGAGAAAAAATTTCGTGGGCAGCTTGTCAGAACAAATGGGATTTCAGTAGGAAAATTACTGCTAGATTTAAGCTGAACCAGCACGAGAGGGTTGAGGTTCTCATGAAAATTCTTGAGGATAAAATGAACCAGTATTAAATTAGGTTATGGGGATGGTTATGAGGATCTTAATGTATAAATTGTAAAATTGTGTTGTTGAAATGTATTAAATTGAGTGTGAATACATAATTTAAGAAATAATGTTATAATTCTAATTGTGATGAATTGTACGACTTTAAATATGTTGGTAATTTCATAGCCTAAGAATTGGATGTATTGTGATTATTGTGATTATTGGATTTATTGTGATGAATTTTAGTAATTAAGTTTAATTTATTTGTGCATCCATGAGTAAGATGGCCAATTAATATTGATTATTGATGTATGGAAATTATTTAACGATTTGTATTGTGTTCAACGGTGAAAATTATTTAAGGTTTTTTTTTTTTTGTTGTTGTATTATGTCCAATTGTGTGACTGTTCTGTATCGTGAATGGAAACTTAGACGGTTTTGTCTATTGTTATGTTTTTAGTTCAGGTTGAACTGATAGGTGAAAATCCTAATAGTGTAGATTCTATGTTATATGAATCTTAATTTACCAATTGTGGGTCAAGTAATTTTATGTAATTATTGAAATTGGAATATCAAGTGTAATGAAAGTAAATTTTTTGTTTGTTTGATATTCAATTCAAGGTTAGGTATCTGATTTAGACCATGAATAATATAAGTTGATCCATTTTGTTGAAAGAAAAATTAAAGATGAAAATCTTGTTAAAACTAATCTAGGCTATAGGAGTCTGAGGTTTCTAGTTGTTGAGTCAGTTTTGTGGACCAACGCCTAAATGGAAAAATTTTAAATATTGTTAGATAAAATGGAAAATATTCAAATGTCCTGTAGTTAGAAAAGAAAAACTGTGAGTCTTTGGACGAGCAGGTTGTAAGTTTAACATTGTGTTGAATTTGTTAGGTACATTGTGTTGAATTTATTTTGTTGTTGAAGTTTTATGTAATAGTGTTTCATGTCCTGCGTAAAGGCAGTGTCATGTGTAATGTGTGTACTATTTTAAATGGACCTATCAGGAATTAAGCATCACCTGTTAGAGTTTTGAGTCAAACATGCTGTATTTAAAGGTGTCAAATTTTATGTAAACTGAGTAATTTTAAAATGGTAGTGAAAATCTATGTGTTAGTCATCGTTTTTCTTTTGGGTGGGCCAGTGTTGCCGAAACCCTGTAGTCAGGTGCTGTATACCTGGAGGTGACATATAGTTGTTTGAGTGTTTATTTTATTACAATGAATGGTATTTTTGGTATAGGTTCAGTTTAAGTTCAGTGACAATGACTGATAATTTTAGCATGTAATTAAGATGTTAATTAAGTTAAGATTGAGGAATGTATTGTAATGATAACTGCGAAAATACCTTAAAATGATAATGTTTTATGTGTGTTGTGTTTTAACCATGTATGAATTTATTATGTGTAAAGGTGTTGTAAGGTTGTGTCGCAGACTGAGGGCAGTTAGGTTTTTTTTGTGAAGACTAATGTAGGCGGTTGTCACTTTTTTGAGTTAGGGCTGAAGTAAGCCAAAAGGTAATGACCTCTTGGGAATGGTTTCATGTGGGCTTTCCTAAGTGGACCTACTAGTCTTGACTTTAGTCTTTTTAAAATATAAAAAGACTTGATGGGGGGAGGAGCTGTCACGTCGTTGACATCGGCACTCCTCTTATTCGACACAGCCGGTGGAATTAATGAGTTTGCCACATGTGTTGCAGGCACATCAAAAGGAACTCTAATGTGCAAAAGTCGCCAAATAACCTTCTTTTCTTCTTCCCGCAGTCAGCACGTACGTTGCAGATCAGCGGCGGCATCCAATTAGATAACAATGAAGTATGTCCCGGGCCCAAATGGATTTCAGGTATTCTTGAAAGGGTCGGCACGGGCGGAAGTGACCCCCATTGGCCCCGGAAGTAAAGAAGATTCCAGCAATTTGTGGAGTCTTCTGGATTCTTCTGGAAAATTGGACAAAGGATAAAAGGACTCCCCTTCCTTGTCTGGACAACTTTTAGATCATCGATTTGTGAGACCGACAGCGCTGGAGTGCGTCGGGTCTGTGACGGCGGAAAGCCTATTAAAATCTTGAGAGATTGCACGGGTTTGCTCTGGTAGGAACAGAGACCGTGGATAATGATATTTGGCTTGTGTTAGCCAGGGAAAATATGGTAATACATTATGTTTTGTAAATATCAAGGTTTAATAAAACCTTTTGTACATTTGTAAACAAGTTTCCTTCTCGAATTGCTCCGTTTCGTGTTTTAACTTGTTTCACTAAGTTTGTTTTAAGTCGCTATGGGCCACGTCTTCATAATGTACATATGTATAAAAAAATTGATTGAAACTCTACTTACGGCCAAATCAACTTACGACCAATGTCTCGGTCCCTATTTCGGTCGTAAGTCGAGGAATACCTCTGTTAGGTAGGTTTCTTTTGGTGTATATAGGCTACTAGCTGAAAAGCCGCACTTCGCTACGGAGTACATTCAAATTAAATACAACGGTCAATGTATGCAATTAATGCCAATATATATATATATATATATATAATAAATACGACGATCAATATATACAATTGATGTAGAAAAATTATATATATTTATAAAAAAATCGTAAGGGATATTTTTATAGACAAAATAATGTCCAATCGTCTGCCGCATTAGCAAGAAAATTTTACACCTTCGGACGTGTCTGTTAATTTTGGTGTTTCCCGTTATCTAAATTTCTAATAGTGCTCACATTTTTTTCTACTTAATAAAAGCCATGCACTTATCATCATTTTTAATTTGGCTATATGCTAATATTTCATATAATTTAACAGGTTATTTTTTGGAGAGGGGGGGGGGCGTATAGGTTGTTGTTTTCTAATTTGAATGCTCTTGCTGCATCTTAATTTTAAATTATGCTTACATATATTATTTCTACTTTGCGCACTATGCATTTATCTTACTAATCTAACTATCTTACATGCTAGTATCATTTCGTATGATTGTGCAAGTTTTTTTTTGTGAGGGGGGGGAGGTCTAAAGGTTATTCTCTGCTAATTTTGTCGTATTCTCTGTTCCGAATTTCGAATTCTGTTCACGAACACTTTTTCTACTTAATAGTACAAACCAAGCATTTATCTTACCATTATTGATTTTCGTAGATTTTAGTGTCATTTCGTATGATTTAATAGGTTATTTTTGGGGGACTATAGGTTATTGTCTCCTAATTTTGGTGTTCCCCATGTCTTTAATTTCGATTAGTGTTCACATGCATTTTTTTCCACTTAATACAAACCATGCACTTATATCATCGTTCTCAATTTTGCTATGTGCTAATATTATTTCATATAATTTAATAGGATATTTTGGGGACCTATTTGATAATTTTTGCTAATTTGAATGCGCTTGCTACCTTCTCAATTTTGGATTATGCTTACATAGATAATTTCTTCTTTACGCACTATGCCTTTATGTTATGAATCCTACCTATCTTGCACGCTAATAATATTTCTTATGATTTTGCAAGTCATTTTGGGGCGTCTAAAGGTTATTGTCTGATAATTTTGGTGTTTGGGGTAGTACTGATGTACATTTTTTCTACTTAACACAAACATTGCATTTATGTTACCACTAGCTGAAAACCCGTGCTTCGCTATGGAGCACATTTAAATTAAATACAACGGACAATGTATGCAGTTAATGCCAAAAAAATATATTTATGATAAATACAACGGTCAATGTATGCAATTAATTAAAAAAAGCAAAAAATATATTTATAAAAAAAATCGCAACGAATATTTTTATAGACAAAATAATGTAGAAGAAAATATTGAAATTAAATATAATAGAATATACTAAAGAATATAGTACCGTTAATATAGTACAGTTTGAGAAACATTTCTTTTACTGTATTTTAATATTTTTCCAATCTTCTGCCGCATTAGAAAGAAACAAATTTTTTTTTTGTCAATTTATTTCATTGTTATGCACGTGAGGCAAAATTAATTTAAAGTATCACAAAACGAAAAGAAACCACGTGATCACCATTTAATAAATTAAATTCTAATGATTAATTTTTGAAAATTCACCAAAATTCGAAAAAGGGTGGTAAAGATTCAAAAAAGATTTCATTTTAAACGAACTTTTATGATCTTTCTCGTGATGTATATTTTATTACCCTCACATTATTAGTTTAAATGCAAACTTTTAAAGTTTGCATTTAAACTAACTGTTACAAAACAGCTTAAAAATTTGTTACAAAAGTTTTGTTACAAATATTAGTTACAGTTTTTACAAAAACAGCTTAAAATTTAATTTAAAAAAATCTAAGAAGAATTTTTCAAAAATCTTTCTTAGTACACCCTTACGCTATAAGAAGAATCTTTTTTGTCTTTGTGTTATCTGTAAGTCAATCAGTCAGTCAATCAGTTACGAAACTGTTTTATGTATATAGATTATTGCCTTTCGTACATGTTAGTATCATGTCGAATGATTTAGAAGGTTTATTTTGGGGTATACACGTTATTGTTTGCTGATATTAGTGTTTTCTATGTTCCCAATTTCTGACATTCACATATATCTTCTACTTAATACAAACTCTGAATTTATATTATCGTTCCTGATTTTGCCGTCTATAAGTATTATTTCGTGCGATTTAGCTTGTAGTTTTTGAGATCTGGTATAACTCAAAAATACTTCTCATATATATTTTTAATAATTGCATTTTCACTACAAGCCATGCTTCATAAAAGAGCTCTACTTTCGGATACCGGTTAATATAATGTTATATCACGTCTTTCTTTCCCTCGCTAGATATATATTTATTTTTGGTATCAGTGTCATTTATACCTTTGTACGTAGAATTTTTTTTATTGCACTCCTTTCATATTTAATACAAACTGAAAAAAAAGAGAAACCTTCGAACGAGAATTAATGCCGTATCATATTATTTTCAGAAGAAGAAAGAAATTCCAGGAGAATGAAAAGGAACAGGAGCAATCTGATATGAAAAATGAGTAAAATATTAGGAAAAGATTTATTATATGTCATGCACAGATGAAGAATCACGGTAATTCTCCATCAATCAGTTTGTTTTCGGATTCGTTAAATCAAATAAAAAGTAATATATTACGAAGAGGAAATATACATTTATGCATGATTCAGACAAAACCTGACAAATCATGAAAAATTTTTCTTTGTTGATGGATAACGCATGCCAGTTATTAAGAGATGGTATCTTTATTAAATAAAAGGGAAATTTCCTCTATTTATCTATTTTGATATGTATCAAGATACAGATCAATTATGTCCGAGACGCTGCTTAAAAAAAATGTTCATCCAGTGTGGTAATCATTAATAATAAAACTCAAAATATGTTTCAATTTCAGAAATATGAATTAAATTGATGATTCTAAGCTTACGTAATGTTAAATGTTTTCATAATTTTTTGTAGAGTTATTTCAATAATAATTTTCCCTATGACATACACATATGTATGATTTTTACAAAACTACCCAGGTGATGGTACGTTGCGGAATTATTGGTAAAGATAACGAAGAAACTGCTTTTTAAATATTATGGGTCGTAGTAATTAGAGTGTATTAAAGGATAACTTGTTTCTATTTTTCTGAAAATTGATTCAAGGAATGTAGGATTTCGTATATTTTCAAAGAATGGTATTATTAAAAGAAAAAATGGATGGAAAGGCATGAAATCAATGTCCTAGCACTGTACCAGTGTCCTCTAATCGTTGCAAGCTTGCGGTTTTCTGCCAGTAGTATACACTGATGTAACAAAATTACGAACGGAAGCTCGTAGTACCCGATCAAACATCATAGGCCTAGCTCGGTGGTTCACAACCCGTATAAGTCTGCGGACTACTAAGCCAGAAATTGAACCATGTGCGGACACCACCCACCTCCGCCGACTTGAGGGGGAGGGGGGAACCTTCCGAGGGTATGAAAATTATTTTGTATCATATTCAAATAATAAAATAATTATGTTAATATTTTAAGAAATTTTAATTTAACACCTGATAGACTTCGGATATATTCGGCCTATCTAGTTCAATGAATATTGTTTTCAATATCCCCATTTATTTGGCAACTTTTTTATATGTGGTGCCGGACCACTCCTGAGGCCCTCGCGGACCACCGGTTGGGACCCACTGGTCTAGCTGAATAAAAAATTCTCGCCATTGTATATCTTTCACCTGTGAGTGGAGGCAGATGGTCTCGTCAGTACGCCAGATCGCTTTCTGTTCGGTGAGTGACCTGTAGATTGCAAGGTTGTGAGCTAAATTTGATTATGTGCGATTTTCGGATTCAGAAAAGACGTCATCTCATTAAAATGAAATATGGATAAGCACATTTTTAGTTATAAAGGGGAATAACTTATTTTTTGAGTACACTTTATCTTTAGGATACGAGAATATGAATATTTTTGACTCCCCTTCGGCTTTCAAAGAATCAGACCAAAAAATCACAATTAACTTAAAATATGCACAGAAAATGTTTATAAGATCATTCAGATACGCTGTTATCTGTTCTGGTCTCGGACATTTCTCTTCTTGTCTGATGCAGTAAGAGAAAAATTGTACACGGAAGAATGAGAATTTAAAACCGCCTGGTGTAAGTAATGAAAGGTGTGTACCTACTACAAGAAAAGACCTGTGACCAGATCTTTACTGATGAATGGTACAAAAACTTGTCATAGTCAAGATATGTGATAGTATAATTTTTCTTAGATTATTAAGACATGCCCATGTTATTCCTCTCTAAACTTAGGTAAATCTTATTTAATCTTAAGTAGTGTTTACTTCTGGAATGAATACAATGTGTGAATACGGGTATTGTGGTAAATACTACTACACGAGTATCCAACTCGCTTCTCCCTCGCCAGTAATCCAACAAACGCATTGTTAATTATTATCTAATTCATCTCTTAGAAAAGATCAACATTTTATCTTTTTTTATTTTATTTATTTATTTATTAATAAGCCAGTCCTTGTACACCACAAAGTACAGCACAAGGCTTACGATGTAAGTAGAAACATACAAATGACCAAGTAAAAACGGTGAAAAACAACGAAAACGACGGAAAGGGCCAAAAAAAACAACAGATAAAAACAAGGCAAATAAATAGACAAACAAACAAAACTAATTAAAAACTGAAGCAGCAAAGGCAATCAATTTCTAAAAAAAGCGAAACATAAACGAATATTTTTCGATGAATATTGTTCATCTTATACTTCAATGAATTTTACACTTGATCAATGAATTTATTCAACAGATGTACATCGATTTTCTTACGTATATTTATCGAAAATAGGACGTTAAGAAATTGACTCCATATTCCTCTGAATTTTCCCTAGGAGTAAAAATTTGTTTCGATTTAAATTAATCACCCAAAGCATTACTGTGATAATTATTATTTTCAAAAACTGAATTAACTGAATTAGTAACATCCGAGGAACCATGCGATAAAAATTATTTTCGAATGACATATCTATCTATATCATGCTCCTAAATCTCTTAAAAGAATAAATTTGTGTTCTTTGAAATCAAAATGCATGTTATTTTAGATTGCGACGATAGATTAATGGCGTCGTGGTACATAAATACACGCCTCATTTCTGAATTTCTTTTGTCAAACAAAGCGTCTTGGATTCCTTCCAAGTCATTGTGTCGCATCAAGATTTTCTAGACGGAGAGCAAAACTGTGCGACCTTGGAGATGTCTTTCAATGTCCCCTCAGCTTCTCAATTTTTATATCTTTCAGAAAAAAAGAAAAATAAATTTTATATGAGATGACAACAACAACCGTATACAACATCTATTATGTTAGACGGGATAAAAAATAAAACGATGTTTTATGGCGACAAAAAGTCTGTGTGCTTGTTATTTTTTTTGCTATTTTGCTGTATGAAGATTGTTAAAATTACCCATATCGGAACTAATAATAGTTCTCTGCAACAACTAATTTTTTTCTTCAATTTATTCTTAAATATCAGAAAAAAAGTGACTTAAATGGTATGCACGAGAAAAAAAGCTAGTTTAATACGTACACAGTACAATGTAAAATATTCTGCAATGCGTAATATTAAATGGAATGTAGTTATATAATTGTGTGATGATAAAAAGCTATTCACGATGTATTATAAAAGGAGTGGCCAAACTGTGGCTCTTTGTCACCTTCTTTTGGATACAGTGTTCAGTTTTACAAATATTTCACAGAAGAATATATTATAAGTTGTTCCAAGAATTTTTTAAAAATAAATTTTCTAATTTCACGCTTTAATAAAACTTTAAGCTGTTTATCACACTTCAAATTATAATCAACATTTAACTGAATAGCTACGAACAGCAACAACTCAATGTATGATAGATTTGAATAATTTAGCAAAAATAATTAAAAATTAATTTTTAAATATTGAAACTTTATAAATAAACTGTAAAATAAAAATAAACTATAAATATAAAAATTATAAACAATAAAATATATAAAAATAAATAATAAAATTTAATAATAAATTTTAAATAATTTATAATACAAAAATTTTTAATTATTAATTTTATTACATAAAAATTTAAATTATTATTATTTAATTATTATTATAAATTATAATTATTATTTATTTAATTATTCTAAATTTTCTAATTATGAACTATATAATTTAGAAATGTTGATATTTCTAACAATTAGAGAATGATATATTTTATAAAAATATTTGAAAACAGTGATTAAAAGTTCTTTCATATCAAACATAATTTTTTTTCTGTTTTTGGCTCTTCTGAGGTTCTAGACATTCCTAAATGGACTTAGTGTGTATCTTGGTCACAACTTTATAATAAATTGATGGTTAACCTGAATCAATAAATTCACTCGGTAAAAACGTCTTCCACTTGTAATCAAGCCTAATTGTCACACGGAAGAGAAATATTCCAGGGCTGTTGAGTAAATACAGTGAAACCTCTCTAGCTGGCCACCCCGCGAAACGACCATGACTGGCCCATGGCTGGTCGCCATAGAGAAGTTTCACTGTATATGAATAATACATTAAATATAAGCAAATATACATCATTAAACATAAAATAATTACAAGATAAAAAGAACTTTTTATATACCATGTTTTTAAATTTTCTGTTGAATCATATAAACTTGAAAATTCTATGTATTAATAAATACTTCTTTAAAATTTTTTTGATGCATTATCCCATCAACTTGAAAGAAAATGAAGATAATTAGAAGTTAATTCGCATTTAACTTTTCGTTCCCGTCCCGGTCGATAGATGGCTGCAAAACAAAATTAACTGAAAGTGAATTCAATTCTGATTAAAGATGGCTAAAAGTATTAAAAGAATGCATTGTTATCGTGTTCTGAGCTATTCTAAATATTCAAATGTCCAGCTAGTCGGGAAGTTTGTTAAAAATCGATTGCAAGATTTGTACTAGAAAAACTCACAAACAAACAAGAAAGCGAGTTTGTAAAAACATGGTAATTAATGTGACGACAGTCTTGAAGAAATTTTGAGAATCACGACTAAAAAAGGAAATTAAGGGATATGGGATGGACCAAAAAAGATTTAAGGAGTTTCCGAAAATATGATTATTTAGTATTCGGAATCAAAATATTGAAAAATCTATAATCATATCCAATAGATGATTACCACCGTATTTGTTTAAAAACATTTTAAAAAGGTTCTAACGAAGTTTAGTAAAAATAATTCTAATAATGATTGTATTACTTTGTGAATAATCAATTTTATTAAAATTTTTTAAACAGTTGGATAAAGAGTGTTCGAAATAAATGTGTCTCCCACATAGGGCATTTTAGCATTAGTATGATTCAATTCTGATTTTGAATGCTTTTTACATAGTGAATCCCGTATTATTATGATATAAAGTAAAAGTACTTTATACCATATTAATACGGAAACGAAAAATAAAATATTTAAGGAAAATAATTTTCAATACTGAAAAACTCTGTCTAGTCTACGTCTCAATATTACAAAGAGACACGCACATAAAAATCAGGATAATAAATCAATTTTATTTTGACTCATATTTCATACGCGTTTCTTATAACATTATTCCTATATATGATGAAATGAATAAATAACTTTTACAGTACAAATTACATCAATATATCAAAACAAAACTTATATATAGATGTAACCATCCATCTCTTAGACGCTTTGCATGAAACAAATTAAAAATATGCTATAGGACAATGTTAACAAGCATGTATTTTTCCTTATATGACAGAAACGATCGATAAAGTAATAAACAGCAAAGGGTAACTTCTTTGAAGTCCATTAATTTTTATTATCTGCTGGAAGTGCATTAAAGTGATAATAAATATATGACGTCCGACAATGAAAGAACGTGTTCGGTGTAATAAAGGTAAATAGATTACACATTTCAAAAGCTATATCCAGAAAATTGAGTAAATTTGTGTGTTTCCCAATATAAAACATAAATTGCCAGTATAAAAGCAAGTTTAGAAGAGTCTGCGAGTTATAAAAGTACATTAAAAAATTTCTACAAAATAAATTGGATGCTTACTTTAACGCAACCTTTTTTAATGTTTGCTATGTTTTGTGAGTATTTAAATAAATTAACTGAATGATCTTGTCTATTTAAAAATAATAAGTTGATATGTTTGTAATCTTTAGTTAGTCTTATTTTCATAGTTGCGATTGTATAACCTACTTTCGAGATTTTCTATAAAATATACTAAATTCTCTGTATATATATACCATTCCTGGTACCTATTTTCCCCTTTTCTTACTCGCGTTATTAACCTGTAACTTGCTGAGAAATCTAATCAAACAATGAGAGGAATTTCCAGAATAGTCATATTGATTTGAATCGATTTGATCTAGTCTGTTAAAATGAACCTTCAGGGGCTGCAGTTATCCCATCCAGTTCAAAAGTTTAAAAGTTGAAAGGTATTAAAAAATACCTAATTCACGCTTCTTCAATTCCACAATAAATCAAAAAGGGTGAATTATAAAGGTTACCATCTTTTACAATTTACTAGCTGAAAACCCGCACTTCGCTACGGAGTACATTCAAATTAAATACAACGGTCAATGTATACAAGTAATGCCAAAAAATATAAATATATATATATTTATAATAAATACGACGATCAATGTATACAATTGATGTAAAAAAACATATTTATAAAAAAATCGTAAGGGATATTTTTATAGACAAAATAATGTCCAATCGTCTGCCGCATTAGCAAGAAAAAATTATTTTTTTGTCTATTTAGTTTTTATGCACGTGACGATAAATTCATTTAAAGTACCAGAAAAGGAAATCACGTGATCAGCATTTAATAAATTAAATTCTAAAAATTAATCTTTAAAAATTCACCAAAAATCAGGAAATGGAGGTAAAAATTCAAAAAAAATTTCATTTTGAAGGAATTTTTATGATCTTTCTCGTGATATAAATTTTATAACCCTCAATGTATTATTTTAAATGCAAACGTAAAAAAAGTTTAAAAAACAGCTTAAAAATTTAATTTAAAAAAATCTAAGAAGAATTTTTGAAAAATCTTTCTTAGTGCACCCCTACACTATTAGAAGAATCGCCATGCAAAATTTCAGCCCTTTAGGTCCAGCGGTTTGATCTGTGCGTTGCATGTCAGTCAGTCAGTCAGTGAATGAATGAGTCAGTTACGGAACTGTTTTATATATATACATAGATTGTGGAATTGAAGAAGCGATGATTACGTTTGAGTTTCGAAAAATGTAAGTCGTAAGATATACAAAATGTTTTAACGTACACAGCAACTTTTTGAATCAAAGTAATATGGGCGGATAGAGACAAATATTGAAAGTTGACATTCATATGTGTTTTAAGGCTGTTGTGTACTAACCCTATTGGATTCGCTCGCTTTAATGTTAACCTACGGATAAAATATCTCTACTATTGACAGCTGCATGTTTGCATTTTTTTTTAAATCGAAAAATGTCCGAAGGTGTAAAATTTCTTTCTCTATTCCGGAGTACAATTAAAAAAACTCTTTCAATCCAGGTCGGCAATCATTATACACATTTTCTCCATAGGTTGACATGCAGGTGAGCGAATACAATAGGGTTAGTACACAGCAGTCTTAACCCTTCAGTGGACGCACCCGTGTACAAAGTGCAACATTTTCGTAATTGTGAATGGTTTATTTTTACATTTAAGGTTTGAATATTCAAAGTAGTTTCTATTTATAGCTACACCCTTTCTAATGCAGGTCTGGTTTTCTGACCCTTGGATTCCTTTCCATTCATTGTTAGTCGTGATTTAACCGTGGTAAACCAGCGATTATACTTGATTACAATTCGACAACAGCAGGAGTTTTTTTTTTAATTAATAAATAAGGCAGTCCTTGTGCACCACAAAGTACAGCACACGGCTTACAGAAGGAAGTAGAAACAACAAATAAAAACAATGAAAAAAACAACAGAAAAAAACAAACTAATTACAAACAAGACTAATTAAAAAAAGCAAGAGTTGATGTAGTAGATCAAATGTACAGCTATTATACGGTAACTCGCATATCACGAAGATGGACAATTGCATTGTTTTTTAGGTTTTTGGACATAATAGGAATCGATTCCCAAGTTGTCCTTAGATGCATTAAACCAGACAGCTTTGAAACAAGCCGATTGTATCTGTATTCTTTAGCCTTTAATTATAAATATATCTCAATATTATAAACATTTTATATCTTGTCATAAAACGGAAAATTTTTATTTTCAATTTTAAAAAAATGTTTATTACAAAAGGAATAATCAAGGATGAAAAAGACTTTGCACTTTATGCCACGTGCGCCTACTCGTGTTCCAAAAAATGGCGAGCCCGCTGAAGGGTTAAGCAATGCACATCTTTGATGGCATATAATGTAATATAATTGCTTAGGATATTAGAATCATTCGAGTAAATGAAAATTTAACAAGATTATACAGTGATTCGGCCTCAGTTGATTGTCATTCTTCTACATACAAGTACTAAGTTATTTTCCCCACATTTTTGAACTACAAAATAAATGTAACTGATTTACGTAACGCTTGTTTTGAAATTATTTTGCAATAGCAAATTAGTTTCCATAAAACAGCGAACAGAAAGTAATATTAAAAATTTTAAATATTTTTTGTAAAGCAACGCACGCATCTTTTCAAGCTAAAATATACTATAAATGCTTAGAATGTTAGAAATCGTGGTGTAAATAAAAATAAACAAGATTTATAGTGATTCAGGTACATTTGGATGTCATTATTCCAGATAAAAGTTACTAATTTATTTACCATGCATTTTTCGACAACACAACAAAAGAGAATCTCTCTTTGCCTAAGGACGCCTGCTTTGAAATAATTTTTCAGTAATCAGCTATTATCCATACGCAATAAATATGAAATTTAAGACACAAAAATTAACAAACATTTTCTGATTCTAACTTTTTAGACACGTAAGCACAAACTTATTGTTGAACAACAGTCAGATTTTATTTAAATAAATGTTTCTTTGTCTGTACATTAGACAGTTTTATAAAATCGTTCAAAAATACAATATTATACCTTTTATCTCTCGATAAATTTGAGTTGTTATAACACTCTCGTTTTGCATTTAGAAACATTTTTATCAATATTTTCGTGCTTTTGTAATTTTCTCTCTGATTATTTTCCTTTAGACATTTTCTCTGTCTTGCATTAAATACTTAAATGCGAATACTTTTTTTTTCTGTTTGCCTTGACACATACATTAAAATGTCTAATCAATAATAAAAGTTATGGAAATTCCTTTTTATCTTTCACTCGCAGGAAATCAAATTAATAAGTCTCTAATATTACCTTTTTAATGGTTCATTTATTACCGGAATAACTTTCATATTATTTGAATTTTTGAATTTTAATTAATCCTTTATGAAAAGTTTTCATTCGAAAATTATTCACCGGAAAAAGAAACTCATTTCAAAAATGAATGCTAATAAATTTTTACTTTAATGCTCATTACTTTGGCAAGAACTTTCTAACAATTTTCAGTGAATTCTTGAGCTGTGGAAATGTCTTTTCAGGTTTTTTAAGCAATAAAATTTCTGAAGAGCACATATTTAAAGCTTGTGTTGAACAGGGAATTTTCTTTAAATCATCACAGGGTATTTAATTCTTAACGATATAAATTATGCTTCTGAAATAAATTTTACAATCATTTATTGCACTCTTTCTAAGCGAAATAAATTAGAATTACAAGCATTTAAAATAATTTTTCCTTATTTTCTGTCAATTTAGTAGTTATAACAGTACGCGTACCTTTTATAAAAATCATATATGCATGAAATGAATTGTAATTGTAATTCATCCTGAAATTTATGTGTGTAGAGGAAATGATTTTTTTCTTCTATATTTTACTTAACGAAAGCAGATTTCTTTTAGAAATGTTATTAAAATAGGTGTTACTGTCCTTTGTTTATAAACTATTTTTTTAAGAACAAGGATAATACAGTTTGTGCTATAGGAGAATATTCTTATTTGCGTCACACAAGATACGATGTTAAAAAAAATGTGTGCACATGTGGAGGTAGGTCCACGCCTTCCTCCAAATGATACACCCTGGCCAACGTCTTCGGGAGCAAAGTGTGCTACAGTACGAAAATAATCCTAGAAATCTAAAGATGCAAGGAGGTTGCATCCAAAATTTCTTGCAGCAGAGATCAATCTCTGACCACCACAATGAAATCCAACATTTGGACGGCCCTAAAAATACACTGGGGACTAAAATGATTAATACCAACGTGAGCGGACTAAAATGATTAATACCAACGTGAGCTTGGATTAAAACGTGAGCTTGATTGTTCTGCAAAAGGGATGATTCTCCAGATGTGTTGCATTCCTTTGCTCTAGAGCAGTGGTTCCCAACCGATGGTCCGCGAGAGCCTTGGGAATGGTCCGGCGCCACATATAAAAAGTTGCCAAATAAACGGGGATTTTGAAAGCTATGTTCATTGAACTAGATGGGCCGAATATATCCGATGACTATTAAGTTTTAATTAACTTTTATGGATTTTTATGCAATTTTTATGTATTAAAATTAAAGAATTTGTAGTTAAGTCGTACTGTACACTGCACAGAAGCAATAATAAATAATGTGTTCTAAAAACCTGTTTTACTTAATCACCCATGAATCAGTATGTTTCAAATTCAGGCTGAGATCTAGGGTATCTAATTCTAAAGATTGAAAACAAGGTTGAAACAAAAAGTGAGTGCGTTAATCCTGTATCCCTTTTGCTTGGGGGATATTCTATACCTCCTTACCCCTACCCCCTTAAGTCGGTGTGTGTGTGGGGGGGACCGGACATGGTTCAATTTCTGGCTTAGTGTTCCGGAGGCTTCTACGGGTTGGGAACCCCTGCTCTAGAGACTATGAAAAACAGGTAACCTCAGACTAAATGGCTCAAAATCTATACTGATAGGTTGGGTCATCTATGATATATTCTCCAAACGTAGAAGTGATGATGTTTTGTGAGCTGTTTGTGAGCTTTATGCTTAATAATTACAAATACCAAGACTCTTGAAGATAAAGGCTATGCTATCAAGGTGGCTCTTAGAACAACTGGAGATTTTGGATAAGAAATTTAGTATAGCAGTCCTGTAGTCTGTCTCAAGTGCAGCAATAAAGGTTATTGCCTCAAGTCACTCCACTTTTTTAATGGTGTCGATGAGAGGCCGACGTCTTCTAAAAAAGAAAAACAATTAAAAATGACCATGAAGTCCAAGTCGTTTGTGCAATGGATTCCTGGACATTGTGGATTATTTGGTAAGGACCTACCAAATATATTGACACAAAGAGGTTATATGGAGCAGTAGCTGACAAAGAGCGAGTTATCATTTGGTACTTCTAAACGATTAATCAAAAATATGCCAAATCGACAGGACTTACAGAAAAGAATTGCCTCAAAGACTTGAGTCCACAAAGACTTGGTCACAATCTGATGTACCTGAATGGCTCAGACCTGATGCAGGAGCGGCTTTTTCGTTTGAACACTGGACATGACACTTTCGCAGGACACCTATTTCGGGCCAATCCCAAATTGTCCCCTATAATGGATGGAGATCACTTGTATGACCATCAGTGTAGAAGTATTCATATAGTCACTCAGTTTCAACATTAATGTAAGATTCCGAATCTGTCAATGACTTTATTATTTTTGATGTTTTTCTTTTTTGTTCTTATCTTATGTTATGTACCCATGTCATTGGAAATATAAAAATACATTAATATTTTGAATGCGATGATGAATTTTTATAGGACTAAAAAATGCACATAAAACTGCTGAAATCTATTGAAAAAAATTCAGTATTTTTAAACTAACTAATTATTAAATATAACTTCATAATTCTCAATTTATTAGTCGCATTATTTATTTCATTATTCCCATTATTCATTACATTTTTCAAATTTTTCTTTAATTTTCTTTCATTTGTGAGTGTTTTACTAACCGCAATTGACCCGTAGACTTGCTTTTACTGAACAAGTAAACGAATGGTTCGAATATTCTTAGAACTGGAAAACATTCTATTGAATAATTCATCTTTTTCTGTCTGAAACAATATCATTGCCAGTGAAGTTACAGAAAATAAATGGAGATATAGCACTAAGTAATATTAAACTTTTTGAGAGTTCAAAATACCTTGTATTATTTTCAAAATACTTTGATTGGGAACAAATCGTATTTTGTGCATGTGCAGCACTGTGGTTGTTAAATATCGTATAAAGATTTTTGTGATGATATTGGTTATATACGAGCGTATTAATAATTTTCGGAACGAAGGTATCCCAATTTCCTCCCGGGCATCTGACACACTCTTTTATGTTGTCGGTAAATCTGGCTAAAGAGTTATGAATGCCATATTTTATGATAGTAAAATTTATTAACAGAAGCAAAAAAGTTGTTTAAAAGGGAACAGTTAAATTTTTCAGAGAATTGTAAGTAATTTATAACTCACTTTCTTTTGAAGAAGTTTAAAAATAAATAATATATTTTTACCTTTGGGAAAAACACCTATTAGTACTTAAAAAGTAATATATCATACTGAATTCATGTTATCTGAGACTTGAGAGTAAATATCTTAATTCGAAATTTCTTGCTATTGCTGATATTTGGGGGCTACTCAAAATTATGCGGTTTTTCGCAAAGATGCCAGTTTTTATCTCGCCTTTCATATAGATTGAAAGAACTTTACAGGAATTTTGTACATAGTAGGTGATTTATTACCAATTATTTGTAAGAGAATCTACAGTATTTTTTATAACATATATTAAATTAGTGAATTTTACATTTATGCAAACTGAAAAGACAAAACTGTAATGACTGTAAATATAAAACCTATTGGAAGTCTCTAAAATAAACATGTTTAAATTTCATTAATATTTATGAAAGGCACATGAAAACTGGCAACTTTGCCATTGACTGTATAATTTTGATTAGCCTCCAAATATTTCATGTTACAGTTATGAGCTAGATTGATTTCAAACCCATCTGTTGGGTTCATTAAAAATGCCAAAAATTTTAATAAGCTTTAAAACTGTACTAAAAAATGCTGACAATACATTTAAAAAATGCAATTTAGGAATAATTGTGATTTCATTTTGCAAAAAAACTATTTGAAATATTCGAAAATGAAATATTTATAGCATTTTTAACTGATATATGAAAATAACAAGATTTTGGATAAGTAATGATAATAATTTTTTATATTAAATTAAAATTTTTTTTCCCTACAAGTATAGTATAATTTTGTATGCCTTAGTTGCGTATCGTTTCATCAAAGCACACATAAACTGAGTGGCTAATTTATTGTGCTTGCTCACACAGAACATCGTTGAACCGCCTTTCAATACCAATACTGCTGTGATTCTCTGTGGTGTCAAATCTGTGAGATGTTGGTAGGTGGCTTGAGCAATCTGAGACCAGATCCTATGAACTGCTCTTCCAAGTTATCTAGATTTGGCAGTTCTGGATACAGTTGTCTAGGTTCATTTTGACCTGATCTTACAAATGGGCAATTGGATTGAGATATGGAGATTGTGGCGGTTAGCTAAGACAAGGTGAAGTTTCCGTGATGCTTTTCAAACCATCGGCGGACAAAGTGAGCTTTATGGCATGGAGCATTGTCTGCCTGGAAGTATCCAACTGCAGTGGGGTAAACCATTAACTTAGATGGATGTACTTGGTAAGCGATGATATTTAGATACCTTTGGCATTCATATGTTGTTTCACACTAACTAAAGACCCAAACAATGCCAGGAAGACAGCTTGCAAATCATTATATTACCTCCACAGCTTGAAGTGTTGTTGCTATGCACGCAGGGTCTTTTTGTGTTTTTTTCCCGAGTACCATAACCTGATGACATCATCTATATGAAAACATGATTCATCGAGGCATATTACCCTTTTCCACTCATTTATTGTCTAGAATCTAGCTGTTGTAAAACAGAACTTTACAGGACACTAATGGCCCTACATGGCGTTAGGTGTCCTAAAATAGAACTGCTTGTTTTTTCCCTTTTTGATATTTTGTATCTTTTTATCTTGCTGTGTGAAAATGAGGTCACAGATTTTTTTTGCAGAGAATATGTTACTACGCAGAAAGCGCTCTGTAAGTTTCGTTATATTCGGCGCGTCAATTTTTATGTTTTTATAAAGGATATATTATTATGATGAATCTCCTTTTATTTGATTTGGATTATTGTGTCGTTGCCGTTTAGACTACTGCGGAACTACCCAGGTAAGTTTGAAAATGATTTTGTTTTCCAGTATGGGTTGATTCTTTGTTTGGGCAGTAAAGAGTGTATCCTTTTTGGTTTTCTTTGTTTGCCTGCATATATCAGGTCGATATAGCAATTTAGTATATTGAAGTTTTATCTCTAAGTGCTGGGAAAATATTTTATAGTTACCTTTTCCTAACACTAGCCCTAGTGATACTATGCAAACTGAAGACGTTTGATCTTGTTAGCTACAGACAGGAAAGAGTTTCGAGGAGGCATTCAATCACGATGCTTTGTAATGTACGGCGAAATATACTACTATGAGAGGCCATCAAGTTGGTCTCAGATTAAGATTAGCTGTAATTCGACGCACTGTTGCTCTTCTGCTGGACTGGGCAAGCCTATAAACTCTCCCTTCAGCACACTCATCCAGTATCCAGTTACAACAACACGGCTTATGTTTGTTTATTTGGTAGCTCACTCTTTGTAAGCATGAATAACAACTGCTCTAAAACACTACACAAGAGAAGCATTTTCGCTGATACTCGCTCCACTGCTTCTACGTGGTTGATCCTCTCTCAGTCATTTCACTCTCGAAGTCCATTAATTCGCGTCCTTTAAATCTTCCTTCACAAGAAATACATTTCAACTGTCTTTACAACCATCCAACAATTCCTTTTTATTCCACCCAAATCCTCTAGCAGCAACAGAGTGCAATCATAGCCTGTTTGTATGACATTGTCACATGAACATAATAAATTGGTAACTTAGTACATTTTGCTAAATTTTCAATCCGTTTTATCCTCTTGTCCAGAAATATAAGTAACATTACAAAAAGAACGCTCAAATGGGAAAAAAGGGCCTCATAGAACAGTTAATACACTGGTGTAAGAAATTAAGAGAATTTGCAGACTTGTTCGATTATCTATAGAACTACTGTACCAATTTTAATGAAATTTGATATGTACATACATTGATACAATACAAAACAAATAACCATTCAATAATAGTAATATACACACATGATCGTGCGTAACACTCGTTAGAGTCCGAAGGTATGAAACAGCGGTTGCAGAATAAACAAAAAATGGGTTAATAGATGAGTTAATAGGGGGTATGGTCCCCTCTTACAGATATGCAGGTCTCGCAGTGGAATTTAATACTTGAAATAAGGCAGTTTATCATTTTCTGTGGCAATTGGTCCCACTCGTTTTAACGCTGTTTTCATTACCTGGATGGTTCTCGGAGGGGGGTTGAGAGTTGCAATTGCCCTCACCAGAGCGTCCCAGACATGCTCTATAGGGTTAAGGTCTGGAGATCTGGCTGGCTGATCCATCCGGTGAATATCCTCACACTCTAGAAATTCGTCGACCAGAAGAGCTCTATGTGGCTACGCGTTATCGTCTATTAAATAGAACTCAGGGCCAACTGTTCCCCTGAAAGGTGGACATAGGGCTCCAAGACCTCATCCCTATAACTCACACCTGTCACAGTTCCTCTTTCAAAGACATGTAGAGGTGTGCGGCCATCCAACATAATGCCTGCCCAGACAATTAAACCTCCTCCGCCATAATGGTCGATTTCGCGGACATTTGAGGGTAGGTAGTGGGTCTCTGGTTCTCTCCATATGATGTACGGCGAGAATCGGTGTTTAGGCTGAACCGGGACTCATCAGTGAAGAGAACGGTCACCCATTGATCCATACTTCAATCTCTAGGCTCTCTGCACCATGATAAACGTATTCTCATGTTCGTAGAAGTGAGCGAGACGCAAACATCAGGTCTTCTTGGAAACAGTCACCCTTGATACACGGGTTACTGTGGCTGCATACAAGTCACGAGAGAGCTGAGAAGCTGTAGAACTCCTGTTACGCCTCGCTATAATCGACAAATGGCGATCTTCTCTGGCCGTCATGGCTCTTGGACGACCTAGTCCAGGCTTTCTCTCGATAATCCGGTATCCTGGAACTGTTTCCATAAGTTACACACTACGCTGGACGTTAAATTGAACTCTCTACAAATTTGGACTTCAGATTGGCCTGCTTCTAGCCTCCCCACAAATCGTCACCTCATTCCATCCTCTAAACTTTGGTGGTTACTCATTTTTATTGTTGCGATTTGAAATTGACCGATTGCTGCAAAATAACACCATCTATTAACCCATTTTTTTGTTTATTCGGAAACCGCTGTTTCATACCTTCCGACTCCAACGATTGTTACGCACGATCATGCATGTGTATTACAATTATTGAATAGTTATTTTTTTTTTGTATCAGTGTATGTACATATTAAATTTTATTAAAATCGGTAGAGTAGTTCTAGAGATAATCGACCAAGTCTGCAAATTCTCTAAATTTCTTACACCAGTGTAGAACATGTGAAAAGTATTACTAACAAATTTGAGACATTGGCTAGAAAGAAAATGTTCAGCTTTTCAAGAGAAATATTTTTGAGTGATTTATTACGTAATAATACTGAAACACTTATTATTTTATATTTATTAGATTTTTTCCCGAGAAATCATTTCTTATCGCAATAAGTAAGTATTTTATTATCACTGTGACGTAAAAGAAAGCACGAGATGCAATTATATAAAATTGAAACGTTTGGATTCAGAATAAAAGATATAGGGCCTCCAATATATAATAAAATGTCTTTATATTTAAATATATTTTTAGAATATATTCAGAAAAGCGAGAATATTGTACTAGATCGTTGAATTAAATATCTGGAAAGGAAATTTAATTGACGTAGTATATATTCTTTTTGACTTATCCAAGACGGCAAGGATTACATTTCCTTAACTTTCGCTTTTCATTCGTATATGATATAAAGGCGAAATTTTTGATGATATTATACATAAAATGTGAAAATTAATGCTTATGATTTGGTTTCATGTCTTCAAAATAGAAGGCACTTGCGACTGAAACAGGAGGAAATTGACTCTTTGAGAAACATTTTCAAAGTTGATTATTTTCAATGATTTAATTGGCACATGAAAGCAAATCAGTGTATGGGGAACTAAGTCGCTGTTGAATTTACAGAATTGTCATTTCATACAATACTTTCTATATATAACAAAAATAATTTTTTTAGAGACATGTGTATAAAGTACAAATCATACAGAAACTGCAAGCTTTCCATTTCGTGAAATGGGGACAGTTTGCAAAAAGGTTTTTTATGGTCTGTGGAATATAACCATACTTGATTCCTGAACAGCCGAAAGTAAATACTATACAGCCGTTCACATTCCTGTATACGGCAATCCGAACTAAGCATTTGGCTGCAGACCATCTTTATCAATGAATTACCTGTATGTTTAAATCAAATTTTCATGTCAGGGAAATTTCTCATATGAAATATGGTGAACTTTCCTCTACAAAAGTAATTTCAGGAATGTCTTTTCTCTTTTATTCACTGTAATCCCAGTGTTCTTTTATTACAATATAAACAAAAAATGTGAAAGGATATTTATAAAAAAGGAATAGAAAATTACATTAAATTTAGGTTTATTTCGAAAAAATTGAATTATTTTAATCCTTTCATGTCCTTCATAGTTGAAAAATCATTAGTCGAGTTACTCCTAATTATTTTGTGAGTAAATTGAGTTATTTCACATTATTTTGAGAAGTGAAATATTTACGTCTATCCCCCCTCCAAAAAAAAGCACTATTCATGACAGCATTTTTGTTAGCAGTCCTCCCCTCGTGGTATACCTAGGGCAGTGATTCTCAATCTTTTGTTCGTCATGGTACTCTTTTAATAATTTTAATATTTGGCGGCACATTAACAATAAGATAAATTTAAAAGAATTTTACTTGGATAATCGATTGATGTACCTATAATATATTTTGTCAAAATATCATACGAAATAATTTTCATTGAAATATAAAATTAAATTACATAACAAAGTAAAGAAAGTGTTTATTCAACTACAAATTACGTTTAATGTGAAATTTGAGCGTGTTGTTTATTGATAACTTCATTTATATTTGGGGGTACAAATAATAATGTTACTCTCATTTTGTGATCCATATTTAAAAATCCAGGACTGTAATAGTCGAAACCTACCAGTTATCAATCAAGAACTGTAATAGTCATGCGTATTGGTTCAGCCAGTCCCCGCTAGGGAGGTAGAACTGATTGAACTACTTGTTTGACGTCATTTATGTGTGGATATTCGCAGTGGCGGCACACTTCAAGAATCTCGCGGTACTCTAAAGTGCCGCGGCACAGTGGTTGAGAATCACTGACCTGGAGTAACGCTGAATTGGCTGCAGCTTTTGTCACGCTTATTGTTCCTAATCATGTACAGCTATAATGCAGGAAGAGTAATTGAAGGCCTGCTCGGCACAAAGAATTCGGACCTGATTTACAATCCCGTGATTAACATCCCAACTGTGTCTTACAATACGTGGCAATACAATAAATTCTGATTTGATCTTGGTGTCTGATGGTATTGCAGGAAATGCGGAGAGAGAAGTTTTATACGACTCGGAATCTGTTTAACGCATCATCGTTTCATTTGAACTGGCTAAAGCCATCTTGAAGGTGCAACAGTTGTTTGGACAGCTTTCAAAGAGAAATAGGAAGAAATCATTGATAGTTTTTTTCTCAGCGAGATCTAGTTTTTCATGGTTGTGTAGCTAATGGCTAGGATGCCAAATGCCTGGAATTTGCAAATAAATAATGATATAGTTGACTGGCAAAGTTGTAAGGATCCTCTCTTTCGAAAGATCAAATCTCGTTCAGTTTATTTAAATTTCTTTCTTTCTTATTTTTATTAAATACATTATAACTGTAGATAACACATGCTGTGTAGGTTTTTAAAATCTAATATCAGTGTTAAATCTAGGATTTTCTTAGATATGACCGACAAAGGTTTATACTGAAAACTTTTTATCTAAGAATACACGTGTTAAAAGCAAATTATAACCACTTTTGCAACTCATGATGTTTCCGTCATTTACTTAAATAAATAAAGCTATATTCTTATATTTGCAAGAGATCTGAGAAGCTTTTGACAAATAATTATATCTTCGATCAAGAGCCTCGGGTTGTTGCCACCAATGAGAATTTTGGTAAAAGAGGGCGTTGTGCGCGCCTCTGAAGTTTGAAGTCTGTGGAGAATTGGCCAGTTCTGTACTGAGAGATCAGACGATGATGTAGCAAGTTAACTGTAAAGATGTCTTAGATGTATGTCCTTGTTTGTTGTAATAAATATTGTGGTTGTGAATCGAAAGCTGTTTCTTAACGAACCCACATCAGATAAGATTTTGAAGATACGTCTGTTTTGGAGCGTCACACGGGTTGCTCCAATTGGTCGGCAGATATGTAATGTCCGTCCGGTGCCCAGGCCCATACTAATTAACCGAACAGGTGCATAACCATCGGCTGAGTTTGCAGGTATTTGTATGCGGCGACTGGTCTTCAGGTTCTACAAGCCGTATAGACGAAAGCTGTGGTTGCCGTAATACCGTCGAATTATATCTTTGAGCTTGTGCTGAATTAGACAAAAAATTCAGAGAGGTAGTTGGCAATATATATAATCTGCAGGCCGCAGGTAAGACTTGGAGTGAACTTCTGTCTTGAGCTATCTCCCCAAACACATTGCTGTTGTAAGTTTTAGAATAGTTATATCGCATGACTTTTTACGTGGACACCTACATGGCATTTCCTGACTGCCCCCTTTGGTCTTCTAGGGAACTTATGGATTTCAACCACCTTTTAACGTGTGCTTCTCTTCAATACAAGAACTATACTCACGCAATTTTTTATAATGGAGCTAACCTCTACTAGGCTGTCCGTGGGGATTGATAGTCACAGAAGTTTCCCCTGGCGTAGGAAAAGAAAAATATTTACAAGTTCCAAAATCCTTCCTATGGTGCCTATGCCTTATTAGAATCTTTCACTATTCAGTAAATAACCATAAATTCGAGGTACTTCTTATCCTAAGTATGCATTATAACATCTATACTGTTCAACTTGGAATTCGCCGAACTAACATCCAGTCTAAATGGCCAAGAAATCAAAGTTAAGGATCTGGTATTACAGAAGTGGGGCTCGTAGTCGATGTCATAGTCGAAGAAGTAACACCAAAAAACCTATTCGCTTCCCGTCTTTTCATACTTTAACTAGCCAATAACAGTTCTTATTTGAAAGCCTGATCTCTGGCTTTATGCAAATTAAGAGTTAGTCACGTTATCTTGACAGAATGACGTAAAACAAAATGAATTGAGGATCATATCCATAAAGAAAATTAGTAGGACAACAAAAAGAAACAAAGCCTGGACCACACAAAGTTCTCAAAATACGCAAAACTTTTCGTTCTTTCATATCGATATACAGATCGATCGATATCAGTTCGATACTACAGATATCATATCGATATCTGTAGAGCTGCAGTACGAAGACAGAACTGGATTTCAGAAAAATATATAATTTTTACGTTAAGAAAAGTTTCCTCTTTTTTTCAGAAGATTTCAGGTTGCAAGAAATCCAACAGTTGTCAAAACTTAATAATGTATATAATGTTAAATATAATCAAAAGATCTGTAGCTAGTCCGTCGCAAGGTCACAACTCGTCAGCATGTCTTTGCTCTTATCAAGAGTACACTATTCTTACAAACGTTATGCTTTTTTACTCATTTATTTACTGTATCAAATTATGGACAAACTAACTTGGAGTCTTGCAGTTACAGAGAAAAGACTTATACACTTTTATATAAATCCTTCTCATATTTAAACATACTTTACCATACGCAGAATGCAATATAATTTGCTTTTTAAATCATGTAGCACTTAAAATTACTAAAAATTAGTAAATTTTCCTCTCGTTGCTAAAATTATAACTTGTTATTATATTGTCATATATACAACGATCCATGCTAATTATCACACTCAGTTATACTTCAAATGAAAGTACGTTTTATTTTAAGCTATCAAAATAAAATCAATACTGAAATAAAGTGTTCTAATCTACAAAGATAAATGGCAAATTACTTTTAAATTATATGTCATAAAAATCAAATCAATCATGATATATATCTTAACTATTTTCCAATGCAAGTTTTTTTTCCATAAAGTATTACTAAAATAATCTTGTTCTAACACGATATATAAGTTCTTGTACCATAAATTAATCGATAAAAAAGAAATAATCGATAGAAATCCACTTCTTTCTCCCAGATACATATTGCTCGCGAAGCAATGAACTTTACGGCTGTAATTTATTTTCCGATTCTCTGAGATGTGCCAATTTTTTATATCCCGTGAGAAAAGTTTCAGAGAAAAAACGTTTAACAAAATATAACATAATCACACGATGAAAACCGTTGCGAAAATAAATGGACCGTTTATAACTAGGAAGAAAGAACGTATGATTTTGATTTTGCTCCAAACGGGAAGAGAGAAGAAAAGTTTCAAATTTCTTCCATCATTTATCGCGAATTCTTACAAATGGGAAATAAAGGCACCAACTGCGGAACGAAATAAACGGGAGCTGTCTCAGAAAAGCAATGGTTAATAGATAAAAAAATAATAAATGTGTAAGTATGGTATACGTTATAAGTTGTCAGATATGTTTAGAAAAATTTGCTATTATGAATGACATAATTCCAACATGTATAATTCTATTATGTATGATAAAAATAAATGTCTTTATTGATGTCTGGTAGCAATAACATTTACTCCGTGTAGAACAGTGGTTCTTGACTATTTGTTAAAGTATCCGCACACCCTTTGAAACGGCCTTTTCGATTTAAAAAAATCGATTTTCTACCTATACAATAATATAAAAGCCTCATCTTTTATCTTACTAATTCCGTTTCAGTTATGTTTCTGTCTTCACTAAGAGCCGAGTAATAGCCATTTTAACAAGAGTTGTCAAAACAACCGGAAGTAACTTATTCTCAAAATGATTTTTTTCAGTATTTCTCTTGACGCAAAACATCCTACTTAAAAAAGTTATTCATACATTCCTTAAAATTTTGAATAATTGCTCTACAAATGTTTATAAAGAGGATATACGACGCTCATCATTGTCTTTTTTTTGTTAACATTGGTATCATCTACGCCAATTCATGTCCACTGTGCATTCTGACGAACTTGGGACAAATCCAGCAGGACAATGCGACAACTCACACGTCGAGAATTGCTATCGAGCGGCTACATGATCACTCTTCTGACTTTAGACACTTCCATTGGCCACCTATATCCCCAGACATGAACATTATTGAAGATATCTGGGATGCCCCAACATGACATGAGCCTTACATGTTGGGGCTGTTCTGAAGAGATCTTGACCCCCTCGCATTCCTATGAATTTGTGGACTGCCCTGCAGGATTCACGGTGTGAATTGCCTCCAGGATACCTTTAGACATCAGTCGAGTCCATGCCAAGTTGTGATGCAGCACTTCAGCATGTTCGTGGGGGCCCTGCATGATATTAGGCAAGTGTACCAGTTTTTCTGGCTTTTCAGTGTATTATGGATGTTTTCGTACTCAGAACATCAGGATACGCGAATAACAGGAATTTTTAAAATTTGAACAGAAAATACGAATCAAAATTTTTTTGGTTCCCAATTTTATAAAATCATTGAAATCGCGGTCGGTTTGATACCATGACATCTTTTTTTATCCATCTCTGCTGACTTCGCGAACCACTTCTCACTTCTTCGGTTTTCGTGGACCACCAGTGAAGATGCCAAATACTCCGTAAATGTTCTACACAGTAAGGAGATCCATTTTTATGCATAGAGCAAAATCATCGCTTGATTTCTTCTACACTCTTTGAAATCGCAAAGGCCTTGAAGAAAGTCACAGTTGCAGCGTTGCCTTGGGATAGCTAAGGATTTTAGGTAAAGATGGTTGAGGTCTTTCGCAACAAAGTGCATAGTATTGGAGGTTTTAGAGAATTTCTTGTAATTAAGGCGTTACCTAATATCTGAGAAAAATAGCAGGGAGGAGATTACCCATGGCAATTAGACACAACGATAAGCATCACTTTAATGTCAGTCGTGGGTGACTGTGATAGATATTTCAACACTAGCGTGGTTATTAACATCTTCATTCAATTTTTTAAACGTCAATAGTCCAGTTCTAGCAAATAAATATGGCAATATGCAAACACCGCATTTTTCTCGTTATAACTTTTAACGTTGTAGCATTTTGTCCAGGGTCAACTTGAAGTTTCACAAAAGAAATATGAGCTCCGTTTTAGAGTGTCTTACATTTTCGACTCCGGTGTCTTCAATATCTGTGAGTACCTACAATTAGTAAGCGCATACCAAATGTGGCCCTTTGTGGGGTTTTATCTAGGGTTTTAGTATCCAATGATAAACTGGTCAATTATTGCGATATTTCATTGTGCGCTTTAACCCTTTGAGGGGACACCGTTTGCGCAGTGCAAACGCTTAAATCTCGTCCTTCTTTCACTTGCATTCAATGTATTCAAGTTATATGAACAGAAAAATGGCTAGTGCTGCCATCTGTTATCAGTTAAAAGAAGTAAAATCTTTTTACAACATTTAATTGGAAAAAAGTTTAAGATTTGTTAGGTTAAAAATATGGAGAAAAAAATGTGCACCGTGCAAACAGTTGAGGGTGTTGCCCCTGAAAGGGTATTGTCCCGACTAAGGTAGAAGATTTTCGCAAAAAAGCAGGTTCAAAATATTATACTGAATTTGGGTTCATTCTCTCCAGCTCAATATCACTAAATAACTAAGAGAAAAATTTAAGAGTAGTTTCACCTAAGAAACTGTAACATGGATTGCTTAAAAACTGTTTAATTGTAAAAGAAATTTTACATGAAAGTGGTTATTCAAAGACAGTAAGAAAAAGTGGTACTTAGAATGACGTTTAAATTTATTACCTAAAATTTACACAAATCCATTGGTTTCAATTATAATATAGAAGATTCAGGATTCAATTAAAGTATGTGTAAAGCAATTTCAAAAATATGAGATAAAAAATTTAAATGTTCGTACATGATACTTGTCGTTATAAACTCAATGTATATTATTAAACATAAAACATTTGCTGTTGACAAACAGTGATTATCTGAGTACGCATGTCCTATACTACCGAAATTTAACATCTACCAAAAAATAATACGAAGCTCCGGAGAAATATCTAATGAAATGTAATAAAACCTTAGATTCTATTACATGTGCATTCTTCCTTTAACAGTTTTAACTCAAGCATGTGAGTTCACAGAGATCGCGCTCGGATATTCTGTAAAACTATTTTACAACTCTGCTTTCTAAATGACTTCTGTCATTCGAGTATTAAATTCTTTTCTCCATTCGAAGAAGTTTGAAACGAAGCCGAGAAGAAATATAATGGTTTATGGCTAAAATAACCGTTATGTTATTTGAAGGGTATAAAAAATGTCTAAAAGATAATTATGAGTTCTAATACAGGGAACAGCTGTTATATAATTTAAAGAGTGTAATAAAGTGCATATAATAAAGGGTGTATGGTCACTTAGAGAAATATAAAAGATATTTTATATTTAACTTACTGAAGACAGTTTAATCAAATATAAATGTGGTACATATGCTCTTAACCTTTTCCTTACGGGGGTGGGATAGCATGTATCCCATTAATACGGGCCCATGAATAAATATATATATATATATATATATATATATATATATATATATATATATATATATATATATATATATATATATATATATATATATATATATATATATGTATGTATATACATATATATATATATGCATATATAATATATATATATATATATATATATATACATATATAGATATATATGTATACACACACACACACACACACACACACACACACACATATATATATATATATATATATATATATATATATATATGACGAGCGTTCACTAATTTATTATTTGCAATCTTCTTAGTTTACAGTTCGTGGCACCGAAGTAAGGCAGGCGACATAAGTAATGACGACACATTGATATCCAAAACAATTAAGGTTTATTTCCTTCAACTTCGTGAAAACCATCACTCCAACGTTCGCACATCTTAGCGCTCGCCATTTTCAAAAACGCGGAGCCTCCCTAACGTATATCCGTTGTCATTGAATGAACATCCCGGTCTAAAATCTAACCTACACTTTAAATTAAGGTACACATGACGCAATTCGTGACGCTTACACCGAAGATGGGCTCGGGGCGTGGTTAAGCGCGATGCTATTAATAGATTTTCACCTTTGTTTTTTCTCCAACACCTCGTGAATTAAGTCCAACTTTCTAAACGGGGATTTCCCTTTCCGTAGTGGTTCTCGAAGTAAAAAAACAGTGACATTTAACGCTAGAAACTAGATTTACCTTTAAGCCCCCTTAAGGTATCCGTACACCTTCGGGGGTGATTTTTTGAAATTTTTTGAATTTTGTCTTTTTATCTATTTTTTATAATGACATTTAAGTTAAAACTTGAAAAAAATATATATAAAATTTAGCTGTTACATTAAAATAATTTTTTAAGGGGGAAAAACTGGAAAAAATTGGTTAAAATTTGACAATCCGCATTGCATGGTAACTCAAAAACAAACAAATATATTACCATTTTATAAATTGCAAAATGAAGATAATAACTGTCTGTGGGGAATAGTCTATTCACAAGATTGAACTATGTATACCTCAAAGTTTATAGCACTTAAAGTACTGATGTTCATAAAAATCACTTAAAATTCATTGTCACTTGCAATTTATACCAATGTAAACAAAAAACTAATCAATCTGCAATCATGAGCATACTCTATTCCCTTTATAAATATATATAGATAAAGTATACAAAATTTTAAGGCATTTTAAGCTTAACTTTTTATAATAGGAGGCATTGCGTTAAGAGAAACGATGAAAATATTCATTTTGAGAAAACGCTAAAAATAACTTTATAACACATTTCTTACTTTAAAAATAATTATTTTCGTATTAAAATCCACCATATTTATAAACTTCAACCTCTTGGCTTTCTGCAACACTTATTTTTTTTAACCTATGTGCTCTGAGAATTTTCCTGCGTCTCTTTGAAGCAGGAACAGAATAACGTATTGAATCATTCTTTCTAACGTTGTCTAAATGGTTGTAGGCTTGCAACGTTAAAAATCCTGGATAACTAATATCCAACTTGTTAAAAACATTCAGACAACCTTTATATCCATCATTAAATTGCAATACTGCATCATACGCACCAAGTTTCATTGTTTTCAAACAAACAAATATCTCTTTTGGTAATTGTTGTCATATTATGCCATTCAGGCATTCGTTTGCATTTTGAGTTTAACCGTGGAGACACTTGCTCAAGAGTTTTCTTGAGCACAAATCTAAGTATACTGGTTTTATAGCATTCAATACCTTTTTTGGTAGACCAGAATACTTTTCTTTAAAATAATTTTTTAGGAGGAAAAACTGGAAAAAATTGGTCAAAATTTGACATTTCGCATTGCATGGTAACTCATTCCGCATTGTATGGTAACTCAAAAACAAACAAATATATTACCATTTTATAAATAACCAAATGAAGATAATAACTGTCTGTGGGGAATAGTCTACTCTCAAGATTGAACTATGTGTACCTCAATGTTTGTAGCACTTAAAGTACTGATGTTCATAAAAATCACTTAAAATTCATTGTCACTTGCAATTTATACCAATGTAAACAAAAAAACTAATCAATCTGCAATCATGAGCATACACTATTCCCTTTATAAATATATATAGATAAAGTATGCAAAATTTTAAGGCATTTTATGTGTAACTTTTTATAATAGGATGTATTGCGTTAAGAGAAACGATGAAAAAATTCATTTTGAGAAAACACTAAAAATAACTTTATAACACATTTCTTACTTTAAAAATAATTATTTTCATATTAAAATCCACCAGATTTATAAACTTCGCCCTCTTGGCTTTCTGCAACACTTATTTTTTTTTCCTAAGGGCTCTGAGAATTTTCCTGCGTCTCTTTGACGCAGGAAGAGAATGACGTATGGAATCATTTTTTCTAATGTTGTCTAAATGGTTGTAGGCTTGCAATGTAAAAAATCCTGGATAACTAATATCCAACTTGTTAAAAACATTCAGACAACCTTTATATCCATCATTAAATTGCAATACTGCATCATACGCACCAAGTTTCATTTTTTCAGACAAACAAATACCTCTTTTGGTAATCGTTGCCATATTATGCCATTCAGGCATTCATTTACATTTTGAGTTTTACCGTGGAGACATTTACTCAAGAGTTCTCTTGAGCACAAATCTAAGTATACTGGCTTTACAGCATTCAATACCTCTTTTGGTAGACCAGCATACTTATCTTTAACAGATGTTCCACATGCCAGTGCTCGCTGAAAGAAGCACCAGCTGTCTTTGCCCAGAGGACACTGCCCATGCATATGTTTTCGTGAACTGGATGCACAGTGGAATAATGCTGCAATAACATTTTGCTGCATTGCGTTTAGGTTACCAGTATTGTTACGTATAGCAATTCCATAGTACACTCATGGACAAAAAAATTAGCGCACCAAGAAATAATTGCGGGATCGTAACGAAACTTGCAATGAAGGTACATGTCGGGGAAATATGCAAATGATTAGAAATGCAGCGTGATTGCGCATTACGTATAGCCGGTAGAGGGCGTTGAACATCGTACTCTGTGGAGTATAAAACAGGTAACCAAAGCTTGTTTGAGTGTGCTGAATCATTTACAAAGGAAGAGCTGAGATAGACATGCCATTACGCCGTGTTCGAAGACAATATAAGCAGTTGTCGCAGTTTGAGAGGGGGAGAATCGTCGGGATGATGGAAGCTGGGTGGTCAGCTAGGCGAGTAGCTCTCCAATTAGGTCGCTCTGATTGTGTTGGGACCAGTAGACCCGAGAGATGTCATGTACACGAAGACCAGGCTCAGGACGCCCTCGACAGACCAGTCGTCGAGAAGACCGCCACATCGTAAGAAATGCACGCGCACAGCCAACTGCTTCATCGGCCGCCATCCAGGCACAGGTAGCACCTTCACTAGGGGCCTCTGTGTCTTCTCGAACCATTCGAAGGCGCCTGGCTGAAGGACAGTTGGTATCGCGGCGCCCATTACGTGTGCTGCAATTGACGCCCACCCATCGACGCCTCCGTTTGGAGTTTTGCCGCGCACGAGGAAACTGGACTGCAGCGGAATGGAACCAGGTCGTCTTTAGCGACGAATCCAGATTCAATTTCGGCAGTGATGACAATCGTGTTCGTGTGTGGAGAGCCCGTGGTGAACGCTTCAATCCTGCCTTTGCTGTACAGCGACACATCGCTCCCACAGCTGGTGTGATGGTATGGGGTGCCATTGCCTACAATACACGGTCACCCCTAGTATTGTTCCGTGGCACCATGACAGCCCAGCGGTATGTTCATGAAATCCTGCAACCACATGTGTTGCCACTCATGCAACGGCTCCCAGGAGCCATTTTTCAACAAGACATTGCTCGGCCTCATACGGCAAGCGTGTCATAAGACTGTCTACGCACTGTTACTACCCTTCCTTGGCCTGCCAGATCCCCAGATTTGTCTCCAATCGAGCATATCTAGGTTCATTTGGGACGACGAGTTGGGCATCCCACGAGTTTGAACGAACTAGAGGCAAGGTTGCAGCAAATATGGAACGAAATGTCTCAAGACATCATACAGAACTTGTATGACTCAATGCCCGATCATATCGCATCATGCATTCGTGCTAGAGGGGGTCCAACGGAGTATTAACTCCTCCGTTCTTTTGCCTTTTTCTCTGAAATAAATTATCCTTTTTCTTTGATTTTCTTATCATTTACTTATATCAAAGTAGTCATTACACATGTAAAATTTCGTTTCATTTTGACGACTCCTTCTTGGTGCGCTAATTTTTTTGTCCATGAGTGTAGTTCTGAAGTCCGTCTATAAATGTATCGGTCAGTTTCCCTTTTCCAGACAGACCCTTGGTTTTTGATTTTAATTTTCGCAGGCGGGACCCAACACGCTTTTGAATATGGCCTATACATTCAAATTTTGTGACACTGTTTTCACCGTATGTGTCTTTTACGCTTATGAATCCTTTGGAATCGCCATCACCATAATATTCAGTATACTGAAGCTGGCGTCTGTTTTCAGACCTTGAAAATATACGTGACGCACCAACGATTTCCATTTTTGACGCTGAGCCTTGAAAGTTACACTGGCATACATGATCAGCTTTCAATGACTCGTATTCCAGGTTTTTAGCAATCTTTTCTAGCTTTTTACATGTTGGACAGTTTGATGACATGACCTCCAGATCCAATACTTTTCCAGTGTCGATGGAAATTGCTGCACCACATCCGTTTAAAGAAGTATAGCCTCTCCGCTGCCACGTACCGTCCACTAAAACTCCACATTTCACAATTTCTTTGCCAAGATTTTCCTGCTTCTTCACTATGTCAGTTGCAGCCTTTTTCATAGAGTCCTCTGCTACTTCAGAAACAACTTTCAACAGTTTTTGTTCATGAGAAGTATATGCAGTTTTGGTCAATCTAGGTAAATTCAGAGTTGCACATAATTTATAAGCAGCTGAAAATCCTTTACCTATTTGGCGCATACCATATACTAGTCTCGTATTAACTTCAGGAAAATTTACCTGTTTTTTAGAAGAGGCAAAACCCTTCTGAAACTCACATCCTTCACAACTCAAAAGGAAATGAGAACATAATCCATATCTAGTTTCTTCTTTAAAAACTAGCTTCTCAGAATAGCACATTGGGCAGCAGAGTTCGGAAAAAACACTGGAAAGAATATCTAAATCAAAAATTCTATTTCCAGACATCGCTCCATTAGTTTTATCAGAATCTAAAACAGTATCAACTTTAGACTTTGTACAACTCGCAGTGCTTTGTACACACTCATCTACATCATCGTTTTTAACATTTTTTGTAAAACGATTTCCGTAAAACTTGCGTTTTCGACTTCTTCCAATACTTTTACCCATTTTTACCAGAGAAAAGTAAAAACTAAATAGATTTAAAAACTTTAAAAAGAAAATAAAAACAACGCGGCAAATCTGCAGATATGTAAACAATCGCTTTTGAAATATAAGTTTGTTGCCAAGTTTAGGAATACAAGAGTGAAAATTATGTTGCCAGATATGTTTCGAAATATTTATAAATCCCTTGATTTTTATTTCCAAATATTTCCTTTGACGTATAACCCAATTTCAGCGTTAAATCTAAAAAAAGAACGATGTAAACAAACATTTTAGCTTACTTCCGGTTTGCAGAATGACACTTCCGGTTGTAAAATTCTGCGACATGTAATATTTAAATTGCTGTAATTCGGCTTCTAATTAAGATAGAAGCATAATTCAAACGGAATTTGAAAGATAAAAGATTGGACTTTAATGTTATTGCAAAAAACAAAAAACGATATTTTGACCGAAAATGCCGTTTTAAAGGTGTACGGGTACCTTAAATTTTTTAATTATTATTCATTCTCTAAAAATATTCTTTACTTACACACACACACACACATATATATATATATATCCCCCTTAATGGCCGTTCTTAAAAAGGGGATATGAAATTTCCCGTTCTAAAGAGGGAATCGAAAAAATGGGCCCCGTAAGCTAAAGATTAATCTTAAAAATATGTTACATTATTACAAAAATAAGAGAGATTTATTCTTGTAGGATTATATGCAAAAACAGTATAATCAAACATATTGCAAGGCATTCGCCGAATGGTAGCGTATAGGAAACGACGATACAATCCAGTAATATTAAATGAAATGATTTATTTACAGTGCGATGAATTCTATGAAATATTATTTACAACACTGTAGAGTACACACTCTAGATAACGTGCAGGAAACAAGTTCGAGGACAGGAACGAGTCGACAGGGAGTCGAGGAAATCTTTGCCTCTCACAAGGACTTAAATGTGATCGACAGGGTGTCGAAAAAACTTTGCCTCGCCTGAGGACTTAAAAAGAATCGTAAGATACGACTTCAATGTCGGAGTAGCGACCTCTAGATGCAGGTCTGGATGCTGAATCCTCTTTTTTTTAGTTCGTTGCGACACAACTCGTAGCTCTAGCGCTGCGATCGCTTGATATTTAAAAGCCTTTTTATTGGAGCCTTTAAAGTAACATCACTTTTCAGAAGTTCGATTGGTGCTCAAGAGTCCTTCGTCAGCACATCAGCTGGTTGCTTTAGGTCACTTAATCTTCCCCGATCATCATCGATCAAGGGGTTGATCGAAACTAAACTCTTTTGAACTTTACGTCCAAAATCTCAGACCTACTGTCGCCTCGCCTCCAAGCGTGCATTGTCTGGGACGATTGCTTCTGGCGTTCGGGTGTCCGCTGTATTGCCTCTGAATTCTACGGTTGTCTCCTGTTGAGATGTGAATTAATTGAGAGGGTTTTACTATAAATTGTGAGAATCCATGATTCCTCAAAATATATAAAGTGAGCAACAGAATAGATACAGATAGTCTGATGTTTGTTGATAAGAAAGTTGGTTGTTCCATACAAATGAGATAAAAGGAACATTTATACAGTGTGGAATATTTGCAAGATGCTATCTTTATGACCCATCAAAGTTACTGGCCACGTCAGTTGCCCAAGTCAAAACCCGAAATAAACGAGAATTCACGGCTACTTCGAGCTTTGGTCAGTCAATTCGTGATGCACCAGACAATCATTGGCCAGTTCACGAATTGACCAAAATAAATTAGCCAAAGCTAGATGTTTTGCGGCGATGGATCCTGTATTTACGGGAGTTGATTATACCAGTTCTAACTCATGTTAATACCGCTGGGAAAATCCGTTTTGTATAGTTAAAGGTAGAAGAAATCACTTCAAAATAAAATAGAAAAGGACATTTTTTCTTGAGTAATTTGAAAATTGGCCATTGATTGTCAGGAGCATATATAAAAATACCGTGTAAATCTTTTAGGTAGTCATGCTTTACATATTACGTCAGATAACTAAGATTTCAAATATGACATAAAGTAGGAATTTTTTCTTTGTACATTTAGACAATAGTTGAATTACAAAATATACATTGTGTATTCTAATCAAATTCATTTTTTCCCTTCAACGTTGCCAACGTTATTATCAAGAAAAAATTTGTAACATAGTTTTTAATAAAAGGAATTAATAAACCTTGGATGCTAAATCAGTTTGTCTCGTTCCTATCTAATTGTTATTAAAAAACCATTCAAACTGAGAAACCATAAAACAATTGTCATGGCTCCTTTTAACAAAAAAATGGCAAAGAGAATTGAAACAAGGACTTAAACAAAAATTTCCATTTTAGTTATTCATCCTGTAATACGGTATGAATAATAATGGTTTTTCACATAGCACTAAAAAAATTCAGCTCTGAGGCATTTTGTAGCATTTAGTTTTCTGATTTCACATTTTTAATTCTCCTGACATTTTTCACTCTAACGACTCTGATGATTTCACGTTTTTAACTCTAATGAGTCTTTACGACGCTACCGAAAATGTCCATAAAAACATAAAGAATCAGCATCTCTATTACAGTGATATCCTAAATTTATCATACTTGCGGACAGAGGAAATACTCTCAAAATCGTGTATGGCGCATAAATTAAATTAAAACTAGTTGGTACCCGCCAAAACATGACGGCTGAATAGTAAATAAATGTACTAATACACAAATTATGCTCAACACATAATTTCCAAATGCTGAAAAATCATAATATTAAGAATAAAGAAATGCACTTTAAAAATTGCAATTGAACCCAATAAAAATAAATATTGTTACACAACAGCGAGAAATAAACAATTTCCATCAGGCATAATTTTATATTTCACAAACATAATTAAAAATAATTACAAGATAAAAAGAACTTTTTATATACCATGTTTTTGCATTTTCTGTTGAATCATATAAATTTCACAATTCTATGTATTAATAAATACTTTTTAAAAATTTTTTTGATGAATTATCCCATCAACTTGAAAGAAAATGAATTGGATGTTAACTTGCGCTTAACTTTTCGTTCCCGTTCCGGCCGACAGATGGCTGCAACAGTCTACAATAGAAAATTAACTGAAAATAATAAAAACATTCTAAAAATCTACTTAAAGATGTTTTAAAAGTATTAAAAAAATGCATTGTCATCGTGTTCTGAGCTATTCTAAATATCTAGATAGTCGGGAAGTTAAAAATCGATTGCAAGATTTGTACTGGACAAACACACACACACACACAAACAAGAAAGCAAGTTAATAAAAACATGGTAAAAAAAATGGCAGAGAGATATATAGAGATTATTCCAAATAAACAAATTAACTTATTTATGCGGCCCCGTGTTTATTGAGTATCTAGAGCCAGATTTAAACATGTCACAGGGCATGCGCAGAGGTACATTAATGTGTTTATGCGGCCTCGTTCTTAGTGAGTATTTAAAGCCAGATTGAAACATATCACTGAGAATGAGCAGAAAGCGATTTTTAATTGTAAATTATCGCTCATTAATAGAAAGTGCGAATACTAAACCCAAATTCGACACATCTATAGATTAAAATCTTTCGTCTAAGGCCAAAATGAAGTAAACTGATACAGTAGTTTTCTGTCACGGACTGCCCAAAGCATCGGCTTAGGAACTTAAATATATAGATATGATCAGCGGCAAATCATATTTAAAGTAATTACTCTTTCAAATAAGATAGAACGCATAAAAGAGACGCTACGTAAACACGTTAGGTTTCAATTCCTAATTTTTCAAATTTATTGCTTGTACGAGCAGTTTTGAATACACTGATTTCTCTTTAAAACGCACAATGACATTCCATACTTATCTTGATCGAAATTCCTCTAATCCATGATTAATATGCTGTTTTTAATTACGCCCTGAACTCTTGATAGTCCATCCACAGTTAAAAAAATTCTCAATTAAAAAGCTGGTGTCAACAGAGCTCGCAAACAAAGAAATTTGCCAGCATTTTCACTAAAGAAAAACTACAAATACATTTCAGTACTTTTATTTTTTAAAATTAATCTGCTGTTAAAACAGCGTGTAAATTTCATTTAAGGTGTATGGATATTTAATATTTTTACGGGTTTTCGGTTTTGACAGGGATATTCTTAATGTATCATCGGGTATTCAAAGATTTTCAATATTGAAAATTTTTGTTTAACTTTTGTTAAAATTAAGTGTTATCTTACCGGTGATTTTTTTTTATAGCACAAGGAAAATTTTGTATTTTAGTGCAATTAAACTAGCAGTTTTGCGTTTTCATTCATATAATTCAACTGTTATTGTTGTTTTCCACTGCGGGGTATTTGCCCATTAAAATATTTTAACCTAATCCGTGAGAATTGTTGCCTGCTTTTCATGATTCCACTTTCATTTAGACCGAGCATCCCCAGGGGTAGCATCTGGAGGGATAGTACCTTCTCCCACCCAGTCTTACCTCATAGAAGGAATTTCAGGTCTACTGATTTAAAACGCCCATAACCGGCTTAGACTCGAATATATTTCATGGCATTCGTCGGGATTCGAACCAAGGCCATTTGGGCCAGTTCTAAGCCCAAAGAGCTACCCATAGGCTACCTTGGCCTCGATCATTCAAACATAAGTGCGATTTTGCAGCAATGAAGCTCAAGTTATTTCTAGATAGCTTTGTTCTACACCAGATACCTCTGTACACAGCTAGCATATTTTTTCTTATTTTTTCACTGCTCTTATCATTTGGTCTTTCCTATTATTTCAGTACTTTTGTGATAAATACTGTAAAACCTACTGTCATTGCTGTTCAGTACACTACTTGCCATATACATTATGATGATCGCTATCTTCCTCTACATAGCCGGTTTATAAGTGATAAAAGTCAAAATTTTCTATCTTCGAAGGTATGAAAATTACGTGTAAATGGAATTTAGTAGCACGTGAAAAAGTTTTATAACATTATTTTCAATTCAAAAATTTTGGGAATTTGGAAATTTATGAATACGAATATTAATTAAGCGATGATTAACTGACATTCTGACGTACTTGTTTTTCTCTGGATTTTCACAAAGTGTATGTAAATATCTTTTATTCAGACCATATTTACGTTAAATTTGTGCTGTTGAATCGTTTTCATTAGTTTAAGTACCTTAATTTTGTTTGTGTAAAATGTGCGTAATAAATTAATTTAATCTCTTAAATTATAAAATGACACTCACTCCAAGTACTGAATTTGGTAAACTGAAATGAAGTAAAATATAAAAGTATTTATGAAAAGAGAATGCAGTTTTTCTAATTCCAGAATTTTACAATCAATTAAAATTTGAACAAAAGCAAGAATGCTTTATATTGTAAATTCGAATTACGGAAAACGAGGTATTTTAAAAAATGAATCAAAATTCAAGAATTTTACCTTTAATTTAAATTTGAACTAAATCAAAATTGCGTTATATTATATATTCGAATTATAAAAAACGAGGTATTTTCCAAAATGAATCAAAATTCAAGAATTTTACCTTTAATTTAAATTTGAACTAAATTAAAATTTCTTTATATTATAAATTCGAATTTTGGAAAACTAGGCATTTTAAAAAATGAATCAAAATTGAAGATTTTTACCTTAATTTAAATTTGAACTAAACTAAAAATGGTTTATATTATAAAACTGAATTACGAAAAACGAGGTATTTTCCAAAATGAATCAAAATTTAAGAATTTTACCTTGAATTTAAATTTGAACCAAATCAGAAATGCTTTATGTTACCATAAATCCGTATTACGGAAAAGGAGGTATTTTCAAAAAGGAATCAAAATTACAGAATTTTACATTTAATTTAAATGAGCTAAATCAAAATGCTTTTCATCATAAATCAGAATTTCGGAAAACGAGGTATTTTCCAAAATGAATCAAAATTCAAGATTTTTACCTTTAATTTAAATTTGAACTGAATCAGAAATGCTTTATATTACCATAAATCCGAATTACGGTAAACGAGGTATTTTAAAAAATGAATGAAAATTCAAGTATTTTACCTTTAATTTAAATTTGATCTAAATAAAAATTTCTTGATATAATAAATCTAAATTATCGAAAACCAGGTATTTTAAAAAAATAACCAAAATTTAAGAATTTTACCTTTGATTTAAATTTGAACTAAATTAAATATACTTTATATTATAAATCCTAATTACCGTAACCGAGGTATTTTCCAAAATGAATCAAAATTGAAGAATTTTACCTTTAATTTAAAGTTGAACTAAATCAAAAATTCTTTATATTATAAATCTGAATTTCGGAAAACGAGGTATTTTCAAAAATGAATCAAAATTCAAGAAATTTACCTTTAATTTAAATTTGAACTAAATCAAAATTGCTTTATATTATAAATCCGAATTATGGAAAACGAGGTATTTTCCAAAATGAATCAGAATTGAAAAATTTTATCTTTAGTGTAAATTTGAACTAAATTAAAAATGCTTTATATTCATATTAGAATTACGAAAAACGAGGTATTTTCAAAAATGAATTAAGATTCAAGAATTTTACCTTTAATTTAAATTTGAGCTAAATCAAAAAGGCTTTATATTTAAATCCGAATTACGGAAAACGAGGTATTTTCAAAAAGGAAAAAAAAAATTCTGCACGTACTCTCACTGTATATTTTATGAAGCATGTCATTTTTCTTCATTCTTACGTCACAGCCCATGACGTTGAGCGCCAAAATGGGCGACATGTAACGCCGGTCATTTACCACAAAGATGATCTGAAAACTGCGACAAGGGAGAGAACATGTTTTCTTAACAGAATTGAACCATAAGCACAGGATGAGGACATTATAGATTAGGATTGTGTGTGTGCAGAAACTTGATAAGGAAGATTTAGGGACCATAAGGGACAGCTTCCAGATAGGAATCGGTTAAATGACTTGCGCAAGTCTCCCAAGGTGTGTGGGATGATACATAGAGGGATAATACCACATCGGAACACGAGTATGTTCTTGTCCGGATGAAAAGATTTTGGGCCCAGAATTGTTACTAATGACTAGATGGATGAAGGAGACGGAAGAGTTTGGAGAGAATGAAAAGACATGTAGAATTCTGTTTCAAGGGCCAATTAAATTTTAAATTATATATTATTAGCATCGATTTATATGCCGTACTAGCTGAAAACCACACTTCGCTACGGTGTACATTCAAATTAAATATGACGGTCAATGTATGAAATCAGTGCCAATCAATATATATATATATATATATTTAATAAATACAACAATCAATTGATGTATTCAATTGATGTAAAAAAACGAAAAAATATGTTTATAATTAAATCGTTACGGATATTTTTATAGACAAAATAATGTAGAAGAAAATATTCTAATTAAATCTAATAGAACATACTAAAGAATAACGTACATTTAATATACTTTGTCTATTTAGTTGTCATGCATGTGACGCAAAATTAGTTTAAAGTATCACAAAAGAAAAGAAACCACGTGATCAGCATTTAAAAAATTAAGTTCTAAAAATTAATCTTTAAAAATTCACCAAAAATCAGAAAATGGAGGTAAATATTCGAAAAAGATTTCACTTTAAGGGAATTTTTATGATCTTTTTTGTGATATAAATTTTATAAACCTCGGATTATTATTTTAAATGCAAACTTTAAAGAATGTTACAAAACAATTTAAAAATTTAATTTTAAAATTTAATTTAAATCTAGGAAGAATTTTTTCAAAAATCTTTCTTAGTGCACCCCTACACTACAAGAAGAATCGCCATGCAAAATGTCAGCCCTTTAGGTCCAGCAGTTTGGTCAGTGCGTTAAATGTCAGTAAGTCAGTCAATCAGTCACGGAACTGTTTTATATATATAGAATAAAATCCAGTGAAAATCGGTAAAATAGCGAGATATCTCTAAATGGGATATAAAACCATCAGTAGAAATGCAAGAGGGATTATATACCATTATACATAAACGTTTGCTTAAAACAAATATTTACAAATTTGTCTTTGCTGGAAAAAAAAATTAAATGTTCAGAGTATTTTTTTTTAAAAGTCTATGAAAGATACCTCAGAAAATAAAGGAAAATATACTACATAAATAAGTACACATCGTTTTCTATTCAATTATACAGATATTTTTCGAGCAGTTTTTTTAAAATTTACGATTCATTTTATTTAAATTTATTTAAAAGACTTTTGCTTATACACCTTTTAATATACAGGGTGGTCATAAAAATTCTTTGCCGATATATGAATCGCTAGCGGCTGTTCCGTTCAACCGATCGAGATGAGATTTCAGATGTAGTTATTCAGAGGTATGAACTCGGGGTTCTGTGAACGAAGACCAAATGACGCCCACGGTTATGGTTACAGGTACAGAAACTCGAAATTTTCGAACGTCAACGCGCACTTTTTCCCTTCGCAATATGCTCAGCGCATGCGAAAACCCCCAAAAACATTGGAACGGTACGTGTATCAGAAAAAAATGGACGCATTATGCACGCACAAAAAACAGTTCTGCGAACGGCCTGTGATGGCACCCATGTGTAAAATGTGTAATCCAAATAAAATATTTCTTTTTTCCTGTCTGTTTTGTCATCAGTGATTGGTGTCTTGCCTCTGCCATATGCAAATTTCCCTTATCAGCCCTTATGAGCCCTTATCCTTATGAGCCCTTATCGTGTTTTTGTTGGGCGTCCGCAGAGCTGTTTTTTGTGCGTGCATAACGCGTCCGTTTTTTGTGATACACGTACAGTTCTAACGCTCATTGGGGTTTTTGCATGCGCTGAGTATTTTGTGACGGGAAAAAGGGGGCGTTGCCATTCGAAAATTTCGAGTTTCTCTACCTATAAAAGTAACCGTGAGCGCCACTTGGTTGCCGTTCACAAAATCCCGAGATCATACCTCTGAATAACTATATATGAAATCTCATCTCGATCGGTTGAAGGAAACAGCCGCTATAGGTCCATACATCGGAAAAGTTTTTTTATGACTCCCTGTGCTTTATTCATATTTCTTTTAATTCATTTAGTTTATTTTAGTCTTATGCATAAAAGTTAGAAACAATACATAATGTACAAAAGTAATTTTCCCTTTATCTACTAATTTTTTATATATGTAGCAAATTTTACATTTTTAAATAATTAATTTTTTTTTTTTTATAAACAGATCGACGGATTCTACAACATACTGATCTATTTTACTAAAACAGGGGGGGGGGGAATGAAATATCTGTTGATGGAATTTTTGTTTTCGTTTAAAATACTAGTGGTACAAACATACTGCGATCAATTTTTATGTAATGCTCATTTTGTTCGTATATCTTCTATATAGTCCTAAATATTTACGATTTTGCTTCTCATATTAAAAAGGAGATTTCTAAGAGATTGAGGTTAATTTATGATATCTTAAAATGAGTGTTTCTCTACCTCCTGATTTCCTATCTAGAATATTTTAAGGTTACTATTAAATGTTACTATTAAATTTTAAGGTTCGTATTAAATATTAATTCTAGCTCTGAGTTGTTAATCTAGAATACAACCTTCAACTGGTATAGCACTGTTTTAAAGGTAAACAGATGATTTTCTTTCTGAAAGTCTGCCGTGTAGTTTGCTATGAGTTCATTTCAATAGTTTGGAATAGTTAATAACGTAATCCCGTAATGTTTTACAACTGATCGCATATAGTGTGTATACACACACACACACACACACACACACGCACATATATATATATATATATATATATATATATATATATATATATATATATGTGTGTGTGTGGGTGTGTGTGTATGTGTGTGTGTGTATGTGTGTGTGTGTGTGTGTGCATGAGTGTGTGTGTGTGTGTAACAGCCATTAGCTTAATTTAAACTAAACTTTTGCCATTCAGTTTCTTATAACAGTAGTATACTTTGAAATATGATGCTATTGTTTACTGCATCTGACTACAGATAAAAATTCTCACAGTTTTAGTATTGTGGGGAGTTCAAAGCAATTGAGATACGGCCTTGATAAATCCTATGTATGTTATCATTTTATATTTACCAATTTTCCTCCGAAATTTTTCGGTGGGTCCTTTATTTTTATACAGCAAATTGATTTCGATAGAAATATTAATAAAAATAATGTAACATTGCATTATTAATTTTTATGCAAATCTTTAAAAGTTCAAATAAACCTTTTATTTAACATACAATAGATATTAACTTGTACACTTTTAGTCAATTTTTTTGTTCGGAAGTACTTAAAGCGATGAAAGTCGCTAGCAGCAGTTTACAAGTTCACAATGATTCCTCAAATGGTGATGTTTCAAATACATGAAGATACGGCGATATTAAATTGTTAGACCTCAAGTCTATATAAAGCCAGAATAATATGTGTCAGGGACGGGGCTATGATAGCGCCCCTCCGCTTCTCATGCGCATAACCCTGTCGCCATTTATCGGCACAGCGCATCCTAAGTTTAGTTGAATGGAGAAACTCAATCACGCAGGTCATACCGACAAGCGGTAGCCTGACCCCTTACGAACGTCTCTGTTTTATTCCTATCCTGTTGTTTTGTGTGAGTGTTTTTGTTTGCGTCAATAAACGTTCGTCTTTGTGTTTACGAATGAAGATTTTATGTGTCCAGTTGTACATGACAAAAGAACCACGCCAGGTTACGACAGATTGGTGTCATATAGAGGGGTCATGTAAATAAACTGGACTTACTTTTACGGATATACTGAATGATAAACACGTTCATCTGAGAAGCTTTTTCAAGGTAAGAGCTTTAAGTTATCCATATTTAATGCATGCAACGATGGCGGACGATGACGTAAATAATGCTCAAAACGTAACATAAACAAACGATGATCTTAAAATAATGCTATCTAAATTTAAGAAAGAAAGAAAAATCGTTCGAACTGCCGTCACTAGAATTACTTCATTGATTGAAACTGCTATTGCTGAGAACAATGTTGAAAATGTCGAAGAGCAGCTAGAATTTCTAAGGTTAAAATCTAAAAATTTGTCTGATTTAGATAGTAAAATTTGTGAACTCATAGATGAAAATAAAATCGAAACCGAAATTGAAACAGTTCAAGAATACGAAGATACAATAATAAGATGGAAGTACCGAGGTTCTAAATTTCTGAAAGGGAAAAATAGTATTGACAATTCTACAGATTCTAGCGTTTCTTCACAGAAAGAAAGCGATGAACAAAATGTTTCCCCACAACTAAGTGTTCGACTGCCCAAAATTGTAATGAACAAATTTTTCGGCAACCCATATGAATGGCAAACATTTTATAATTCGTATAACACGTCAATAGAACTAAACCAGAATTTATCGAAGATTGATAAGTTTAATTACTTGATAAGTTTACTTGGAGGTTCAGCTTTAAAAGTCGTTGAGGGATTTTCGTTGACCCCAGAGAATTACGATGAAGCAATCAAGCTCCTGAAAGCCAAATTTAATCGAAAAGATATTTTGATTAGCATGCATATGCAAAAACTCTTAAATCTAAAACCGGTTAAGAATTCGAGTGACATTTATGCATTAAGAGAATTATATGACACTGCTAACATACAAATACGTTCTTTAAACTCCCTGAATGTCAAAACAGAAACATTTGGAAATTTATTAGTTCCCTTATTGATGAAATCTATACCAAAAGATATAGCTTTGGAATATTCGCGCAAAAAAGGGTCTGACGATAATTTTGATGTAGAAGATTTAATTGATTTTTTGAGAATTGAAATCGAAAGCCGGGAACGTACAGAGTCTTTAAATTCTGCTTATTTAGACGCAGGAAAAAATGGCGGAAAATTTTCGCGTTGGAACGACAGTTGTTATACATATAAGGCGCCATTCAAGGCCAAACCGCATAGCATTGATGAGTCAAAGAGGGTGAATCGGGTATCTGTGGTTGATGCTCGAGAATCGGGTTGTTTATTTTGCAATAAATCACATGAGATTGAATGTTGCCCGCTGACTCCCACGGAAAAAAAAGAAAAGTTAAAAGAAGCGAAACGTTGTTTTGTCTGTTACAAATTGGGCTGTAGAACTAAAAACTGCAATTCGAAAGAACGATGTGGTTCATGTAAGTCAAAATATCATGGAACTTTGTTACACGTTAATTATGAAAGGGGTAAAGATAAAGATGTCAAAAATGATAGTATTTTAACCGCTCGCATTTCGTCTGACAAGTACTTTAACGTAAGCCCGGAAAACGAAAACGAAAGAAGTTTTGTTGACACTTTGCCAATGATTAAGTTGAAAGTAGATTCTAATATTCTAATCGGTGTTGCAGATTCTGGAACGCAAATATCTGTCGTCAAAAGTAGTTTAGTACCCGAAAAGTATAAAACACCTCATGGCAGTGTAGAGTTAACATGTGCTTTCGGCCAGAGTTTAAGAGCACCATTAATTAATTTACCATTAACAAAGGTAGAAGATGATTTAAAATTTAAAGAACCCATTTATATAACATGTGCTATGGTACCTACGTTGTCAAATGATTTATTGTTGTCTGTAAGTGCTTTAAATGAATTAAATTGTAACGTCAAAGAAGTAAATTTAATTTTTAATGAAAACGGAAGTGGTAGAGAAAAGGTATTGCAGAATAATGAAATGAAATGTGATACTCCTGATAATGTTGCATTTTATTTGATAGAAGATAGTGATTTTAATCTACAAATGCTTTATGATGATAGAAGTGAGAACTTAAGTAATATTTCAGATGCTGGTAATGTGTATAAATGTAATGATTTAGTCGAGAGTATTGTCGAGAGTACTATTGAATGTTGTGCAACTATGTCTAAGAACGTAAGTAAGGATGATTCCGTTAACAAGATTGATCAAAATGAAATATCTGATTCAGAAAAGTTCGAAACGAACAAAAGGATGATAAAAGTTTACAGTCATGTTGGCAAGATGCCCAGAAAGGAATTAACCGATTCTATGTGGTTGACAATTTTTTGTACCACCGAGATAAAATTTTAGGTGAACGCGTAGATCAATTAGTAGTTCCAACGTCTCGTAGAAAACGGTTGTTAGAGCTTGCTCACTCTAGTTTATGGGGAGGCCATTTACGGAAAAAGAAAACGGCCGAACGTCTTAAGTACTCCTTTTACTGGCCTAGTATGAAGACGGACATAGAAGAATGGTGTAACTCGTGTGTTGCCTGTCAGCTTCAAGCCAAGAAACGCCCATTTGATGAAGTCCCAATCACACCAGTTTCACGTCCCGATGAACCGTTTCAAGTGATAAATGTCGATTTAATAGGCCCCATGGAACCAAGTAGCCGAGGTTTCAAGTACGTTCTTTGTGCCGTGGATCAATGCACTAGATGGCCAGAGGCGATTCCGTTGAAGACTGTGACAGCAAAATCTACATGCGACGCCTTACTACAGATTTTTACACGTACAGGAATACCCAACATGGTTGCGACGGACCAAGGAACCAACTTTACGTCAGCTTTGACGAAAGAATTTTTGAAGAGACTTGGGTCATGCCCTAGATTCTCGACCCCAGGTCACCCAAGCTCGAATGGACTTGTTGAACGTTTTAATGCTGTTCTAAAAGGGATGATTCATCATACGATGAGAGAATATTCGGAAGACTGGGACAAGCATATTCCTTTTTTATTATGGGCTTATCGTGAAGTTCCAAACGCCACCACTGGAGTTAGCCCGTTTCAAATGCTCTATGGTCGACGACCAACAGGACCTCTGTCCATTTTAAAGTCAACTTGGACCGATGAAACCTTGATTCCCCTTGGACAGTTGAAATCAGTTACTGATTACTTAAACAATTTAAAGACGAAATTAGAGAATTCTGCAGAACATGCTGGTCTCACTGCTGCAGGAAAACAGGAAGCCTATGCACACTATCGTAATAGGAAGACCCGTCATAAAGAATTCAAAGAAGGAGACAAGGTAATTGTCCTAATTCCAGATAGCGACAATAAAGTCTATGCACGATGGACCGGGCCGGCTACGATTGTGAAAAGTAAAAACACGTACAGTTATTTGGTGCAACTACCTGATAATGGCGTTAGACATATCCATGCCAATAAGATAAGGGAATTCCAGGCATCAGCTAACAATGTCGGTGTTATTTATGATGCTGATGTTGACTTTGGAGAAATTGAAAACGTCCCCAGGATCACTCATTTAGACCCTGATCCCGAAGTGGACCTGACACACTTAGAACCTAGCAAGAGAATGGACGTTATAAAGATCCTTCGGAAACATTCCAGCCTTAGGTCAGGTGTTCCACGAATTGCTCACGTTGGAGAGCATAACATCAAATTGAAACCAGGAAGTGTACCGAAGAAGCAAAAGCCATTTCGAATCCCAGAAGCTTTGAAGGAAGAAGTCGATCGCCAGATTGAAGAATTATTACAACTGGGACTGATTGTACCTTCTGAAAGTGAATATGCACATCCAGTTGTATGTGTCTCGAAGAAAGACGGAACTGTTCGGTTATGTGTGGATTACAGATACTTGAATTCCCAGACTGAAACAGACTCATTTCCGATGAAAAATGCTACGGACTTTATTTATCAAGTGTCTAAAGCAAAGTACATCACTCTCATAGATTTACTGAAAGGTTACTGGCAAGTAAAGCTTAACCCTGATTGCCGGGACTTAACATCTTTCGTCACGCACCGAGGACAGTATGCATTTGTTGTCCTTCCCTTTGGATTACGTAACGCTGCCGCTACATTTCAAAGAACTATGAATAAGACACTTTCTAAGCACAAAGAGTACGCCGAGTCGTACATTGATGATGTTACGATTTATTCAGATGATTGGAATACGCATCTCAAACATCTTGACGCAGTTATGACGACCCTAGAAGAAGCTAACTTTACTATTAATTTTCAAAAGTGTGACTTTGCTAAAGGAAAGATCAAATTTCTTGGCCATATCGTAGGTTCCGGATCACACGAACCAGATCCTGAAAAAGTGCAGGCTATACAGAATTTAGAGCCGCCTAAAACCAAGAAAGATGTAAGAAGTATCCTAGGACTATTATCTTATTATAGAGCTTATGTTCCAAACTTTTCAGATATTGCTCGTCCTTTGACTACTTTAACTAAACGAAGAGCTCCAAACGATGTTGTGTGGCTAAATGAACATGATGTTGCTTTTGTTAATCTTAAGAAAGCAATATGTAACGCCCCTAAGTGTTATTCCCCGAATTTCAAGCTACCCTTCATAATATACGCAGATGCATCTTCTTATGCTGTCGGAGCATGTTTAGCTCAAAAAGATGAACAGGCCATCGAACATCCTATTGCATTTGCAAGCAAGAAACTGACTGAAGTGCAAGAAAAGTACGCTGTAATCGAAAAGGAAGCTTACGCCGTAATTTTTGCTTTAAAGAAGTTTGAGACTTATGTATTCGGCTCAGAAATTATAATCGTCAGTGATCATAATCCTTTGAAGTTCCTTACGAACTGTGCATCCCAAAGCCCCCGACTTCAAAGATGGTCTCTTGCTTTACAACGTTTTCATGCCACGATTACTTACCGTAAAGGAAAAGAACACTTGAATGCTGATTCCTTGTCACGTTTAAAAGCCGATCACTGGGAAGATAATTAATGACTTTTCATGAACTGAATGACTTTTAATGAACAATTTATTTTTCTTTATTATTAATCCTATATGTCTTGTCTTTTCCAGGAAATAGTAGATGTATCTCGCAGATGATGGAAAAGCTGTTTAATTTTTTTTTCTTATGTTTGATTGAAATGATTAGTATTGGTATATTCTTATTTTAAACCTTTATTTAGTCTGTTAGTTCTCAAAAGTTAAATATTTTAGCTCAATTTTTTTAAAAAATTTAGTATGTTTAGTGCCTTGCATATGAAGCTTAATTATCAGTTAATGTCTAAAACCTTTTAAAGTATGGGTTTCATTTTTTTTTAATTGTTTATGTGTTATGCTTTTAATAATCTCATGTCTCATTTTTTTTTATTTCTCATACATGTTTGTTATCAAGGTGAATGTTGTTAATGTGATGGTATATATATATATGTAAGAAGCAATTTGATTTGTCTTCAAGAAGACCCAATCAAATCTTTTAGAGGGGAGGTGTCAGGGACGGGGCTATGATAGCGCCCCTCCGCCTCTCAGGCGCATAACCCTGTCGCCATTTATCGGCACAGCGCATCCTAAGTTCAGTTGAATGGAGAAACTCAATCACGCAGGTCATACCGACAAGCGGTAGCCTGACCCCTTACGAACGTCTCTGTTTTATTCCTATCCTGTTGTTTTGTGTGAGTGTTTTTGTTTGCGTCAATAAACGTTCGTCTTTGTGTTTACGAATGAAGATTTTATGTGTCCAGTTGTACATGACAAAAGAACCACGCCAGGTTACGATAATATGGAATGAAAATGAAATAAATGCATAAAAGTTTAAACATGTGCGTAGGTTTCCATATCAAATAATGTTTATTTTATTTAAATGATTAACTTTTAGAAATTTAGTACCATTAATTTAGAGCATACAAGATGCGCTAAAATTCATTAGGAACAGAACTAAACTGTCGGTTGGTGATGAACATTATTTTTAGGCATAAAAAATATGTTGTGTAATTATTACAAGACCGAATTGTAAAACTGATTATATAAAATAAAGATGACGATAACAGACTATGTTGTATCGTGAAAAAATATTACATGCAATCAAAAGCATGATTACTTACTCTGGAACACAAGTTAAATGAATTAAATACATGTAACAATGCTTTTCTTTTAATGTAGTTTGCCCGATAACGTGTTTTTCCAGTTTTTTTATGTATTTGTCTTTGATCTACGGTAAAATGTCATTGTATAATAATTAAGAGTATCTGTAAAAATGTGACTTTTGTTGAGTCGAGTTACTACTAGTTCTAACCCGTACGTTGATATTTTTTTTTGGTAAAAATATATATGGATATATATATATATATATATATATATATATATATATATATATATATATATATATATATATATATATATATATATATATATAAATATATATATAATTATATATATAAATAATATAATAATATAAGTATATATATATATATATATAAATATATATTTTTTTGTAAATATATATATAGGTGATGAGTCCCCTTAATTTAATATATTATTACATTTAGAGATCAATATTATGTTACAAAATTTTAAAAAATCTTTTTTTATTGGAATTCAGGCACATTACCTAAACATTTATGTTACCAATTTGTTAATGATACCATTTCTAACAACGTTTTCCCTGTTTCGTATGAAGTACAAAATTATTCTTTGCAATGTCAATACAAATGTAGGCGTGCAATATATATTATGATTAGGAGTGATATAAAATGCCCCTGGCTGTACTTATCCGTAAAAGAAATTGCTCCCTAGTTACGACACCATGAATAACAAATGTTTCAAATAACTGACATATACTCCTTTCTGAAACCTCACAGCAAAGCTGAGGTTTTCTTATCGATTTCCATTTATCGAACAAAATATCACAATCTTAATACAGGCCAACATTACGCACTTAAGATGGAAAACATGTAGCTTATTGGACTAAAAAAAAGCTCAAATACCCCTCGCGCAGAAACAAAAGTTATTAATGGATTTCGGCAGAGGCGAGCAGAAATTAGATATATTGACAACCAATATAAAGATACAACATACTCATCTTCGCAAACATGTATTTTGTATTTACTCACGGCGGGGATTTATCTCAAAACACAGATCTTTTTAAGAATCTAAATTCCGATTTATTACAAAGGGGGAAAATATGTCTTTTCAATCGGAATTTCTTATCAGAAAACGATTTGTCAAGTGACTGAGAGGCGACATATTTATTGGTACATGAATCATAATTTCTTTATTTTTTTAAACTTTTATCAGTTTCTGATCATTTTAAACTTTCTTTTTTGCACTTAATCACCTAAACTAAACTGCTCGCCAATACTTGAGAATGTTTTTTTAGGTCTTTCAAATAATCTTTGGTTATTATTGTAGATATTTCGTAATTGTAAATAATCAATGGTTATAATTGTAGATAATATTTTTTTGTATCTGAACACCTAAGCCCCTTAACTGTAAACCTCATATTGGTTTCAGATATTTTTTAACTATATTTTGCACGTAATCATTTAAACTAACATACTCGTCCAAATCGGAATTCTTTGTAAAAAATATTATAAGCAGTCAAAAGCATGTCTACTTATTCTGGCACACAAGTTAAGTGAATTAACTACGAGTAAAAATAATTTTCTTTTAATGTAGTACGCCAGATAACGTATTTTCGCAGTTTTTTATGTAATGTCTTTTTGTGCATGTGTTTGTGCATTGCAAATGTTTTTGGTATAAGTAAAATATTTTGAATTTGCTTTTGTCTGAACATTTATTCCCTTCAGCTGTAAATCTTCAAAAGGTCTGTCAATTAAAACTATTTTTTCTTTCTTACATGAAGTACAGTTCAGTACAATCTGTTTATAACGATTTATACTTATTCTACATTTTATTGTGAATGTTGATGTTTAGTAAAAAACCGGGAAAAAAGAAATCAAACCCTTAGAATTCAAACTAATTTTTAATATTCAACGAATAGGAAGGTTTAAGAAAATTTTAATAAACTATTTCATTCCATATTTACTGTAAGTTAACACCTTTAGGGACCTTCTTTTCGTGCATATTTAACCGTTATTCTAGGCATTAATTACGTAGAATAGGTACGTCTTATACATATCTTACCGTTACTCACGACGTACAGTGCAACGAAATGTTCTTGTTTATCTAGGAAATTACGTGCTTTGCCAAGGTATTGATAAAAAACTGTATTATGTTTTTTTTTGTGAAACATTGTTGAAAATTCGCCTTTTGCCAAAGATGTACAAGGTATTCATAAAAGCTTTGTTTGAAATAATTATTTATCAGATCAGTGGCGCACCCAGGATTTTTTCTTCTGGGGGCCGAGATGAACGGGTAAAAATATTTATAATGCAAAATCAATATTGATAATACAATTTCCATTTCTTTTGGGGGGCGGGGTAGGGCACCTTGCCCCCCCCCCCCTGGGTGCGCCACTGTATCAGATAGTTAATATTATTTGAATCAAGTGTCAATAAACTCTTACCAAAAAGTTCTTATTCCGAGGAAATGTTCGCCTGTGTTGACTCTACCGTAGCACGCACTTCAACGATGCTATTGGTCATTACAGGAAAACCTCGTTTATACGGATTAAGGGAACAAGGGACCTTTAATTTCATTCTTCTTTAATTTTCAATATTTTACTCTATATACCCATGAGTATAATCAATATTATTTTCTACAACATTGAAGATTCTTAGAATTTACAAATAAGTATTTTGTGGAGGAATAAGACCTGTTTATCAAAAAATTCTTCAAAAATGCTAGAATTTTTCAAAAGCCTCCATGCGTATACATTTTCTTCTGATATCTTCCAAATTTCTCAGAATTGTTAACGGAAGTGTTTTTTACAAAACTGTGCATAATTCTTTGAAATCACAAATATGTTTCAAATTTATAGAACATAAAATAATGAAAAAACATTAATAAAATAACTGGCAGAACAAAAAAAATTATTTAAGACTTTAGATTCATCCAAAAAGAAGTATTAGATGCACATTTATATTTATATACATATGGTAAACTTATAAAACAGAATTTAAGAATTTTAATTAATACAGAATGCGCATAGAGCAATTTGAAAAACGTTAGTATTTTTGAATTTTGTTTTTCAAAATCAGACATTATTGTGCAAAAAATTCGTTATTTTGAATTCTAAATGTTTTCATTTTAGTAAAATATAAAATTAATTATTCTCATTTTGTATGTAGAGTTAAAAATTGAAAATTTTAAAAATTCGAATTTGAAGGTCCCTTGTCCCCTTAACTGGGACCACAAGTACTCCGGAGAATCGAAAATCCGGCGAATCCGGGTAATATGAGTAATAAGCAAAACAAAATCCTTAACTAAGCAGACTTACCGTTTATTCCGATAAAAACTATGTTTTGTAACAAAATTGCAAGTATTTTTTACAAGACATTAAGAAATACAAAATAACTTTTCACATCGTTTCTTAGCGAAATCTAGTAAAGCTTTCTTAAACTCAACGAAAAGCGCTTTATTACCATAATTTATTGTAAATTCAATGCAGGACCTTTATATTGAATAAAACACAAAAGCGAATATTTGGCGTACTTGTAATTTCGTTCTTCCTGTCATAGTAGTTATAAGTTATTATCCAACGTGAACGTTAAATAAAAATAACGTCTGCAAATCTGATCTGGATTATCCGGTGATCCGGATCAAAGAGGACCTGATAAACAAGGTTTTGCTGTAATTCATTTCTCAGCTCCATAAGAGCTGCCAATACAGAGACATTCGTTCGTGTCTCCTATCCTTAATGTATTAATTAGGAAATTTAATTCCTTATTTCTCACTATTACCACAGCTGCCAGATGGGTGTTAAAAAGCGGCTTAAATGTCCTGATGAAACGTTTTGTCGATTTGCTACCTTACAAACATATTAGAACAATTTTCTTGTGATTGACTGACTGACTTACTGCTGACAGTCTTATTGACTGACTGATTGACTGACATGTAAGCCAGAGACTGTCGTAACGTTTTGAAACCCTTATTAACTTTTGCTACAATATTATTAGTAAAGCCTGCCTTGCCTTTCAAATATTTAAACACATTAGGGAGCTGTTCCCTCAATAATTTTACAGGGGTATATAGTCCCCCAGACAATCACTTCTTTCTCAAAAAATGTGCACTCTTTTGGTCATGTTTTCTGCTTTCATCGCTTATCAGCGGAAACAGAAAATACCAATGTTAATCCCTTAAAAGGGGTTGCCTAACACTTGGCGATAATATTCTCCATTTATCCCCTTTCCCCTAGTAGAACACACAAAATAACCCTTTGTCTTATAGCTTTGGCGGAGCCTGCTGGATACCGCTGGGTCGCCAAATTCCAGATGTTTTCCTCTTCACGTCACGTGACTGGGCCAGCACAGGAGCGAAGGTTTGAATGGCAAAAACAGATATCGTCTAGTCCCTGCCAACTAAGGATGTTTCTAGCACCCCTGTTTCCGACGCCCTGGAAGAAGCGATTTCAATGCCGTTACTGTATTCGATCTCGCCCGCCTGATCCTTGCTGACCGGAGACCATGCTCGCCCATCTACCATTTTGTAAATGGCAATAAGCCACTGGCCTTAAGCCTCCTATAACTAATTTAATTTAAAAATAAACTATGAAGTACTTCTAAATTATTAGACTTGTGTCTGTCACCCTTTTATCTTTTTTTTTCAGAATGACCAGCACTGGCCATGTTCTATAGCCACTAGATATTAAGATATGAAGTCCTTTCTTCCTATGACATTTTAGTACTCCATATGGACAACCAATTTCTACATAACAGAGACCAAACTGCTGGACCTAAAGAGCTGAAATTTTGAATGGCGATTCTTCTTATAGTTTAGGGGTGCACGAAGAAAGATTTTTGAAAAATTCTTCTTAGATTTTTAAAAATTAAATTTTAAGCTGTTTTTGTAACTTTTTTTAAGTTTGCATTTAAAATAATAATCTGAGGGCTATAAAACTTATATCACAAGTAAGAACATAAAAATTCCTTTAAAAGAAATCTCTTTCAATTCCTTACCTCCATTTTCTGATTTTTGGTGAATTTTTAAAAATTAATTTATAGAATTTAATCTATTAAATGCTGATCACGTGGTTTCTTTTCTTTTTGTGATACTTTAAACAAATTTTGCATCACGTGCATAACAATGAAACGGACAATTTTTTTTCTTGCTAATGCGGCGGACGATTGGACATTATCAAAAAAATATTAAAATGCAGTAGAATATATGTTCCTCAAACTGTACTATATTCTTTATTATGTTCTATTAGATGTAATTTGGTTATTTCCTTCTACATTATTTTGTCTATAAAAATTTTGCGATTTTTTTTATAAATATATATATATATATATATATATATATATATATATATATATATATATATATATATATATATATATATATATATATATATATATATATATATTTGCATCAATTTCATACATTGATCGTTGTATTTATTATACATACATACATATACATATATATGTATGTATATATATATATATATATATATATATATATATATATATATATATATATATATATATATATATATATATATTGGCATTAATTGCATACATTGACAGTTGTATTTAATTTAAATTTACTCCGTAGCGAAGTACGGGTATTCAGCTAGTTAAATTTATAAAATTAATGATATTATACTTCTTTTACGCTCGCTTCAAACATTTTGTATAGAGTTCATTAAATGTATCAGTATTATCACTGTTGTTGTTCCTAAAGTCCCTAGGGTCGACACGAAATAAAAAGTCATTAAATGTATTAGTATTTTAATACTAAATCTGAAGATCAGTGAAAACTAAAACCACATCATAAAGTTATTATAATTCATTCATTTATCTCTTAGGCATACTTTTAAAGTAAAAAACATTATTTTAGATATTTAAACTCAATCTTTAAATATTTTGTATTCAAATTTATCTAATTCAACAATTTAACATTTATCGTTATTAAATATTTTTCTAAGTAATTTTATCTGGGAACTCTAGAAACGAAATCCTATTTTGTGACTGATCTCTGCTTAGAGAAGAATATATTATAAAATTTAATGATTAATTATTTTTCAGTAAACCATGTCCCGTTTTAGGAGAAAATTGTTTTAATGTGTTTTTACGGTATTTATAGACATATCTCACTATCGAGCATCGATGTGCAATATTTCGCTTTTATGTGGCTGTTCACTGTTCATTGATCAATTTTTAAATACACTGCTCAAAAAAATTAGGGAAGCAAGAAAAGAAGTTAAGAAAACCGTGCGCGACAACTACATATTGGCATAAAATTGATAGTACACGCGTATCAATGCGCAATACAGAAAAAGACGTAAAAAAAATTGTAATTAAGGTTTAATTCTTTGAAATTATGGAAAAACCATGAAAAGATGATTTAGGGCAACAATTTGGTTACATGTAAACGATAAAAAAAGCATTGTTTAGAAATGATGCAAGATTTTTAATATAGCGTGTGGTTTCCTCGAACAGCTAAGTCTGCTGCACACCTGTTTTCCATGGATGCGATGATGTTATCGATAAGACTTTGGGGAATACTGTTCCACTCCTCAAGAAGTGCAATCTCCAAGTCTCGGAGAGTAAAAGGAGGCCTTGGTCTCGTAGCAATGCGTCGTCCGATTCAGGTCAGGAGAGCACGCTGGCCATTTCATACTCTGTATTGTTTCAGCTTCAAGTATGTTCTCCACAAGACGGGCCGTCAAAGTACCATTCCGAATGATATGCAGGTCCGTACGTCCACCTATGCTGATTCCACCCCATACCATAAAACCAGCTCGTCTGTATTGTGACCTTTCACGAACGAATGTGGGGTTATTTCGAGTACCCCTTTCCCTCCATACCAAAACACGTCGGGTGTCACACTCCAGACTGAATCGGGACTCATCTGTAAACAGCACTTGGCTCCAATCATGTTGCTCCCAATCTCGATGTTCAGCAGCCCATCTTCTTCGAGCCGCACGGTGGCGTGAGGTCAACGGAATGCAGACCATTAGCCTACGTGCATAGAGACCTCCCTGATGAAGCCTATTACGTACCGTTTGGCTGGACACCCTTCGTCCTGTTGCCAAGAGCAACTCTCTTTGCAGCTGAGTAGCATTGTCTGTTCTGTTTCGACGAGCTGTTAACAGTATATACCGGTGATCAGTTGCTGTAGTGGCGCGTGGCCGACCTTACCCTGGTCGACGTCTAACATTCTCTGTTTCTTTGAATCGATTCCAGAACCTTGCAACGACACTTCTGGCGACTCCAACAGCGTTTGCCTATAATACGCCATGCCATGGATTCCGGTAAATCACGTTGTTGAGACATTTTCAAGTCACCTTTTCTCAAAAAGAATAAATGAGCAATCGAATTTCACAGTTAAGGCAGTGAAACAGACGTTTCTGCAACATCCCGATTTCCGCCCTTATGTTCTTTTTCTGGTTTTTGACGTCATGAACTTTGATTTGCATATGAAGTTTTCTTCTTCTGCTTCCTGCTAGGCTTTAAATTATGGACGATTTATTTTATGTTACTTATCGGTGTAAGTATTTGCGTAATTTTGTTAAAACCATGTGCTCCCCTAATTGTTTTGAGCAGTGTACTTTATACAAGGGTGTCTTGTGAATCATTCTCTGAATTTATTTTAGATTTTCTTATTTCACACTTTTTAATGTGGCTAGGGAAAACTGTAAAATGGGTTGATTATTTTTATTTACAACTAGCTGAAAATCCGTACTTCGCTACGGATTACATTCAAATTAAATACAACGGTCAATGTATGCAATTAATTCCAAATATATATATATATGACAGGCGTGTGGTTTGCATTAGCAGTCATCATGTTAATACTGGTGGCGAGTGGTAAGTAGTCTAAATCCAATTAATAAACATAGTTCAAGCTTTTCCAATTTATTTCATTTTCCAGCAACCACTGATCCAAGTAACGCATATTTGAGCTCTCGCCATTCTCAAATTAGGGACCCAGCTGACACGCGTCCACTAGCAATGAATTAAATCCCGCCGTCTGATTACACGCTATTGTTTTTCTCCATCCAAAGCCACCGCGCATGCCTACATGGTCTGTGACGCATACACCGGAGTTGGACCATAGGCGTGGCCACAGATGTCAATCACTCCAAAGGGAAATTCCCCGATATTCCCCGATATCTCTCGATGTATTTCGAACCAAGATATGAGAATAGTGGCGAATTACGCCACGACAATAAATTAATTACTAAGCCCCCTTTAAATTTAGAATAATTATTTCGTTCCCGCTTAAGTCCGACATATATATATATATATATATATATATATATATATATATATATATATATATATATATATATATATATATATATATATATATATATATGTGTGTGTGTGTGTGTGTGTGTGTGTGTGTGTGTAAGTGTAAGAAATAGATCCAGTAATTATTATTTTTAATGACTCGTCCCTCACTTTGAGTACAACCCCAACAAATCAGAGTCAGGAGTTTGTAGGGTAACCGGTTTTTCTCGTCGAATGTCCTGCTGGAAATGTTTAGTTATTCCGGATTGGCAACAGTTGGAGATGAGTGATTTAAGATTAGCTCTGCAGTAGAAGAACCTTGGTGTGTGATGGTGATACGTGATGTTCTCTAAACCAGCATGGTTATTTTGCAGTTAATGGAATTAATAAACTTATCAAATTAAACAAGTTGATTTCTCTCCTTCGTCCAAATCACGACATATATACATAGATACATACATACATATATATATATATATATATATTAATAATAAATACAACGATCAATGTATGTAAATGATGTAAAAAAACCAACAAAATGTATTTCTAAAATCGTAATGGATATTTTTATAGACAAAATAATGAAGAACAAAATATTCAAATTAAATCTAATAGAACATACTAAAGAATATAGTACAATTTGAGGAACATTTCTTTCACTGTATTTTCATATTTTTTTTGCTAATGTCCAATCGTCTGCCGCATTAGTAAAAAAAACATATTTTTTGTCAATTTATTCCGTTTTTATGCATGTGAAGTATCACAAAAAGAAAATAAACCACGTGATCAGCATTTAATAATTTAAATTCTAAAAATTAATCTTTAAAAATTCACCAAAAATCAGAAAATGAAGGTAAAGATTCGAAAAATATTTCATTTTAAAGGAATTTTTATGATTTTTTTCGTGATATAAATTTTATGACCCTCGGATTATTATTTTAAATGAAAACTTTAAAGAATGTTACAAAAACAGATTAAAAATTTAATTTAAAAAAATGTAAGAAGAATTTTTAAAAATCTCTCTTAGTTCACTCCTACACTATAAGAAGAATCTCCGTGCAAAATTTCAGCCCTTTATGTCCAGGGGTATGGTTTTTGCGTTATATATCAGTGAGTGAGTGAGTCAGTCAGTCGGTCAGTCAGTTACAGAACTGTTTTATATATATAGATGCAGTGGGCTCGTCGCCAAATATCCTTGGCCAGTTATAGCCAATACTCAGTTATAGGCGCAAAATAAGGTATTCAAATAAAGTGAGATAACATTGAATCAATATTGTAAAGATGACAAAAAGTCTCTAAGCCTTCCAGTAACGAGATAAGAAACAATATTTAAAATTTCTTTCCTATCAAATGCATCCTTTTTCTGCTTTTGGCTCCTCTATAGATATTCCCAGAAGGCTCTTTAACACTATTTAAATTGGCCATCACTGTTATATAACGTGATAGTCAAACAAACTCAAAATTTACGTATTTATTAACAGCCACAGTTAAAATTTCAAGGTAGTCTGATCAATAAGTTTTCTTTTATTTTCATTTTGTCTATAAAAGAAAATAATTTCTAGCTCGGAAATCAACAATTAACCTTCTGCTTTCCATATAAATTACATTTATATATCTAAGCCAGGTTCCTTCGTATTAACCCCATTTCGTCCTCACCTGCGTAAGGCCACTCACAGTACGTGACTCCTGATTAAAATCACTGAATAATATATTTTTGCTTGTTCCCATCTGTAACAATCTCTCTCAGCTACACAATTAAAATAGTTTTTACTTCTTGCTTAAAAAGCAGCTTTTATAGTCCGGGGTATCAAGCTCGGGACCTTCTGCTTCCAGACCGGATTGGTTAACCTTGACAGCACCGAGCTATGTCACAATCTTCCTCGGTGATCCACTAAAAACAATAACAAAGGGTTGTATCTATCAATATTATCGCTAGTATTTATTTTTAACAATTGCATCTCGATCATGGTTAATTTAGATTTTCGTGGACTTCATTCTTTTCTAGTTTGTCAAAAATAACTATCGTTTTGAATTTTGAAGACTACTTTTGCACTAAAAACCTGCATGTTTATGAAAAACGTTACTGTACTGTTTCTTTTATTGCTCTATATTTAACCGCGTTTCATAAATTTTAGTAATTTTTTTCCTCTTTCTAAATTTTGTGGACATATCACATGATATACTGTAGATCAGGGATTCCTAGAGGGTCCAGGTGGACTCCTTGGGGGTCTATAGTATTTCAGGGATCTATTGGGGGTCTATGATCAATTTTTCTGTTTTAAAAATTAATTAAATTTTTTAGCATTGTAATTATTAGATAATAATATTCGTTTTAATATGCATCAATACAAATTTGCATAGGGCGGAGTGATCCTCGCATCTTGAGTCGAATGTCATTAGGCTTTTGTATATGCCTCAAATGCCGCCGTTAGCTTTTATTTGTGTACCAACACTAGGCAGAACTGGGGAAATCCACTGGACCTTAAACACCACATGGGTCCTCCTGATGCAGCAAATCAGAAGCAGTTTCGTTTTTCTCTTGGCTACGTTTGTGCAATTACAATCTGTATTTCTGAAATCGTGTTTATATTTGTGAAATTAAGAATGAAAATAGTACAAATATAATTAAACATAAACCTAATGAACCACTTTTTTTCTAATTTTTTGTTCATATTCTCAGTCAAATTGTTTCCTTTGAGTGTTTTATATGCAGTATTATAATTATGTTGTAGGCTGTAGGTATATTATGCAGAAAATGTGAGGGGTCGATGAAGAAAATCATTCTTTTAAAAGGGGTCGATGTAAAAAAAAGGTTGGGAACCCCTGCTGTAGAAAATGATTAAACTGTAGAAGCAACAGAACATTTAGAAAATTGTTTTATTAAATAAATAAAAATATGTTTCCTAAAATATGCTAAACTCTCCCTAGATTTTCTGGACATATTTTATACAGATTCCTCGACTTTTTAAACGGCCATATAGTTATCGGTTATATTTAATATACATTGAATAACGAAACTATGTTAAATTTTAAAAATTGTATTTCCAATTTTTAAAAATAAGTCATAAACTTAAATCTACATCATTACTGTTAATCCGTATTTATTCAGATTTACCGATATTGGTTTCCCTGTAAATAGCTGAAACTCTGAAATAGAAGTCCGTTACCAATGACCACAATCACACCCCTTTACATTTGATTGAATGCGGCTCATTTGTATTAAGCCAGTCCTTGGTCATTTGCAACTGATAGACATGTTTTGGTGCCCAAGTAGAACACACGGGAAGATGATTTATGTGGGCAAATATATCTAGGTGGGCTGACTAACAATGTACATGGCTTGAAAGACATATCTTTCACAGAGAAGGAGTGGCATGAATTCAATATTTATAACACACTAGCTGAATACACGTATTTCGCTACGAAGTACATTCAAATTAAATACAACGGTCAATGTATACAGTTAATAACAAAAAAAAATATATTTATAAAAAAATCATAACGGATATTTTTATAGACAAAATAATGTAGAAGAAAATATTCAAATTAAATACAACGATCAATGTATGCAATTAGTTTGTATGTTTAATATCCATAAAACATACTCATTTGAATTAAATTCTTAAAAATTTCCATCTCAATTTGTCTAGTGGTTAATTTTTTTCTTTAACCGTATTTTAATATTTCTTTCGTGAATTTATTTCGTTGTTATGCACGTAATGCAAAATTAATTTAAAGCATCACAAAAGAAAAGAAACCACGTGATCAGCATTTAATAAATTAAATTTAAAAAATAATCTTTAAAAATTCACCAAAAACCAGAAAATAGAGGTACGGATTCGAAAAAGACTTCATTTTGAAGGACTTTTATGATCTTTCTCTTGATATAAATTTGATAACACTCAGATTATTATTTTAAATGCAAACTTAAAAAAAGTCATAAAAATTTTATTTAAAAAAATCTAAGAAGAATTTTTCAAAAAATTTTCTTAGTGCACCTGTCCACTATAAGAAGAATCGCCATGCAAAATCTCAGCCCTTTAGGTCCAGTGGTTTGGTCTGTGCGTTATCTGTCAGTCAGTCACAGAACTGTTTTATATATATAGATAATAAAGGCACTCAAAAATTCCCAAAAACTCAGGCATATTAAACCAAATGACATCACATCAAAAGGGGGTGGATGAGTTAAGGATATATCCAATATTTACACATTTTTGTTTCTAAGGTATATCAGTTTATTTGAAATTCATTAAAATATTCATCGTGTAGTTCTACTCTATATGTGATTGTTGTCAATGATAATTTTTACATATATACAATTAAAATTACATACAAAATGGAAATTTGTATATGATAAATATCCTGCCACTTTTTTGTGAAGCATTTTCAAAGATATTTTGAATAGTTTAATTATCAGCACTTATATTGAAAATATCAGAAGCAAGATGATTGGATGGTGTTACGCAATGAGGAACCAACTCACAGAGGTCAAACGATGAGTTATTTGCTGGTAAGGTTCACCGCCTGCTTATCTGTCTTAATTACTATTATTATTATTGGCGAACCAAGCATTTGCAACTGAATATTTTATTTAATTGTTTATTAAAAATAAAATTTGCTCAGTTTGAGTGTAGAGTGGAAGGGTTCATTTTTTCCATACTATTAACCATATTTAACCATGTTTGTGAAATAAAAGATAAATTTACTTTACATTCTACCAGTAATCATGCATGCGGTTACTTAACCACCTTTCTTGTATTAAGTACTGAACTTGTTCGCATCCCTTTCGGAAGTTCAAACAACGTTCTTCAGAATATTACCCAAATACATCTTTAACGACACCTTCACTTATAAAACACATATTCGTCTACGAAAGCAAACAGTTTAAAAGATTTCTAAGAAATCTTCTAAATGTTTATGACATTTTAAAATGATCAGAATAAAATACGCTTGTTTCTTGAATTTTTTTTAACTTTAAAAGTTAACATGCTAAAAAAATTAATTATTAATAAATTCACCATTTTATGGTGTATTCACGTATTTAAAAAAATCTAATTTTGAAAGTAGATTTAATTAATTTCAGACAAAGCTATTCTAAATCCTCCATCTTTAGAAATGCCGTTCAACTATTAATGAGCTAATTAGTTTTCAACGAGATTTGAAGGAAATAATAGAGTATGCTAATATTGGATTAAAATTCATAGAAAATAAGCGTTAAAAGATAGCATTAAAATAACAATTAGTTTTTTTCCCAACTTTCTAGGGATTAATGAAACATAAGAATCTAATTTGTTAGCATTTATAAACAATAGAAGTTTTCACATTCGTTAGCTTAAACATGTAAAACACAGAATAAAATGTGTTTAAAAACCTGAATTTGAATAATTAAGGAATAATTATTTTTTGAGATTAATGAAGAACTATGTTCAGAAACAGCACGATTTAATGTAAAAAAATCTCAGTTTTATGATTTTAACTTGAGGATAGGTAAAAATAGGAGGTGGTGGGCACGAAAATGGTTGCAATACCCGGTATGGGATACGTAAATGTTATAGGGATATTTATTATTTGAAATTGTATTATTACTTTCCTTTATGGATATTTTTGGTCTTAGCAAAAGTAGTAAATAAAGGAATAAAGTATCATTTTTACTTACTTTCAGAAAAGAAAAATGATTCCCATGAAACTAAAATAATATTTCATTTCCTTCATGCTAACTTTTCAGCATTTATTAAAAGTAGTATCTAATGGCCTAATACATTCCAATCAGAAATACAGGATGTCCGGGCTAAGGGTATCCAAAAGTCATGACTTATTTTTACAGAAATACCCATTAGAATTTTAAAAAAATATTTAAATATAAAGAACATATCACCAAATTTTAATGTAAATCATAGATTTCGATCATAGTATCATAGATTTCGATGTGTGCAACTTTTGTAGCACGACTAACGTCTAAATGTTAATCAAGTTCTCTCCAAGTGTTTCGTAAAAGTCATGACTTATTTCTACAGAACTACCTATTAGAAATAAAAAAAAATTTAAATCGAAAGAATATATCACCAAGTTTTAATATCAATCATAGACTTCGATCATAGTTTCATAGATTTCGATGTGTGCACCTTTTGTAGCGACTAACATCTAAATGGTAATCGAGTTCTCTCCAAGTGTTTCGTAAAAGTCATGACTTATTTTTACAGAACTGCTCATTAGAATTTAAAAAAATTTAAATAGAAAGAACATATCACCAAGTTTTAATATCAATCATAGACTTCGATCATAGCTTCATAGATTTCGATGTGTGCACCTTTTGTAGCACGACTAACGTCTAAATGGTAATCGAGTTCTCTCCAAGTGTTTCGTAAAAGTCATGACTTATTTTTACAGAACTGCCCATTAGAAATTAAAAAAAATATTTAAATAGAAAGAACATATCACCAAGTTTTAATATCAATCATAGATTTCGATCATAGTATCATATATTTCGATGTGTGCACCTTATGTAGCACGACAAACGTCTAAATGGTAATCGAGTTCTCTCCAAGTGTTTCGTAACATACCAGGATTTATTACACGAATTGCTTGAATGATACGCTTCTTGAACTCATTCACAGTTTCAATTTTTTTTATATACAACGGATTTAAGGAATCCCCCAAGCAAAAAAGTCTAATAACTCCAGATATGCTATGAAACACTTGGAGAGAACTGGATTACAATTTAGACGTTAGTCGTGCTACGAAAGGTGCCCACATCGAAATCTATGATACTATGATAGAAATCTATGACTGATATTAAAACTTAGTGAGGTGTTCTTTCTATTTAAATATACATTTTTAAATTTCTAATAGGTAGTTCCGTAAAAATAAGTCATGACTTTTGGATACCTTTAGCAAGGATACTCTGTATTTGCAAAAAATTGTCAGTGCATTAAGTCAAATAACGGACCGTAACAATAGCAAAGTCCTGGGCAAACATGCATAGTGTAACCAGATTGCATGAAGTATAATTGTCTTAATTGACTATTTAATTAAATTATTGAATCTAATTCTTTAAGAAGGATCTTTAGTCCTACAGATAGATGTAGGTAGATATAGGAGGTAACGGGAATGCAAATAGTTGCAATACTGATTCTGGGATGCATAAATGTTATAGCGTAATTTGCAAAATTAAACTGAATAAGTTTTTCCTTTACGAATTATTTTGTTTTAGGCAAAAGTAGTCAATAAAGGAATAAAGTATTATTTTTACACATTTTCAGAAAAGAAAAATTATTCCTGCAAAACTAAAATAAGATTTCAATTTCTTTATTTTTTCAGATATTTATTAAAAAGAATAGTTCATAACTTAATACATCCCATGCAGAAATATTTACAAGAAGTTGTTAGTGTATTAAGTCATATAAAGGACTGTAAAAGTAATAACATTTTGGACAAACATGTGAAGTTCTTGTGGCCATAAAGCATGAAATAAAATTACCTCAATAGGCTACTCAATAAAGTAATCAAATCTAATGTCTAAAGAAAAAATAAACCTATTATTGCGAAACTAATTTCCAATGTTATGTTCATTTATGGATTCAGAAACTCTTTTACATAATCCGATTGTTCAACTCTTTATCTTTCTTCTTCTTTTTTTTCATCCTTAATTCTATCATTAATATTTTTTTCGTCTCTGCTTTCTCATTCTTCACTTTCTACTTTTCTTTTACACTTGTAAACACTTTTCCCCTTAAATTTTTTGTGAGTGTATACTTAGGGATAAAACCTTTAGTCGAATATATACGAAATTTTTGTCATTGTAAAATCATTATTTTCTAAGTACAGTAAACAGGTAGTTGCTTTAATATTGTGTGTACTGTGCTGACGTTTTCCATTTAAATTTCACAAGAATTGTTACTAACTGATTCCTAATGTTTCTAAATACTGCTAAAATGCTACTTACAGCACACACACACACACACACATATATATATATATATATATAATACATTTTAAAGTGATAACCTAAGATTTTTCAAATCGGTGTTTTCCGCGTGGCAACAGATTAAGCATAGCAACAGGTATCCTAGTAACGAATGAAGCAGTTTCTATGGTGACGATAAGTTTGTTCCAGTCTCTCAGTAAAAAGTCCTAGAAACCACGATGCAACCGGTTAGAAGTAATATGTGTTCCTCTTGGAGTATTGTAAAATTGTACATACTTATACTTAAATGTACTAATGAATATGTTCAGCTAAAAAATACTACTCTTGGCATTAATACCTAAGTCTCATTTAAGAGCAAGTTAACTGAATGGCACGAAATATATATATATATATATATATATATATATATATATATATATACACCCGATGTATAAGTCTTACTTCAGAATTATTTATCATTAACAAAATATAAATATACAGTGATTTCCGCTTAAAAGAATCACGTTTGTTATTACTGTTTTTGATTCTTATAAGCGGTTGATTCTTATAACCGAAACTTCCCTTTGGACAGGCACACATACACAAATATATACTTGTACATATATATAAACACACAGGCACATATATACATAATTTACCAATAAATACTCTTTAATTTACGTTATTTATCATTTATTAAAATTATTTTTTATAATTTTAAAAATACTCAATTTCTAAACAAATACTATAACTCAATTTCTAGACCTATAAGTAACAACGCATGATTATAAAATCAACAAGAGGCAGCTTCTCTTTGAATACACTTTGGAAGAGCATCATATCTAATTAACAAGTTCTGTTTTTCAGAAAAACTAAGAGTTTTCCTTGTTTTTATCATATTTGAATTCGACTATCAAAAAGTTCTAACACTAACTGGCAATTTTGTTAGAAAACTAAAGTGAATACTAGCGACGAATGCTTATTACAGTCTCAGACGAAGATTCACTTTATAGCTTACGTTTCACGGTTTGATTCTGAATCAAACCGTGAAACGTTTGATTCGGCATCAGGTTATCTGATTCAGCAAAATGGATCCGTTTACGTTTCACGGTTTGAAGTGCTGAATCCACTGTCCCGTTTGCGTAAGTGATGGTGGACACTTCGCGGAAGATTTATCTGTTTCAGGGTGTAGAAATCCGCAACCAGGAAGTAAGTGGTGGGAAAAAAGGAGTGCCTGTCTGGAGAAAAGTGAAATCGGACCCGGGAAGATTAGATGCCCCTGGGTATAGCTAATAAGACAGTGTTTAGCAAAAACGTATAAGGAGAAACTCTTATGTTATGTCTAAAGGAATGTATTTTACGACTGTTTTCCACCGCAAAGTTTTATCAATCTTTCTTTTCAAAAACTTAAGAAATAATTTCGTACCTTTTGAGAGTTCAAGTAGCATTTTTTAGAAAAATGAAAGGAAGGCGAAGATTGCAAACTGATTCTTCTAACTGGTTGATTGATTCTTTAAAGCGGAAATTTTAACATGAAAATAATACATTTGTGTTTGTTTTTGCGATATTGATTCTTATAACCACTGATCACTATAAGGGGTGGTTACTGTATATGCAAAAACAGTCCGATATTAAAAATATTATTGAAAATGTAATCATTAAAAGAGGCACAGTGTACCTAAAACTACCTCACTACCAGCGTAAAACACATTTTCTCCACCAGTATTTAACATGAAAATTTCTACATTGAAACTTACATACTGAATCCCTATTTTCCCTTTAAAGTTGTGATAGAAATAAACAAAGTTGTGCTAGGAATTCGTGAAAGTTTCCAATTTTAACCATTTTCTGAAAATCAACCCACGTGAAACCAGCTCGGGTGTCCTCCATCTTCCATTTATTCTCTTATGTCTGATATTGTCCAAGGTTGAGAGGAATGAATAGCTTGCAAAATTTATTGTGAGGGATTAATTGAGTCCCCTAACTTCAGGACAGCTCTCATTAAGTTTTCTCTGTACTCAAACAAATGATGATGAGAGTTCGTGTTATTCTAAATGAGGCACCAGTGTCGTAATTTTCATATACAGGTATATGGTTTGAATTAGAATGAATGCACTCAGGTCATAATGGCTGAATTATCTCAGTACAGAATACCCCGCTAAAAAAATACAGAACGCCTTTGAAAACATTCGTCAGTGAAAATGACGTAAAATAAATGATTACAAGATAAAAAGAACTTTTTATATACCATGTTTTTAAATTTTCTGTTGAATCATACAAACTTGACAATTGTATGTATTAATAAATACTTTAATTTTTTTTTGATGAATTATCCCATCAACTTGAAAGAAAGTGATCAAATGCGTAATCAATCGTTTAGCTCGAGAATTCGAAGTTAACTTGTGTTTAACTTTTCCCGTCCCGGGCGATAGATGGCGGCACCATTCTACAAAACAAAATTAACTGAAAATGATTCAATTCTGCTTAAAGATGGCTTAACGTAATAAAAGAATGCATTGTCATCGTGTTCTGAGCTATTCTAAAAGTTTCAAATGTCTAGCTGGTCGGTAAGTTAGTTAAAAATCAATTACAAGATTTATACGGGACAAACAAACAAACAAGAAAGCGAGTTAATAAAAACATGGTAAAAAGCAATCGTCCTTAACCCTCTAATGGTACAGTGGTTTAGACGAAATATACAGTACGGTAGTGTCGGATCCGACCCGATCTCTTTTTTGATGAGGTTTTTAATAGAAATAAGTACACAACAAGAATTTTTGTTGTATAATAACATTTATTGAAAATATTTTACATGAAATAAAACCCTTTTTGTAGAAAAAAATGACCAACGAATTGTCATTTTGCTAAACAAAAAAAAAAATCTTTGGCATTGACATAGAAAATTGTATATATTAGATCTAATATGTAATTTAGTCTACCTAGTTTAAGATGTCAGTGAAACCAATTTTCCGAGCAAAAATATGTTAAAAAAATATATACTGACATTTTTGGCCTTCAAAATCGAAATAAAATTTTTTAAAAAACTTAAAATTAAAAAAGAATTCAATAATGACTATTGATCATGAATAATGGTTTTCAACAAAGACACTCGCGTTTACTTATTCCTATATCTAGTAGGGTGGTCTAGTAGGTGTATCTGGTAGGGTTCCTTGCCAATTCGATCTCTTGAAATAAGAGGGGAGAGTACTGGAGGAGGAAGACACACCCTTGGGTCGGATCTGACTCGCACCGTAACGTTAGAGGGTTAATTTACCTTGAAACAGCTTCTGAGTTCACAGACCATAAATATATCCATTCAAATAACATCCCCAAAAATACAATATACATAAATTAACGTTCAAATACTAGACTGAGAAAAATACAGACAGCATAAAAGGAGTTGTAATGTCATGTGATGTCTGTACGTATCATAGTTTTCTTCTTCATAGTAAAGTAAACATTAAGAACACTTGGTCACACGTGATTACGGTAATGGTGTTAAATCTTGTGGTCGGAAGCTATGGCAGTCTAATGTACAGGAGAGAGATATAAAGATGTAACAAAGAAAGGATGCCAGTCAGCCGATAACATCTCCTCCTATTCTAGAGGTATCAGCACAGGCAGATCACAAATGTATATAAACCTTCTTCAATGCAAAGACAAACCTAAACGACATTTTTTTATTTCATCATTTTCGCACTGGGGCAAATCCTTGTCAGATTTTTTATGGTAAATTTTTTATGGTAAACTCCTACATTATAAAGCAAGTGTTACATAGATTTCCCGTAAAATGAAGTTTCGTTAAGTGAGAGATACCAGTTTTCTAAGACATTATTGACTGACTGACTGACATATAACGCACAAACCAAACCGCTGGACCTAAAGGGCTGATATTTTGCATGGCGATTCTTCTTATAGTGTAGGGGGTGCAATAAGAAACATTCTTGAAAAATTCTTCTTAGATTTTTTTAAATTAAATTTTAAATCTGTTTTTGTAACTTTTTTAAAGTTTGTATTTAAAATAATAATCTGAGGATTATATAGTTTTTATCACGAGAAAGACCATAAAAATTCCTTTAAAATGAAATCCTTTTCGAATCGTTACATCGATTTTCTGATTTTTGGTGAATTTTTTAAAGATTCATGTTTATAATTTAATTTATTAAATGCTGATCACGTGATTTCTTTTCTTTTTGTGATACTTTAAACTAATTTTACGTCACCTGCATAACAACGAAATAAACAAAAGAAATATTTTTTCCTTGCAAATGCGACAGACGATTGGATATTATCCAAAAAAATATTAAAATACAGTAAATGATATGTTCCTCAAACTGTACTATGTTAACTGTACTATATTCTTTGGTATGTTCTATTAGATTTAATTAGAATAATTTCTCCTACATTATTTTGTCTATAAAATATCCATTACGATTTTTTTATAAATATTTGTTTTACATCCATTGCACACATTGATCGTTGTATTTATTATATATATATATATATATATATATATATATATATATGTGTGTGTGTGTGTATATATAGGCATTAATTGCATACATTGACCGTTGTATTTAATTTGAATGTCCTCCGTTGCGAAGCACGGGTACTCAGCTAGTCTATTATATATTTTTGAATCAACTTTTCACGATGTTCCATTTCCCTTTTGCAACTGTCACAAGAAAAAATATTTCTAATAGTAATTTCTCAATCCACCTAAAACTCGCTTTAGTCACCAATTCTGAAGCGGTGACCCGCAGTATTGCTTCCCACACGATAACGTTTATGAAATGCGTTGGTGGAAGTTTCTCTGTTATCGCCGCTCGTTAAAATGTAACAAGCAGCGGGCGGTGTCAGAATTTGCCGAAAACTCGTCGCAGATGCATTATTTCCGAGAGACACGCTCATCTACTTACTTCATTGTTCATTGACGTTTTAAGGGAACCACTCTATTATATGCATACACGGAGATGAAGGAATTTTCTCGCAAAACGAATTACAAAAGCTTAATTGAGTTTTACCTGCTCCGAACACTTCATTACGTTCTCCGCGTTCTTTAAAGAGATTGACGGAAATCCCGGGATTTATTCGAAATTCAGAATAAGGGACGGTCTTTACACTAGGTGTAAACTCTGTGTTGAATGAAGTAAAAGAGAACAGGGTTTGTAAAATATTAAAGCAATGTTATAAATTCCCCTGTTACGTAACGTTTAATTTCTTTGTGGGGAAAGCAGTAAGATTGTCTAAGAAAAAATAGAATTTGAAAAAGATACTTTATGTTTTCGACAATGAGGGATGCGGACTTATTTTATATGCTAATTTTCTATGTGGCATTTGAGCAAATTGAACAAAATTTGTAAAATTTTGAAAGGTGGTAGATTTTGAGCAGTGTAAATGGTATAATTTGTATAATATCTTTCCTCTTATTTTATCTTCCAGACATCTACGCATGCAAGGATAAAATGCAATAAGTGTGATCTCTAAAAATAAATTCCAAGACTAAGCACATTTATTGAAATCAGTTGGTACCCGTCTAAACATGACGGCTAGGTAGTAAATGAATGTACTAATGCACAAATTATACTCAATGCATCATTGCCAAATGCTGAAAATCACAATAATGCGCAAAAACAAATTAATGTGTTTAAACGGCCTCGTTCTTAGTGAGTATCTAAAGCCAGATTTTAAAATGTCATTGAGCATGCGCAGAAAGCAATTTTTTAAATTGTAAATTATCGCTAATTAAACAGCTCGAAATGAACAATTTCTGCCAGGTTTAATCTTATGTTCCACAAACATAATTATCATAAAAATAAAAATGGCAGAGAGAGACCTAAAGAGACTCCTCGGAATAAACGTGTTTACCATTAAAACATATCACTGAGCATGCGCAGAATCAGTGAGACTCTAAAGACAGACTTAAACACGCCACTGAGCATGCACAGAAATCAATTTTTAATTGTAAATTATCGCTAATTAATAGAAATTGCTGTTACCAAACCAAATTTGACAAATCTACAGATTGCAATATTTCGTTTAAGACCAAAATGAAGAAAATTTATGCAGTAGTTTTCTCCCACGGACTGGCCAAAGAGTCGGCTTAGCAACTTAAATTTATAGATATCATTTCAATATGTAATTCATTTATATGCAATTTCCTTCCTCTCTCACTATTGCAAGTCACAAATGCAAGTTTGTCAGTGTTTCATCCAATACGATTCTCTATTTCATAGTGACTATAAAAGTGATTATTTTTTTTACATGTGGGCCTTTCTAACTCTTCTTCTGAATATATCCCAGCTCCCCTTAATTTTGCATTTATATTGCTTATAATACTTTCTGAACAGAGTTATGTATTTTTTTGTACTTTGGTTGAATAGTTAATTTTCAGGAAATATTTTTATGCTTGTACTCTGAATTTTCTTGAAATTTTTGTACTTTTGTACACTTAAGTTAACTTTGATAACCTTAATGACCTCGAATCCTAAAATGGATACATAACTTTATTTTCATGCATTACAGGAGTCTTTATTATAAATTTCATAAACTTTCGTCAAAAATTATGACGTGAGGAGCATTTTAAAGCCTTGCAAATCTGGAAATTACTCATTTTGAGAAAAATACATTTAAAACATGTTTTTTCGCCTACCTTTAATACTAACTTTTGTAACGCCACCAAGTTTTTATTTTACTTTTCACTACATATTTTAAATGCATTTCATTCCAATATTTACATGTTTTTAAAATATTAATACATCCCCCCAAAAAATTCCAATTTTTGCTCGATTTTTTGTAATTTGAAATATCCTTTTAATGATCCTGAAATGTCCGCTAACATAATGATCCTGAAATGGTCCGCTGTGTTCTTTGTCCGTTAACTCGGAACCAGATGGCAGAAAGATGTTGCTCGAAAAATTATCCGAAAACAGCTCAGTCTGTTGCATTCGCTTACCTCATTTCTTTTTGATAGTCGGTTCATCACATATCCGTTCAAATTAGTAGATAAGGGGGGAATACCGAAAAAGTTGTAATAAGCAGACAAATGAATAACAAAAAAAAATATATTTACTGCAACACCGCTTTATGCAGCAAATTCACTTCTCCCCCCTTCAATGTGACCACCGTCCTGGTGGACGACACATTGTATCCTGAACATTAAATTCTCAGTGGCATAATATGTCACCAGGATTGGTCATCACGATCCGAGATATGTTGGTCTTTAGGGCCGCGAAGTTAGAGACTCCACCAAGATACACTTTGCACTTTAAATAACCCCACAGAAAGAAGTTACATAGAATATGTCCGGGGAGCGAGGTAGAAATACAAGTGGAAAAAAGGCGACTGATGACACTTTCTTCTGTAAAGTGATGGCGCAACATATTCCGCACAGATCTTTATAGCCAAAAATACTGGTGCTGGTGTCGACTCCGTAGTCATTAATTTGCATTTTGATATTTTACTTGCGTTTTATGCAAATTCTCGGGTGCGCCGACAACAACAGCGCCATATCTTCCCCTATCGGCGAGTTTTGGAACCTTTTTTCGGGGGAAACATTTTCCCATGTCGTCCTTAGTCCCTCTATCAATTTTGGTGGAATTCCGGCTGATAGATCGCGCTACAGGTGGCTCTGAGTAGTGTCAGTTTAATTAAAATCCCCCTGTATATATATATATATATATATATATATATATATATATATATATATATATATATATATAGCTTACGTGTAGGATCGGACTCAGGTTGGTTTGGTTCGGTCACCTTTTTGCTACACGAGGGCTAATTAGACCGGGACCTACAGTTTAAAGCCGATTCCTCACGGCTGCAAACATCCATGCGAACAGTGGGACTAAGAACCTAGTACAGGATTTGAACCGAATGCCAGGTCTTAGCCATTCGGCCATCACTTGATACAGGATTGGGCTCAGGAATCATCCTTCTTATGGCTCCTAAGCCAGGCACTGGATATTGGGAGAATAAGGAATTCCAAACACGGAATTTTTCTCGATTTTTATTGAGGACTGACAAAGTGCAGTCATCCGCTTCGGAGATGACATGAGTATTCTGACCTACGCATAGGCGCAGCGTGCTTCGAACTTTTTTTTTGCGGGAGGGGGAGGGAATTAAGTTAGGGCCCTCCTCAGCGCATTGACTGCCGAACAGTCCTTAAAATATGAAATATTATGATTTTTTTTTTAATTCAGCAACAATAGAATTGATGTTTGAGTAGTATTTCAAAGTTATACAATGAGAAAAATAAATATAATGTAAATAAAATGAGAAAAAAAAATATAGCATAGAATTTTTGTTATGGATCATATCATTGTTAAAAACTATAGACATAATCGGAATTTTCTATTTCGCAGTTTCAAAAAGAGGGAAAAAACCAACTTTCTTAAAAGTTTTCTACATTTTTCCGATGTTAACTGAACTTCGATTAACGTTTTAATTTATTTCAAGTCAAGATGAAATAACTTACCCCCGATGCTACAGCTATGGACATATGATTAAGAAGTTAGGAACACAATGCAGTATCTAGCGAATGCGTCTCTTTTTTGTGATACTTGTGACACACAAAAAAAAAATTATGTCGTCACCTAAACGCAGCATATGCGTCTTGACATTAATTTTAATACTACTTAAAAATAATTAAAAAATTCTCCCCTTTATAATAGACAATAATTATTTTCCTATCTGCGTTCAGAAACGCATCTTTTACACCTGACTAACTAAAAAACTTATTAGTAGAATATTCGGTTAGATACTGCAAAACTATTTATCATCATAAAGCTACCGGACAAAACAGATACTACACAACCGTGTCAGATTTTGTTCAATATTCCATTCTAAGATGAAAACCGTCCGTTACAAAGTAAAAGGTCCTAACATTTCTTTCCTTCTATTGATCTTCCAAACTGCAGTCACCTTAAACATAACCTTATGAAATGGATGCATCTTCCCGCTAAATGAATTATGGAAGCATAATTGAGTTTCGTCTTAGTTCCTCGTTATGTTTTTGCATTTCTTTAAACAAATGATGATGCGAATTCCGGATGTTAGATGAAATATGGAACGTTAGCAGCCCTTATATCCTGAAGCTACGATTATCATTAAGGGAACTGCTTTTACATAATGTATTTTTATTCGTATGTTACTATTTGACTAGTGAGTGCTTTATAGAAGAAAGAGTCAAATGTTTTCAGTGTATAAGCCCACAAACATATTCTAAACTTATATATATATATATATATATATATATATATATATATATATATATATATATATATATATATATATATACATACACACACAGATTATATGTGTACTAGCCGCTGCGCGACCAGCATGGTCACTTTTAGTTTTATATTTTCTTTTGCAAAACAACTCATCTGAAAGTAACCTGTGTAAGGAATGTTACCATTACCTGTCATCATAAATATACGTTGTTAAGGGGTAGGGAGAGCTCAGCCAAAAAAATTATAATCATTGCTAAATTCACTATAAGGCCGATTCTAAAACATCGTGATTAAAAAATATGAATTTCCATTACTTCAGAACAGAGTTAAAGATAAGACTTAGAAACCCAACACCAATGATTTTTAAAATGACATCCCTCTCTGCATGTACAAATTTTCAAAATTAATATATCTACACTTTATCATTACATCAAATAAAAAATTGTTGGGGAAATTTTTTTTTCACTTAAAAAATGGAGTAAAAATTCAGCGAGAACTAAAATATAGTGTGGATCAAATCACTCTCTGTATGTACTATTGTTCACAATTCATATATCTACACTTAATCATATCAAATAATAAACTGTTGGGAAAATTTCTTCACTTATAAAATGGAGTAAAAATTCAGCAAGTACTAAAATATAGTGTGAATTACATCACTCTCTGTATGTACAAAATCACAATTCATATATCTGCACTTAATCATATCAAATAATAAATTTTTGGGAAAATATCTTCACTTTTAAAATGTAGTAAAAATTCAGCAAGTACTAAAACATAGTGGGGATTACAGCTATGATATTCCTAAAACTTCTTGATATTCACAGTTGAGCAGGGCCCGATTTAGAAAATTCTGGACTATAGGACAACTCGAGAAGGGGGCCCCCTAACACTGATGTGGGCGTAAAATTTCCAAAATTGACAACAACAGAAAAAAAAATGTGAAATTACCATTTTACCAAGAATTGGCTATTTGAAGCGTAGAAGCCTAGAACATTATCATATAACAAAAAGCAATAGAACATATTAACTTCACCATTATAACACCAATTCAATGCAACCAGAAAACTTATTAATCCCTTATATACACTATAACATATACCGGGTGGCCATAATTAAACTGACAGTGCTCACAGTGTTCTGTAGCGCGATCTATTTGCGAGAATGACGCCACATTTTGTAGGAAGATTAAACAAGACGGGGGACGAAGGATTCCGCGAAAAAATAAATTAGTTCCAAAAGTCACGGCTAGGGGAATATTTGGCGCTACGATGGACCTACGATAAATTCCGCTGTGAACCCACACCAAACATTTACCTTTAGTGAATGTAAGGGAATTTCTGTGACTGCATGTGGTGATTTGTCATCCCAAATTCGGCAGTTCTGGGTATTCACAGTTCCATGCAGGTAAAATTGGGCCTCTTCTCCCCATAAGATTTTCCACGGCCAAGCATCATCCACCTCCATTCTGGCAAGAAAGGTGAGAGCAAAAGTCAATCGCTTATCATGGTCGGGGTACAGTAACTCCTGTACACGGCTGATCTTGTACGGATAGAAGTTGATAATCTTTCGTAAGATTTTCCATACCGTACTGTAAGGCATATCCATATTCAGAGCTAATCCACGAGCGCTAGAGGTGGCAGCAATATTGTCTGGTCCTGTGTCGACAATCGCCGTGGCAACTGCTTCGATTGTATCCTGTGGTACAGGTTTTCGTCCTCTGCCTGACTGAACCTTCAGAGAACCTGTTTTCTCAAACGTCGCAACCATTGCTTTTAGCCCATTAACTGACACAGGACCGTTACCTTTACGCATTTTTTGTGCGTTCTAAAAGCACGAAGAGCGGCTGACGCGTTGCACTGGTTGAGGTAAAAGAATTTGACCAGTAACGCACGCTCGACTAAAGAAGGAGACATTGCACATAAACTTTCAATCCGATTGATTCGAAACGTAACACATTGCCTTTTAAAACCCAAGCAGCTGGCACTGTGCTAATGGATGTAACGTGAAATTTGAAACGTGATATTGCAGATCACGAGACTTTATCGGTGTTTATGTAGATTTTAAGCTTTTTTAAAAGTGTTGCCATATTGCACTTGAACTGAATAAGAAAATGTGCATAATAAAAGGTAATTTTATTCCGTATTAATTTGCATTTGTTAACACTCTATTTTCTATTACACAGCGCCAAATATTCCCCTAGCGGTGACTTTTGGAACTAATTTATTTTTTCGCGGAATCCTTCGTCCCCCGTCTTGTTTAATCTTCCTAGAAAATGTGGCGTCATTCTCGCAAATAGATCGCGCTGCAGAACACTGTGAGCACTGTCAGTTTAATTATGGCCACCCGGTATATGATGAACTATACATATGACTGTACATATGATGAACCAATCAAATTTGAAAGAAAATTTTAAAAAATCGTTTAAAAAAAGGTAAAAATTTAATTGGGAATTTTTTCTTTTAAAATAAAAATTTTGGAGAGCCCCTAACATTCAGGGGCCCCTACGTCCGGGCCTACTGGGCCTAATGGAAAATCAAGGCCTGCAGTTTAATATTTCAAAAGTATAAGATACTACAGTGAGCTAATCAAAAGAACGGACTCTAGATAAATCTACATACAGCTGTCCATGACTAAACACTGGATTTGATAGGTCTAAGTTTACATCCGATAGTTGCAGCTGTTGCTATTCGGAGTGTAGAAATATCGTCGATTTCTGTGCCGCATACCTACGCGTTTTATATATATAGATATTGGGAAGTGGTTGTTTATACCTCGGTTCATCTAATCTTTTAATGCAGTAATCTGAAACCTCAATAATCTCTATATATAAAACGCGTAGGTATGCGGCACAAAATTCGATGGTATTTCTACACTCCTAATGGCAACGGCTGCAACTACCAGATGTAAACATTAGCGGCCATCCGCAATTTGCAACCCCGTGTCAACATGGATTTACGCACTGAATGCTCGAAAGCGAGCTGCACGATCAAGTGAAAATTGGGAACAGTATCAAGAAAGAAAGCGAAGAAGAAATAATTCATTAAGAGAGAGCATAATTGATCGAGAGGTTAGGCTTAATCGTCGCCGGCATAGCAACCGACAGCCAGTAATAGTTTTCAGTACTTGCTGAATTTTTACTCCATTTTATAAGTGAAGAAATATTCCCAACTATTTATTCTTTGATATGATTAAGTGTAGATATCTTCATTGTGAACAACAGTACATACAGAGAGTGATGTAATCCACACTATATTTTAGTACTTGCTGAATTATTACTCCATTTTATAAGTGAAATAAATTTTCCCGAACAGTTTCAGAAAAATAGTACATACAGAGAGGGATGTAATTTTGAAAGTCATTCGTGTTGGGTTTCTTAGTCTTATCTTTACCACTGTTCTAAAGTAATGGAAATTATCTTCTTTAATCACGATGTTTTAGAATCAGGCATATAGAGAAATACCCCTTAACAACGTATATTTATGATGACGGGAAATGATAACATTCCTTACATTTGTTACTTTCAGTTGAGTTGTTTTGCAAAAGAAAATATAAAACTAAAAGCGACCATGCTGGTCGCGCAGCGGCTGGTGATTTTAAATTCAGGATGACTCATAAACATTCTCTCAATAATAATAGCAACATATATTTATTTAGTTAACACCACAAGTCCATTGACTTGCATTCCCTGGCAGGCGGCACGCAGGTCAGCAAAGTTTCTGCAATCGAAAAAGACAGTGCTCGACTGTCTGGATCTTCGCCACAACTGCATCTGTCCGACTTCCCGAAGAATTTGGCCTGATACTGGCCAAAGCTGCCGTGCCCAGTAATCACCTGGTTCCTCGGAAGTTCACATTGGACTCTATCCAAGCTGACCTTCTGGAATATCTCCTGCGTCCGCCTGCCTTTGGTGGACTCATTCCACCTTTCTTGCCAAGTGTTTTAAGGCATCTTTCATAAGAATGCCTTTAAGCTGGTTCTTAGTCAGCTTATAGTCATTATTGATGGTGGGAAGCTTGAGTCGCTCTTTTGGCGATCTCATCCACCTCTTCATTGTTGCTATTACCGGCATGGCTTTCCCACCCAATGCCAAGTAATTAATAAGCCGTTATTATTGATACTCCTCTTTAGGGTTTTCCACCAGCCGACATTTAAAGCTCTTGCTCTGAGCGCCTATTGACATAACACAAAACAGCTGACCTATCAGGGTAATAATTCTGTCAAACACTCAACAAGCTTGGACAACAAGCTAGGACCGCTCGCACATAAGCCAGTCGTTTAGTGCAGCAACTGTCCAGCATGGTAGTTTCCTATCACTGGACCGTCTATCCGTAGTACGCCTAATCGTCTCCAATTCGGCACAGTAACTTTAAGCTTGGCCAAAATCTCCGGAGTCTATTCCCACTAACTCCTAAGAACTTATTCCTTCTACATCGGCGCTCGAGATTCCCTCTTCTCCTGTCGCTGGTCTACGCTGGTCGTAATCCCACACACACACACACACACATATAATATATATATATATATATTATATATATATAATATATATAATATATATATATATATACATATAAATATATATATTATATATATATGATATGTATATATATATATATATATCTATATATATATATATAATATATATATATATAATATTAATATACATAATATATATACATATATATAATATATATATATAATATATATATATATATATATAGATATATATACATATATATATACATATATATATATATATATATAATATATATACATATATATATATATATATATATATATATATAATATATATATATATATATATATATATATATATATATATATATATATATATATATATATATATATATATATATATATATATTCCTTCTCTAACGTTAATAGTGTGTTTGTCATACCAGTGGTGTTCTGTTTATGCAAATTGGGCTAGTTTCAATATCAATTTTCATCGCTGTTTGTCTATCTATATGTAACATTATTTTTATGGTAATACAATTAATACAATGAGGGAAAAAATCCCTAATTAATTTTAAATAACTGTAGCGCTACTGTAAATAATTTTAGTTTATAAGGATTTATAGGATTGTTCCTAATGTGGAAGATGTAGAAAACGTGTTGAATTTTAAGAGCTAAATAAAATGTAGCTTTGAATCATTTTTATAAACGTAACGATTCATATGCTAAATGTTATAGTCCTGTGAGGTATTATTCAATGAAGATTCCTTATAAATAATATGCAAAATCGAGAAAAAAATTCCATTCTCCAGCAATACAAAAAAAAAAAAACAGATGACTTTGCATTTACCTTTTAGCCAATTATCATGCCAAATGACACTATCAGAACAAAAAATTTCCACTAAATGAGAAAACAAATTGAGTTCCAATTGTTCCTACATCAAGTTTCTTTTCCCCTTTTTAGAAGTGTAAAAGCTATTATTGTTGATATAATTTTCTCTGCAGAATAAGTGATGAGTTTTCATCACAAAATCTACCGACTGAATGGTGCTAAATACATATCTGAGTTAGAACAGTTAATTTTCAAAACGATTATGCACACAACGGTTAGGACACATCTTTTCAAAATGCAAGTGCATGGGCGAAAAGATAATTTTTCTCAAGTTACACGAAATAATTTTCTACTTTTAAAAAGGGAAATGTAATAATTAGCAAAAATACCTTGTACATCTTGTCTTGCACCGAAGTAGTTCACTTAACACGACGAAAACTTGTAGATACATTACAAGAATGAGAAAACGAGATAAAATTTTTCTGGAAAGTTAATTATTCCGATGTGATTTGAAAGTAGCTTAAATAGTTTCACGGGTAAGACATCACTATGCACAGTAAGCAAACAAATTATCCTTCTAAGATAGTTGTTAAAAATATTTTACAACTATCCTACCTGTATTAGAACTAGCATACCTTTATTAGGTAATTTTTACCTGAAATTCTTTGGGTCCACTTCGCCTAATAGCACTGATCTTTTGGGTGAAAGACCTCACCCCGCTGTTTTCCGGTTTCTACAAAGTACTGGTTTTTACTCTTTGATCTAATCTTTTTGCTTGTTTGTTTCTGTGAGTTTTACTTTTAAACTCTTGTGTATTTTACTATTCTCATCACGTTTGCTACTTTTAGACATGAAAATCTATGAAATATCGCTTCTTATATCATATATTTTATTGCATTTATACCTTTTTATACAGCCATACTTTTAACACCTTCACACTTTTTATTACCACCGTTGTCTTCTACAGTTTTTAAATACAAGGGTGCTCTACTTTTGTCGTGCGTTTGGCGCAGCTTGTCCTATTTGGACCTTGCGCCAGAAAATTCAAATCAACCAACCTAAAAATATTTTACATTTGCGTTAGATAGAAAAAAAAAAACATGATTTCTCTTGCAGTGATTCGATTTCTACGAAACTCATTATAGTATTGAATACTAAAGTTGCGGCTGAGTTCGCAAGTAGCTTAGACTCTCTGTTTCATTAAGGGTTATTTGATAGATTATCCAGTTATGCGTAGTATCTTCTCTAATATATAGAAAATCTTCCACGAAAAGCATACCTTTATTAGACAAGACAATTTAATCTAGAATTGACGTAATAAACATTCCTCCAATTATCGAAAATTCTAATCTGAGCTTTGGAAGAGTGCCTTTGAATTTATAGCAGATTAAACGATGGCTAAGCACCGCAACTTTAGCGGTCGATCCGTTTGGACTCTATCCATTTCAAGACTTTAAGTTTCTGTATTTCTATCGCACTGAAAGATACTAAAAATTGGTTAATGGGGCTCCTATGTGATTTACTGGGGACTAAAATTGTGAGGAATTTAATTAATTTCTCCCAGTGAATAAAACCCTCTCCTAAATTGAAGCTTTCCAGTGAACTAGCCGTGTCACGGGATTGCACCTGATGGAGCAAGGCTTTGTATTCTCGTGACAAAAGATTTGACGGGAAGAATCGTACCAATGGAGCGGAGGAATATGATGTCACAGGAAGTGAACCAATCAGATAAAATCTTATTGTTCAGTGATCGTGGCGCCAATTTTAAAGCTGAGAAAATCTTAAGCCAGTTGGAGACTTGATCTCGAAGGCGAGACAGCTTTCACTCCGGCCATAGGGTCGTGAAATAACTTCTCACGCTGAGAAACTACGGTTTGAACAGTGGAGTTCAGCTTCCCGTATCGCACCTAAGGCTAGGTCGGTTTATATTGAGAGAACCTGATCTCATAGATCCTGGAGCGATCTACCTTGAACATTCGACACCCTGTCGATAGAACTTCTATAACGTGATCCTGGAGCGATCTACCTTGAACATTAGACACTCTGTCGATATACATCTTGAAGAAGTACTTTTATCGCAGCCTAGTGGGCTTCGAATAAATACCGAGCGAATCGTGTTCCGCGAACTCTTATTTCGTCAGACTTAGCTTGTCAACCTATTGTTAAAGTGAACTGTAATTGAAATCTTCTCAAGTGTACTCATCTTCAATACAGACTTATTAAATATTTTTAAAATTTCGCTAGACTTTGTCGTCATCTTACTTTTTACGCTACCACGCGACGACACCTTACAACATAAAGACATTCTGCTTGCGCTAAATCAACCCACATAGTGACAATTCACATATAATGGGATAGTTCTCTGCATTGACGGGAAAAACTTAATCCGTTCTCTTTTGAAAATTCCCCCTTGCAAACCATTAAAACATTGAACATGCCTTCTTGGTTTCTATTAAAAGTATGAACACGCAAAACTCTAATGTGTGCCCAGCTTAAACAAACAAGTTCTAGACATCATATTAAGTTTAAATTTCCGTAGTAAATTGCTGTGATGTATTTGAAGTTTAGATTATATAATCAAACCTCATCAAATGTCTGGGGATTTGAGACAACTTTTTGAAAATTGACTAGAAGTACATTCTTTCTTCTTCAACTATAGTATCGACCATGATTATATTAGAAGTGTCCACGTAGCTGAAAGTGAATTACACGAAATAAATTACGAAAGTGAATTAACTTCCGGTTCTTCGCAAAACCTTATTTTGCTCTTAAACGAGTCATATCGGAAACTAAGAATGTTATTCGATATTTGCATTATATAAATTTGGTTTGTTTGTAGTATGGAAAATGGTCGATAGCGTTTATTCGGATTGTAACAATTAACAGTTGTAGCAAGATAAAAAATATTACATTTGCTGGTGACTTCTTTAAACAATGCTTATAGTTCAAAATAAAACAATGCCAGGGTTTAGAGAATCTAATATTTTTTCACAGTCCATTAATTTGTAGTAGATGCATATTTTTTCTGAATTTGTCTGTTTCTTCTCTTTTGATTAAACGAGCCACTCGTGTGACAAGTAATTATCTTTGAGTCCAAAGATAGTCAATTAATTAATCAAACATTCATTATGAGAGGGAAGTCTTGTAAATACTCAGAGCACAGAATTTTAAGAAGGTGTCCAAATATCTTGACTAATTATCAATTACTTTTATGAACGCTACCTTTCTCATATTCCGTTAATGAATGTGAAATTACATGTGGACTGGTTGGTTTTTTTCAAATGATTTTTTATTGATAAAGGAATTAGCTATTTAAATATCTGAATGGTATAACTCACAAATAAAAATTACATAACACCTTTCACTTTTTATCTCAAATAATGTTCCTTGCGATTAGCAATGCTTTAGTGTGCTGAAAAATGCTTTCGTAACTAAACACTATCATCTGATTTTTTTTAATTTTCTGGTAAAAAACAAAATATTTCTTTTAAATAATCCTCTATATACTACCCTATCTTTGAGAGAAAATTTTGCACTCATTAAGGCTAGTGCCCTAATTGCACAAACATGTCCGGTTCTCGAAGTGACCACTTATGAGTGATAATGGTTGCAGTCACAGCGATGACAAAATTTTGACAAAATTATCTTATCTCTGTGTGTCATTCAAACATATATATTTCATATGTAATGTCTATACTTCATGCATGATTTTTTTAAAACTAGTACATGTTAAAAGATGGACTACATTTCGAGGAAGAATTTCTTCTATTTAAAAATTTTTTGGCTTCTAAAAATTTCGAAAAATGTCATTTCAATCATTTTCTTTATGAAATGAAATTTCCTTTGCGTGTCACACCATTATTGCTTCCTATCAAGCTAAATGTAATAGGCGTTATCGAAAGTTTCAGAATTTTAAAATACTTTAAAGAAACACGCCCAAGCACCCTCCATCTTCCATTAATCTTTTGCGCTGAGCGTAGTTTCCTTTAAAGTATGAATCATCTGTCGTAAAAATTATAAAATCTTGAGTTCCGTTTGTTATCGTTGCGTCATTATGGGTCTCTCGGAATAACGCATATTACAGAAATTCTCTGAAATACGGCGGTGGCAGAATTACTATTGATATATGTATATTTTCATTTACAAAAATTGAATAATTGCAAGATAAAAAGAACTTTTTATATACCATGTTTTTCAATTTTCTGTTAAATCATATAAACTTGACAATTCTATGTATTAATAAATATTTTTTAAAAAGTTTTTTGGGGAATTATCCCATCCACTTGAAAGAAAATTAAGTTAATTGGAAGTTAACTTGCGTTAAACTTTTCGTTCCCGTTCCGGACGATAGATTGCTGCGGCAGTCTACAAAACAAAATTAACTGAAAATAACTGAAAGTTAATTCAATTCTGCTTAAAGATGGCTAAAAGTATCAAAAAATGCATTGTCATCGTGTTCTGAGCTATTCTAAAAGTTTCAAATGTCTAGCTATTCTGGAAGTTAGTTAAAAATCGATTGCAAGATTTGTACTAAACAAACACACAAACAGACACACGAACAAACAAGAAAGCGAGTTAATAAAAACATGGAAAAAATAGAAAGTAAGATGAAGAACGTGCATTTACATCATAAGACTGTATATTGGCTAATTCACCGAAGTAGATTTTGTAAGGATATTCACCAATAAGTTGTCGATTTCTCTCGGGGAACCGGTCTCTGAAGCAACAGCTTATACTGTGTTCAAGCTTATACTGTGAAAATAATTACACTGTAAAAAAGGTACAGATAGATCAAAGAACATAAATTTTATCTAACTAGAGACAAAAACATCTGAATCTTGTTTATTTAAAAAATATGTACAATTTTTCACAGTCAATACGAACTGAATTATAGAATAAACACAACAGATCCAGAAGCGTTTGCCTTTCCCTAGTATGACATAACCTTTGATTTCGAATGATGCCCTGTCTCCTTAAAGTTTTACCACTTGTAGATCTCGTGCTTTCTAGGAGGTACATTGCCGTTGAGTGAGTAAAAGTTGTATATCCCCTTTTGAAATGTCCTAAATATACAAGGTTCCCACCTATGTCCGTTACACCCTCTCCCCCTTAACTTCTAAACGGTGACAGCTTAGGCCATAAAGTTGGTGTCTATGTATAGTAAAAAGGCTATGCGCTACTCGATGAGGCAACTTACAACGCCATCTATCGGAAATCTTTGGAATTATCGTTTTTATCTCAAAAACGGTCCGAGATACGGGAAAAAAGTCAACTACAAAGTCGTTCAGCATCATCGATTTAGTAAGAAAAGACACCTTGCACACATTAATATTTAAAACAGAATGTAGAATATGAACATTTGTTTGATCACGATTTCGAAAATGCTATAAAGAGTGGAAGAAAGAAACTGAGGCACTTCCCTATTTTCAGGATCATTTATTTATGTTGCTGGTATTTAGTCCGTTAGGTGGTCTTTTCGAGCTTTGCTCGCGTTTCACGACGCCATAGTGTTGAAATTCCCGACCAAACAAATGTTCATTTTTTACATTCTGTTTTGAGTATTAATGTGCGCAAGGTGTCTTGTCTAAATCAATGATGCTGAACAACTTTGTAGTTGACTTTTTTCCCGTATCTAGTACCGTTTTTGAGATAAAAACGCTAATTCCAAAATTTGCCGATAGATGGCGTTGTAAGTTGTCTCATCGAGTAGCGCATAGCTTTTTTACTATACCCAGACACCACCTTTATGGCCTAAGCTGTCACCGTTTAGAAGTTAAGGGGATGTAACAGATACAGGTGGGAACCTTGTATATGTATTATATATGTCCTATATATACATGGGGGAGTATGCTGTATACAACGCGCTGATGTCAGTCGCCTACTCGTGGTGATCCCCGTTTTCGTTAAAAGACTGATGACCTGTCGCCTAAAGACAATCCTGTTTGAAAGTTTGAATTTTGTCTCTTGAGCGGCATGTGCACAATCTTTTCAGTATGCTTAGGGCCATTGAAGTCGCCTGTTTTAGAGTGCTAACGAGAAATGACAGCCTACAGAGACCTTTATATCGCATTTTACAGGTTGAGGATCCTATCTGTCCGTTATGCAGGTTGGGTGAAATGAATGGAGGTCACCCCAAGAGATGTCCTAGTGATGTTCTAACTATTGAAGGCTATGCCATTGGTACTTTCAAGGACTTTCATGTTGTCTCAGACTTTTACTAGACTACCCGTCGATTATTGGTCGAGTCTGGAGATGGGATTAGAATAAGAGAAAAAAAATGCATTTTGTTTGATTCAAAATATATTCTAGTTAACTTTATAGATATTTATAAAATGAGGTCACTGAATAGAATTTAAATGCAAAATAAGTAACAATGATGAAAAAAATTAAAAATTACAAGAATACATGACGAAAAGTGCTGAGATTTTTTATGCGTCAATGACTTCAGATGTTTTTCCCATTTTCATTGAGTATATAGGTACTTATACAACTATCTGAATTTTCCAATTTTTTTTTTCATGGTTAATATATTTCAAAGAAATGGAGGCCACAAAATAACATTAACTTCTCCCCCTAATGCAATTCACTATTCCGATTTAATCACTTTGGAGCCTGTAAACATTTAGCGCATTATTTAACACCCTCCACTGGTAAATAAAGCGCATAAGCGCCAGAGTCTATATGAATATTCGTGAAGGTTCTGCAAGACTGCTTCCGCAGCAGATGCCCCCGCGTTGCTAGGAGAAGAAAGTTTTATACGACGCTTGGATGGAAAGAAATGATGTGTGAACGTCTGAAAGCAGATTGTTAATGGGTGTAAAGATGTGGAAAAATTAATGCAGCAGCTTTATTATTCGGGGCTGTGTTAGTGCATGCTTGACTTATTGATAATTTTCTCTCTATATTTTGCTGTCCTGTTTCGTTAATTGCATCAATTGCTGGACTGACTCCCTTACTTGAATTTAAATTTGATGCTCAATTTATGAATGCATTTAATGGTAATTTTATCTCGGCGTGGTTTCTGGAAACTTAACTTGTCTGAAGGATTTATTATGCGGTAGAATACTTTTCGTTAAACGCGAGTAAAATGAATATTTTGTTGTATTTTTTTAAAATCCAAACTGTGTTTTTTAGATACAATTTAATATATGTACAGTTATACGGTATTATATAAAAAATGATTTACATAATATTTAATTATTTTCTGTAGTAATTATAAAAAATATTAAAGGTATGTATTTTTAATGCAAGATATAAATATATAAGACTTTTAAAATTCTGTACCTACTTCAGTACCTGTTTCTGAAGATCAAATGTTTGGTAAATGGCATTTTTAAAAATTAAAAAAAATATTTTTTAATATTTTCAGATGAAAGACTTCCTACGAATGATGTTTTATTTGAGATTCTAGCTATAGAAAAAAAATCTGATTCCTCATAAAGTAAATAAAATTTAAGTCTTTAGAAACAAAGAAATTTTTCATGATTTTTGTAGTTTTTTAAAGGGTTTTCGCTACACAAATTTTATTTATTTTTTTAATACTGGATTTCATAGTAGTTTTTCATCGCAAGTTTTTTTTTAATAAAAGATTCTTATACATATAAAAACACTTCAACAAGCTCAAATTTTGTTTTTTAAAATTTTTATAAAAAAAAAGACTTGTTTAGTTTTTGATATAACCACCTAACTAAAAATATAGTTACTTTCTTTCTTTTTTCTTTTTTACTTTTCTATACAGAAATTTTTTTAAAAATAGTTTTTCTTTGGGACTTTTATAATTTTTTTATCAAGTTTTTAATCAATTTAAAGGACAGAAGAGTAATATTTTTGTAATTATTTTTGCTTCGGGGAAAATATTTTAAGAATTTGTACCGTATACTGAAAACTGAATCATGATACTGTAAATCTTACTGGCAGTATGATGGATGCGAAAGACTAGAATGCTCTAAAATATTTATATATATACCTCGCAAAGAGTTTTAGCTATACTTTTTTTAAGATGACTTATTATGAAAATTTCTTTTGCGACATTAATAGTCCTAAAGTACAAATATATATTAGGATACGCATAAATAATGCAGCTTAAAGATTTCGTTCCTGACATCGTAAAAATAAGTGGTTTATGTTATTTGATTCTGAAAACCTTAAAGTAAGTATTAAAAGCTTACATTTTGGGTCATGAAATTTCTAAATAATGTAATATTGCATGATAAATCATGCTAATGTCATTAGATTGACATTGAGTACAGGCAGTACAATTATTATTTACATAAAAATAAAGACCAGATGCCAAAAAATTACAGTTTTATGATTTATATATAATATTTCGTCATGATGCCTATTTAAGCTTATTTGAATGATTGTTTCATCTTCATCGAGCGTTGAAAAAGTTGTTGTCTCCAAACATTCACGAAAAATGTTAACACAATAGTGTGGCATGGCTGAAAAAAAACTTCATTTTGCAACTTTAACGGCTAAAAATGAATCTACCGGTATGAAACCATTCTCTTAATTTAAATTACCAGAGTTTCAAATGAAGAAGTAAATATATGGATTAACTAGCTGAAAACCCGTACTTCGCTACGGCGTACATTTAAATTAATACAACGGTCAATGTATGCAATTAATGCCAAAAATATATATTTATAAACAAATCATAACGGATATTTTTATAGACAAAATAATGTAGAAGAAAGTATTCAAATCAAATCTAATAGAACATACTAAAGAATATAGTACAGTTAATATAGTGCAGTTTGAGGAACATTTCTTTTACTATATTTTAATATATATATATATATATATATATATATATATATTTTTTTTTTTTTGGGGGGGGGGGTCCGTGGCGGCCTTGTGGGGCAGCGCACTGGTTTTCGGTGCTGAGGGTGTTCGGATCTAATCCTGGCGAAGAGCCACTAAAAGGCCTCCGTTTGTGTCGTCCCTTCATATGGGGCAATGCTGGCCGCCTATATGGCACCCCCATAATAAAATGGCCAGCAAAACTGCGGTGAATTATAGGCGAATGTCTTTACGACAAGTGCCTCTGCACTAAAGAAACAAAAATATTTTTATGAATAATGTCCGATCGTCTGCTGCATTAGAAAGAAAAAAAATTGTCAATTTATTTCGTTGTTATGCACGTGATGATTAATTAATTTAAAGTATCACGAAAAGAAAAGAAACCACGTGATCAGCATATAAATTAAATTTTTAAATTTTATCTTTAAAAATTCACCAAAAATCAGAAAATAGAGGTAAAGATTCGAAAAAGATTACATTTTAAAGGAATTTTTATGATCTTTTTCTTGATATAAATGTTATAATCCTCAGATGAATATTTTAAATGCAAACTTTAAAGAATGTTACAAAAACATCTTTAAAAGTTAATTTTAAAAAAATCTAAGAAGAAATTTTCAAAAATATCTCTTATTGCACCCCTACACTATAAGAAGAATCGCCATGCAAAATTTCAGCTCTTTAGCTCCAGCGGTTTGGCCTGTGCGTCGTCTGTCAGTCAGTCAGTTAGTCAGTTACGGAATTGTTTTTTAATATTGATTTATTTGTTCCAGAGACTTTAGCCCACAATGAAAGTGAAAAGGGTGTTTAACGTATTGTTGGCCTAAATTCAAAAAGAAAAGTTCGGAGAAGAAACAGCAAGTTCTGTACGGCGTGGTTAATATCGATCCTGTCATAGGTATGACATTCTCATTCTTGGGATCGATTGTGTGTTCTACATACGCTAAAAAGACACATAATACATGTCAAAGGCTGTCTGCACACGGAGCAGCTCAAAAGAAACTGATAACTGACTCAAATCACAAACCAGTCCGTGATGAGTCGCAACCTATGTAATTGAATGGAGCCACGCACACGGCGCAACTGGTTACAAACCCGTCCGACGGGTTTGTAACCAGTCAACCAAAAAGACGTTGCACTTTGTGCCACGCGCGCCTACTGGTGTTCCAAAAATTGGCGCGCCCGCTGAAGGGTTAAATGACTGTTTTTGACTTAAGTCCTTTATACCGGGCTTGAAAGATATGTATGGTATGGGGATTAATGATAAAAAGTAATGAATTAATAATCAACACCTCCGCATAGACGATTAAAAATTACAGTGACTTAAGATATAATTGTTGTTAGTAATAGCCGGTATTTATGTAAAAATGAATCAATATGTCGTTTTAAGTAACTCCAATAACATTTTATTAAGAGCACATATAGAACGCCTTCACTCGCTTACTATTTCATTTTAATCGCGTGCGATGAGTCGAGCTTAACCCATCGTTCATAAGAGACTGCACGATGATAATCTCGACTTTCAGCGCCAGATGGGATCTGTTTGAATATTTCAGCAGGTTCTGAAGGCTGACATCCAGTATAAGCACCCACGCTGCGAAAAGTCTCCGGGAAGGAAAGTTTAGATAACGGTTGGATAACAAGCAATGAAGTGTGAAACATTTGAAAAGGATTGTTTAGACACGGAAGACGGAGGAAGATTAATAAGGCGCATTTATTAAAGCATGCCCTTGCCGCATATTCTTGGATTTTGGAAGTTTCTCGGAAGTTCCGGAAATTCTGTGAAATGAACATTGCGTTGCTAAAAGGGTGTTTTTAATAGAAATTATTTAAAAAAAGCCTAATACTGCAGTAAATGCTCTGAAGGTTATGTTGACATAAATGTTTTACTTTAATGTTTTAAGTTTTACATTTTAAATTTTGTTTATTCCTAGTCGAAACTATACATTACTGTGTGCTTGTAAGAAAAAATAGAGGATATTTACTTTTCCATATGGTTGATTGTAGTTTCGTGAATGTCTAGAAATGCCTAAGCAATATATTTTTTTAGTTCATTCAAGTAAGGATTATGTAAATATTAATAAAATTTCGATCATCATTTATATTATTAATACTATATATATATATATATATATATATATATATAGGTAAGAAACGATAAGTCATCCTATGTTAATAATCCGCGGTAGTTTCGTTAGAAGAGTCTACCGGAAATATTTTTTTTCTGGGGATACGCGGGAATACGGCGTATCCCCACATTGTTTTTCGTATTATTTACTGTGTATTATTTTGGCTTAACTTACTGGCTTAACTTTGTTGCTACTTTGGCTTAACTTTGGTGCTACTGTGTATTATTTTGGCTTAACTTACTGGCTTAACTTTGGTGCTACTTTGGCTTAACTTTGGTGCTACTGTGTATTATTTTGGCTTAACTTAACCGAAATTTTAAGAAATTTACGAATCAACTGTTAATATATAGCAAAAAGTATTTTTTTCAAATAGCGAGTTTTTTGTTCCCCTGTGCCTTGACGTGTGAAAACACGGTACTAAAAATACGTACCATTATTTGAGGAAACATCGCATACCCACCTATTGTTTTAGAAAAAAAAGCACTGTATATAAGTGACTTTAAATAAAAACAAAACATTTAAGCTACAAATTAATATATATATATATATATATAATACATGGAAATACATTGAAATAATTTATTATAATTAATTGACAAAAATAGATTTATTTATTATTATTATAATAATGTTATAGAATTACCATAAATTATATGAATCTAACTACATGAGAGTAGGAATCAGCTCGCTCCTCAGATCAGTGGTGCGCAGTTAGTTCGTTCGACTGCGAACCATTTTCTATAAACAAAAAAAATCACGCGACCCCAGTGAAAATTTATTGGTAATAGCAAATTTTTGTCAAAAATTTAGGAAAATTTTAACAAAAGAATAGATTAATTACAAGATAAAAAGAACTTTTTATATATCATGTTTTTGAATTTTCTGTTGAATCATATAAACTTGACAATTCTATGTATTAATAAATGCTTAAAAAATTTTTTTTGATGAATTATCCCATCAACTTGACAGAAAATAAAGTTAATTGGAAGTTAACTTGCGTTTAACTTTTCGTTCCCGTACCGGCCGACAGATGGCTGCACCAGTCTACAAAACAAGATTAACTGAAAATAACTGCAAATTAATTTAATTCTGTTTAAAGATGGCTAAAAGTATTAAAATAATGCATTGTCATCGTGTTCTGAGCTATTCTAAAAGTTTCAAATGTCGGGAAGTTAGTTAGCTAGTCGGCTAGTTAGTTAAAAGTCTAGCTAGTCGGGAAGTTAGTTAAAAATCGATTGCAAGATTTGAACTGGACAAACACACAAACACACAAACAAACAAGAAAGCGAGTTAATAAAAACATGTAAAAAATGAAATACGCACAGCTGTTTAAAAAATCAATGAACTCAATGAGATTTTCGGTATATATTTACTTTGCATAATTTAAATAAAAATAGTCTTCCTTAGCATTTACACGTGTATTTTGCCAAATCTCGTAACACAAAATCTTCATATTTGAATATTTTAAATCTATTCCATTGATTGTCTGCTTTTGATCTTGTATTTCCCATTACATAACGAACTTGCGTGTTCCTTCTGCATGCGCCTGGCTGTTACCTGGGCACTACAGAGGCACTACGGAGTACCACGTGGTAAAAATTTTCCTTTGTGTGCTGGTGTGTGTTCGAACTGCCCACTTAGAGATTGGATCTTGGATTGAAACCGTTGCTGTTATCCCTTCTCTTTGTAAATATGTAAATAGCCTCTAATCCTTTGCATTTTGTATAATATTTTTAACTATTAGATACCCATAATGTGTTTAACGTAATGGGAGCATTATTCCGTTTAATTGAGTTATTTGATCTGGAGTTGGACGTTGCACAAGGCCTGAACTACCGAGCCGAATGCCCGTTGAGTTGACTTTAGTTGGCTGGCTTGAGTTTATCGCATGTTTTCTTACTTAGATTATTTGAAACTAGTTGGTACCCGTCAAAACATGACTGCTAGAAAGTAAATAAATGCACTAATACACAAATTATACTCATCATTGCCAGATGTTGAAAATCCTAATAATGCGCAGAAACAAATTAATGTGTTTAAACGGCCTCGTGCTTTGTGAGTATCTAAAGCCAGATTTAAAAATGTCACTGCGCATGTGCAGAAAACAAATTTTTAATCGTAAATTATTGCTAATTAAACAGCGCGAAATAAACAATTTCCATCAGGTTTAATGTTATATTTCACAAACATAATTATCTTAAAAATAAAAATGGCAGAGAGAGATCTAGAGAGATTCTCGGAATAAACGTGTTTATCATTAAAGCATGTCACTGAGCTTGCGCAGAAATCAATTTTTAATTGTAAATTATCGCTCATTAATAGAAATTGCGGTTACAAAAACAAATTTTGACAAATATACAGATTGCAATCTTTCGTTTAAGACCAAAATGAAGTATATTGATGCAGTAGTTTTCTTTTACGGACTGCCCAAAAAGTCGGCTTAGCAACTTAAATATATAGATATCAGTTTATTTTGAATTATATACTTGACTATTCATTTTTTAATCACAGTTTCTCACAAAAGAGGCTGTTAAACAGGAAGAAACTTTAGGTTTATCGATCAAACAAAATTTTGAGAGTTTCATTTCTCGATAATCCCTTGTTACGTTTTTCAGAACATGAACAACAAACAGGGAAAGCATGTCTGCGATACATTACTGTTGACACATGTTAATAGATTCGAACTCATGAGGGTGTACGAAGTATTTGCTTGATTTTACCTATCTCTTTCAAAGATTATTTTTTATTATCTAGGGTGTGGATGATATAATTTTAATATTTTTTTTTGAGAGAGGAGAGACAGTTTGCCCGAAACAAGAGGTAATGATAAAATAATATCGGTTGCATATTAACGCTGGATGATGACGTGATAACAAAGTATCTTCTCCCTTCATCAGCCGCATGGTGAGCAGATATCGTAGATTCAAGATTTTGATTCACTATTAGAATGGGTTTATATCACATATTCTTGATGCTGTTTACCATTAATTTCTATTAAAAAATATGTTGTGTCCTTCGGAAGTGTTTCCTCTACGAGCATAGGCATAGCGTGCTTCTAACTTTTTTTTTTGGTTTTGGGGGGGGGGGGCACGAATTGCATTCATTTAGAGTCCCCCTCAGCGCATTGACTGCCAGACGGTCCTTAAAATATGAAATCTTATGATATTTTGAAACTGAATAACAATAGAATTGATGTTTGAATAATATTCAAAAGTTATACAATGAGAAAATTAAATATAATATAAATAAAATGAGAAAAAAAATATAACATCGAATTTTTGTGATGGATCATATCATTGTTAAAGACTAGGTTAAGGCTAAAGACATAATCGGAATCTTCAGTTTCACAGTTTCAAAAAGCGGAAAAAAAACAAACTTTATTGAAAGTTTTCTACAATTTTCCGATTTTAACTAAACTTCTAATAACGTTTTAATTTATTTAAAGTTAAATTGGGGGGAACGTGCCTCCCCCCGTGCCTCCCCGGCGCTACGCCTGTGGTTGGAGCTGTTCTGGGGATCAGTATGTGCTTTAATTTTTGGCCCAAACAGAAACTTATAGTCCAAAATCCAACGGAAATGCGCGTACATGCATACGCTTTTATTTCTTACGTTTTTTCTTCATTCGGTAAAAATTCTTTTTGGAACGCATTTGGATCTAGTTACACAGATTGGATCATGAGAGTTCGGGTCGTTTCGGGGGTAAACTTCAATACTTGTCCCAAATCTCTCTTCTGTAAAACATTATCTACCTCCAAAATTCTGTAACAACTTCGCTTTCCGTGCTAGAGACAAGCTGTAACGTAGACAAACCATAGCACATTGTTGCTTGAATTTGTAGAAAGATTTGAAATTGCCCACACTATCTTTGGTCAATAGATATGAGTGTAAAATATTATAAGATGCTAAGTAAAGTATATACATATGGCACTGAATACGAAGTATGATGCTAAAGGGATGTCAGAGAATCAAATAAGTGAGTGAGATAAAGGGTACTATTGCCCCCTTACAACCCCTAGTCAGCCAAAAAACAGCAAATCTTGATTATTTTAGACGTCGGATATTTGGATAAGAATACTGAAACGTATATAAATATTTATTGAAACATAAGTTAACTTAGTTTCTTCATTCACCCGTTATGCTATATGAATTCATATATGCGCAGATAACCACTACTTTAAATCTTTTGGAGATGAATAGAAAGTTTTTTTACTGCTCTCCAGAGAATATGGATTTTATTCAGCAATTCAAGGGGATAAAGGAGATTACATATAATTTATTTTATTCACTGAAATTTAGTTTCCTGTAACACTTCACTGCTGAAGAGTTATGGTGAGAAAAGTATTATGATAAATCCTTATAAATGTACCCAATAATAATATATAAATGTTAATTTAACAAACGGCTCAAATTTACGGTAGAAAAAACAAAAAGGTGTAGAGATAAACAGCTTTCAAGTAATCCAATCACTTATGATGAATATATGTAAACAAATCGTATTTTTACCTTATGTATTAAAATGAAGTAAAGACAAATTAAATATAGTTTTATCAATGGATTTTAACGTAGGATTACGTTCCTCCATAACGGTCCCCCGGAAAGGAAAATTTCAGACGCTAAAACTGTCCGTTCATCCGTCCTCGCGAGTTATAATTTTGTCAGCGCACCAAACCCTGTCTATCACTCGGACAAGTTAAACAGAGAAGTACCAAGATGCATCAAAATTTTGACATACATATATGCATATATATACATACGTTCATATACAGGTGGTTATCAAAGTAATGGAAACACTAAGAAATATCATGAAAACCTTTATTAATACGGCGCAGGATCACATTCGTCATGTAATACCACCTGATTTACCCTGGAATTGGATTATAAAGTCATGAAAAGTGGTTAAGAATATATTATACCATTTTTCAGGAGAATATCCTGAAACTTTCTGTAGAGATGCTGTGGTGGATATCGATACCTGGGTGTATCCGCTTACGCAGATTACAATGGTTGGATGATATATAGTCGAGGGGATTCTACAGGGCAAGATAAGATATTTGACTTCTTTTTCATGCTCTTCAAACAAATACTTGATAGATTTAGTTGTATGTATAGGGGATTATCATACTGGAGAACGCCATCTCCTGCAAGAAACAGTGTTTGCACCATAGGATGGACCTAGTGACCTAAAATTTCGACATAGTCATTCCCATTCAATCTCCCTTTTAGGGTTACAAAAGGGCCTGAAGAAAACCATGAGATGCCATCCCAGATCCTGATAGATCTACCTCCATGATTGACAGTTGAGAGGAGACAGCCAGAATCATACGCTTGTGTAGGTGTTCTCCAGATATACGCACCTCCTGTTGCAAGGAACAATGTTAATTATGATTCGTCCGACCAATTGACGTGTTTGGACATATTACTTGACCAGGATTTGATCTCGTGGCACCATTGTGGACGATATTTTGTATTGGCATCTATTACAAGTGGCGTGGGAATAGCTACTCTTCCGTAAATGCTTTGTTTGTGAAGTTCCCTTCTACCTCTGATGGTTGATACTGGAACATGCAGATGCAGATTGACCTCTTCGGTCAGTTCGGTTGCAGTTGTTTTCTTTCTTCACGTCACAATCCGCTTCGATACCTCGTCCGTCTCTTTCACTCAGCCCTCCCTTTCGTCAACTATTCTGTTTGGCAAAGGATGTTTTTCCGTGCACTCTGTATGCTATCATGACTTTCGATACCATAGCTCAAAAAACACCCAATAGCCTGAGGGTTGCAGTAACATATACTACAATTTTAACTCGCGCTAACAATTTGCCCTTTTCACAAGGTCTGCAATGTTTAACATTTTACGCTCTTCCCCCCAAAAGTACGATGCCCTTAGCTTCATTACTGCTACCTGATGGTAGAATATTACATACACTATATTATATAAAAAATATCGGGGCCAGTTTTTTTAGGTAGTTGAAGCATATTCTTAAACACCACTAATATTGATAGGTGTTTCCATTATGTTGATAACCACCTGTTTATAGATATAAGTTCTAATGACTTGACTGTCTCCCACGGGGAAATTCCAAGGGACATTTCTTTGTAAACTAAGTTGTTTCATCAGTGACGAAAGGTGATCTTCCGTTTAGTGGCACAAAAGCCGCGACGTAGAGACTCATCTATATACTTCTGGGAAAAGAACATCTTTTGAAACGTTTCCCTCGTTGACAATGGAGTCCAGATAAAAGGCTGGTGCCGGCTCGTCAGAGGTTTCGAGGCACGTGGAAGTAGCAAGCGGTAACAAAAAGGGGCGTAACCTACAGACCCCCCAGAAAGAAATAATGAAGCTGATGGACTCAGCAACCGAGCGGTAGGAGTCAGTTGTCCGTTATTTTTCAGAGTAGACAGGTGAGCTGAACAGGAGGCTCTACAGCGGACACTTGCCAGAGAACGAGAATCAGCCCGCTCATAATCACATCCTGAACCCACGAGTTGTTTTCAGATAATATTAAATTTTAATCTTTTGTAAATTAGACTATATTCATTCTAAAATGCCAATAAAGCATTATGTAAATATTAAAGGCTGTCAGTCTTTTTTTTAGGCGAAGACCTTACAATATATACATACAACAGAAGTAAGCAAAGATAAGTAATACTACGTTAATAACCCGCGGAAGTTTCGTTAGAAGAGACTAGCTGAAATTTTTTTGAACAGTTGCACATTTTTTTAGCTTTGTTTTCATGGCTCTCCAAATGAGGAGAATTTCCATAGAAAAGATATTTGAAAAAAGAAGAGAGCTGTACACAAGCGAAATAAGGTAGAATTTCTTAGAATAAATACTGTCGCTCACTTAAAATTTCGGAACTTAGACCAGGAAAAACATTAAATTTCATGTCTACTACTGTTTTACTTATAAAGGAGTACATATATAACATCTATATGCCATCTATATGCCAAATAAAGTTTTGTTTAACACAAAGCTGAGAAAAGACAGAAAAAAACTATATACATTTTTTTATGAGGTAGATAATAAAATCTAATAGAATCTTGTGTATAATTTCCTGATAGATTGAATGTAACTAAAAGTAGATAATTCCACAAAGCAAAATAATCATTAGCAGGAAGAATGCAGACGAAAATAAACCAAAATCGCGCACTTAGGGCTCAACGCACCATAGTGCAAGATTCTATAGGAGTAAAGGAACTAAACCATATAACGAGGCAACCGACTAGTCTCTTCATCAGGAGGCCTAACCAAATCAGTTACCTCAAGGGTGAACTTTCTGAATAGGATGCAGGTCTAATCAAAAGACATACCAAGGCCCCGAGAACAGATAGTTAAATCAAATGAAAATAGACAGACATCCTGCACTTAGGGCTCAACGCACCATAAATACAAGTACACATACAATCCTAAAAGAACACAAGTGAAATGACAGAAATGCAAAACACGCACTCACCCAATTCCAATGAGTAACGGTTATAGCCAAATAGCAGCCATTTTATAACCCTAAGAGTTATGCTACTGTAGCAAGTATGAGGATCTGTTGCAACTGCGCAATCTTTTATTGAAAAGTTAAAATTTTCCAACGCTAGGGGAGGTTTTCTGTTAACTTGCTCGGCTGTCTATGCCCTATTCATAGTATTATTTCGAGGTGAATTATTTACTTTATTTGTGTTTTCCTGATAGATTCATCCTTCTAACTATCATAGTAATTTCCATAAAACTAAATTTCCATAAAACTAGATTATTTCATAAAACTGAATAAAGCGAAAATATAGTAAAATTCCTTTTTAAACATTAAAGTAGACTGACATGATAAAATATTCTTTGGACAAAACTTAATCTCTCATATGAATATAGCAGGCGCTTATTTAAGTTATTTAAGCAATCAAGTTAATATTCTTGAAATTCTTTTGTAGTACATGTCAGCTTATTGTGAGAAAGATATCAACGGTTTAGTTATCAAAGAATGCATAGCAGTTTCTAGACAACTGAGATTACTGCCTGCTTCCGGCTAAAATAAATTCAAGCATCTCAGAGGAAGATTTTAATATAAATTTACGGTAACCAACCTGCGTTACGTTGAGAGATAAAAGAGATAAAATTTTATTTAAATGAAGCTGTGGTTACGATATGAATTTATTCCGAAAATGCTGGTTTTGCTCATATGTTGCTTAAATAACACAGAGAAAATAAATCTTTACATATATGAGTAATTGTTGGAAATATAGTTTGAAGCTATCTAAGGGATTTTGAAAATAAAATAATGGTAAAATATGAGGTATTTGTACGTTTCTTGTTGTCGTCTTAATTATTTTTCATTGGATATTAATGAAGATTCGCAATCTTTATATCACAAGAAATATATTTTTTGGAGGAATGTATCTGAACTGCAAATAAACCACAGCTACGTATTTCCATTAATATACATTGAGAAAATTTTGAATAACTGTGATGATATTTAAAAAAAAGTTTCGGTCATAGGCGTTATCAATATGAGCATATTCAATGTATTGTTACAATTGCAATAATTACAAGATAAAAATAATTTTTTATATATGTTTTTAAATTTTCCGTTGTATCATATAAACTTTACAATTCTATTTATTAATAAATACTTTTATAATTTTTTTTGATAAATTATCCCATCAACTTGAAAGAAAATGAAGTTAATTGGAACTTAACTTGCGTTTAACTTTTCGTTCCCGTCCTGGCCGATAGATGGCTGCACCAGTCTACAAAACAAAATTAACTGAAAATGAATTCAATTCTTCTTAAAGATGGCTAAAAGTATTAAAGTAATGCATTGTCATCGTGTTCTGAGCTATTCTAAAAGTTTCAAATGTCTAGCTAGTCGGGAAGTTAGTTAAAAATCGATTGCAGGATTTCTACTGGACAAACACACACACAAACAAGAAAGAGAGCTAGTAAAAACATGGTAAAAATGTAAAACATGCAGTATACATTAGCAATTCTTCTACAAATTTATATAACTCCCATAATTCATTTTATTCATATAGAACTTAAATTTTCTCATATACAATTTCCTTTTGTGTGATACTAAAACTATCAACATGTCTGTTATGTATGAAGTTTTCTTTATTTTTATGCTTTCACAGCTGATATGTTTGTGTACAAAAGTAAAGAATAATGTTGTCTAAGTAGAAATAATAATAAGAAGTGTCTTTAAGGGGTCGGATATCTTTTAAAAGCTAAGAAACCCGACAAACATATCCATAATTTCAAACATCGGTAATTAGAAAAATCATTTATTCATAAATCTGAAAATTTTACCGTGAGTTGAACACTTTTCTTTATCAATATTACTCTAGTTTTTTTATAGCTTGAAGAGAAATTTTTTAATTGTTTAAAATTTCACCCATTGTTTTTTCATTGTTATGTCATTGTGCACGATATCACCAGAACGGTTGCCTAGAATACCATGAAATTTTTATAAACTGGCAACAGAAACAGTATGATTAAAATGACCAACTATTAGGTCATTTCATCATAAAAATTTTAATTAGAGTTAAATTTATTATAATTTTTTTAAATTTAAAATTTAAAGAAAAGAATATTTTTTTCAATGAAGAACTAAGAATTTTGATTTCAAAGCTGGTAATTTTAATGATATATTATATAACTTAATTTTGAAACTAAAAAAAGTGTATAATCATGAATATACACTGCTGGCCACCCAAATTGCAACACCAAGAAAGACAAAAGATATCACAACAAAATTTATTTTGTAGATAACATGTTGACCAAGTATCAAATGATTAAATTTATAGACTTCTGTGAAGTGTGGTTCCTGCCAAAATCAGTAGCCAGAGTAGCCGCCATTGTTGGAGATCACCGCTGCCACACGCCTCGGCATTGATTGTAAGAGACTTTGGATGAGTTCTTGGGATACAGCAGACCAAGCAGCTTCCACACGTTGCCAAAGTTGATCTGCTGTGGCAGCTGGGAATGTAATCTGGGTCAATCGTAGAGCAACCATGGAAAACATGTTTTCTATCGGTGACAGATCCGGAGAGCGAGGCGGCCAGGGAAGCAATTCAATCTGGCGATTGACGAAGAACCGTTGGACAATGCGTGCCACGCGCATTATCCTGTTGAAATATGGCTGTGGGCAAGCCCTGAAGGTAAGGAAGGACAACTAGCTCCAACACCTCGGAGATGTAGCGCTGGCTGTTTAAAGTACAGGCAATGCGTACTAGAGGTGTGAGAGAGTGATATCCAATACCGCCCCATACCACAATACCCGGTGCAGGACCAGTGTGGCGGTTCATAACGCAGCTGTTCAGCATCCTCTCTTCACGGTGTCTCCAGACTCGAATGCGACCATCGTGGTGTTGCAGACAGAAGCGTGACTCGTCAGTAAAGACAATTTCATTCCATTCTGCCGTCCACATCCTTCTGTCATCGCACCATTGGCGGCGGAGACGTCTGTGGTTCTGTGTCAAGGGTAGACAAAGCAATGGACGTCTTGTGGACAGACACTCTGCTGTAAACGGCGTCGAATGGTACGCGCAGACACTGCATGATACGTTACAGACTGCATGGGCTGTGCTATGGTTCGTGATGTGACTGAGCGATCCGTCACTGCCATGCGCACAATTTGCCTGTCATCACGTGAAGTGGTGCGCTGAGGTGGATGCGATCGAACACGCCGGTCCGTCGTACCCTCCTGCATCCAACGATCACATATCCGCATTACAGTTGTTTGGTTTCGTGCAACACGACTACCGATTTCCCTGAAAGATAATCCACAATCTCGGTAGGCCACTATCCTTCCTCTGTCGAACTCGGATACTTGAGTAAAAGATGATCGCTGTTTTCGACGAGGCATAATTGATCGTTTTTTTGAAAAAACCACAAGAAAAACACATTTGCCGAACTTAAAATCGTCGCATTTCCAAGCTTTGAAGCGCTTTGAATAGCGCTTTGAAGTGGCGTCACAGGCGCTCATGATGTGCGTCTGTGCTGAAATTCTAATCATTTGCATATCTCACCTCCGCTAATGCATGTTGTAAATTTCATGTTATTTGCATGTTTCCTTCAGGGTGTTGCATTTACAGTGGCCATCAGTGTACATACAAGTCTGCATAAAGTGACATAACATTTAAAAATACAATTGTTGAAATTTAAAATAAAAAAAATTTAAATTATCTTAAAGCTGGAAGGAATTTAGATCAATTTTAATAAAAAAGAAAGAGGGTTTAACTCACAGTAAATTTTTTATATATCCTAATAAATAATTTATATAAATATTGATGACTGAAATTATGAATATATTTGTCGAGTCTCCTAGCTTATGAAAGGTACCTGACCCCTTTTAATATGACGTTTATAACTCACACTATATTTTTGGTTACCTCCCATCAAATAAATTCATATCCATTAAGAAAAACTCTCTCAACCAACACGAGCGTAAAATTAAGCTGAAAATAATTGTAAGCAGATCTGTTTAAATATACTTTATTCAAAAGTTTATCTGAAGTACATATCTGGTCGCGAGAAATAACATGCAACGTTCTTCCAAACTTAATCTTATTTGCCACAAAGGTCTCTTGTGAGCAAGAGACTAGAGTTTTGTTTTAAGGAAAGTTTCATTTTTGCATAGATTAAAGATAAGGACCTGATGAAATAAGTTCTTACAAAGAAACTTGCAGTCCTGACTTACTTTATATCTTTGGAAAGGTTAGTAAACGGGAATTTTTGAATGAAGCTGTGATGTTATCAATTTTGTATTTAAAATAATGAACAATTTAATCTATTCAATTTTAAATAAGAGACAAAAGGTAGAATCTTTAAGATATTACCTGTTTCCGGGAGCAACTTTTCTGGTTTCTGTCGAAAAGAGTCATAAATACACAGTTTTAGTTAAAATTGAAATATAAATCCAATTTTAACTGTTATAGATTAAACAGATAAGTAACCTTTAAAACGATGGTAAAACTTGAAGGTGTTTAGTAGAACTGAGTGCTTTTGCTACTGAAAGTGATTAAATATATATATATATATATATATATATATATATATATATATATATATATTTATATATGTAAGTATATGTGTGTGTGTGTGTTGGTATTGGTTAGTATTAGTTATGCTAAAAAGTATCTCTCATTCGCTAACCTAATTAAATTCATTCCCTAATTTAATTTATTGGAAAATCAGTTTATATATATATATATATATATATATATATATATATATATATATATATATATATATATATATATATATATATATAATTAATTTTTTAAGCTGTTTTCGTATTTTTTTTTAAGTTTGCATTTAAAACAATGATTTGAGGGTGATGAAATTTATATCACGACACAGATCATAAAAGTTCCTTTAAAATGAAATCTTTTCCGAATCTTTACCTCCATTTTCTGATTTTGGGTGAATTTTTAAAGATTAAATTTTAGAATTTAGTTTATTAAATGCTGATCACGTGATTTCTTTTTCTGGTTAAATTTATTGTCACGTCCATAACACTGAAATAGACAAAAATATATTTTATCCCTTGCTAATGCGGCAGACGATTGGACATTATACAAAAAAATATTAAGATACAATAAAAGATATGTTCCTCAAACTGTACTATATTAACTGTACCATATTCTTTAGTGTGTCCTATTAGATTTAATTTGAATTTTTTCTGCTACATTATTTTGTCTATAAAAATATCTCTTACGACTTTTTTTATAAATACATTTCTTGTTTTTTTACATCAATTGTATATATTGATTGTCGTATTTATGATACATATATATATATATATATATATATATATTAGCATTAATTACATACTTTGACCGTTGTATTTAATTTGAATGTACTCCGTAGCGAAGTGCGGGTTTTCAGCTAGTATATATATATATATATATATATATATATATTTATTTATATATATACATATATATACATACACAAGCATTTAAGATGTTTTCTTCGAATTCTACAGTGCAAGATTTTTTCAACGTTTATTCGATCAATGTAACCGCTAATAACAACATTACAGGAAGCTAGTAGTATGTAACAAATATTTTGTGTAAAAATACCCTATCATTGAAAAATATATTAAAAATAAATATGTACCACCAATCCAAGAGATCATTATTACCGCAAAAGAAGATGGATTACTGCGTTATTTTCTATTACTTAGATTTCAAAGCTCCAATAAGGCTAATTCTCAAAAACAGCCGAACTAAAATGTTGATTGAATACCATCTTGCACGATATTTTAGAGGGGAATGTGTAAAACTAGACAATGGTAAATAGAAACTAATTGTTAAGGGATTAAAGTAAAAAGGATATGATGTGATACTAGATTTCCGATTCCCAACAGGTACGAAGTAATAAGATATATTGCGAGTTTGACTCTCAGTGATACTGTAAATTTCGCTGCCGTGCATTCTCATTCCCCTACGGTCTCATAATTTCTCTTATCATACATGTTCCAGAGCTCAATGCTATGATTCCCAGTCTCCTACTCGCTGAATTGAGGCTAATTCAGCTTATTTTCAAGATATCAGTAAAGTGAATGTGAATCATTTGTGTATACGTATCTAAAGGAGCTTACAAGTAAAATTAGTTTTCGAATTTAAATCTGAATCTTGAACTAAACTAATGGAGAAAAATTAATAAAGATTTAAAAAGATAAGAAAACAAATTGTAATAAACAGTATGACACTAAAATAAAGATGATAAAACTGATAAATAATAAAGATAATTTCAAGTACAATGATATTTCAAAATTTTCTTTATTTTATGACAATTTACTGATAGAATAAATTCAGGAATTATGAATTTCTGAGAGTAAAACTTATTTCAAACAATAAATCAGGTGCACGCACATAAAGCTATTCAAGGAACTATAATTGTGTTTTATTGGATAAACTAAAGTTTTGTATGAAACATCATAAATACGCAAATCCAAGAAAGGTAGTATAAGCATGTTTGTTTTCATTAGATGGGTCTTGTGTTGAAAATAAGGAGAAATTGTATTTAAGGATTAGGCTTTTTTTAAGCAGAAATTACACAGAATCTTGCTTTTTGATTTACTAAGCACAATTAAATATCTTAAGGCTTTGACGGCGTTTACAATATAAGATTAAAAACAGATTCAAACTAATATAAACTTTGATTCACTTCTTTAACTCAGGGTATGGTTAAATAAGTTTTACAAATAACAACTCAATTCAATTATCGATTCCGTTACCATTGGAGTTTACAAGCCCACCATATGTCAAACCTGGGGGTAATCGGCCAATATTCAGGTGGCACCAGGAGATGGTGTTGCTTCAACTGTACGGTATCCCCATTACAAGAAACTAATAAATCTCGCGGTAATACTGGGTGAATGTCGAAAACACAATGTGCTTACCACGTTGGGAAAAAAATTCTGTAGCTACTTTGGAATTCCTAGGGATAACGCCATTACACAGTTCCACCTTCAAATAAATTAACTGTACATTAATTTTTCACCATTTATTTACCTCTTACTAATCATCGTATGTCACTTTTCAGTTCTTTATTCAAATCTTAAATATCTTTCCCAGCTCATCCAATCTCAAAGTTACTCAATTGTTCTGCTCCAAAAGATATTCGAGCATAGCGTGTTTCACCGCTCTTTCTGCACAGCCGAACATCTTTGTTATGCTCCGTCATCCAGCTTTTAAGCTGTGTAATCAACTACTTCTGTTCACTTGATTTTCCCGTCTGTTTCTCATCAAGCTTTAGCTCAGCTAACATCTCTGTAAAGTTCTACTGAAAATTATTGTTGGAGAACGAGCTAGAAACCCGGATTAGTAAGAAAATATTATGATGCTACGGGGACATGACATCAGTCGGCATAGTAACAGGAAAGTCGGAGAACACACAGGGAAAGTGATAATAATTGCAGGATATAGGAAATCAGATAACAGAAGAATAATAAAATACAAAGAGGAAAAGTAAGACTGGAGTGGAACATAACAAGGGGCGATAAAGGAATATTGCACATACAAAATAATAGAGGGGATCAAAGCAGAGAGTAGGTACAGTGGAAATATATTAAAAGATAGAAAGTTAAATTAGAGACGCAAAGGGGCAGTGGAATAATGTAAGCAATGGAACGTAGGACAGGGAGACGAAAGGAGGAATTTATGATAGCCATTAAAGGAGTTATGCACGGAAGCGGAGGTCAGAGCAAGTGTGGGGATGTCTGAGAAAAAAGGGGAAGTAATAGGTTACGCCCACGCTGCGGACTGGTTGGATAAATATGTAAGAAAACTGAAAGCCAATGGAAGAAAAGAAATGATAGCAGATATAACCAATGAGAGATTGAGAAAGATGGTGTGTAGAAAGTTAAGAATGAATATATGATATTGAAGAAAAGAAAGTCAGAGAGAAGGAGAGGAAGCTATGTTAGTACGAAGTCAGTCGATATTAAAAAGATAGTGCAAAAGGTTGTCCAATAATACGAGTAAAAGATGCCTGAAATACTACTAGAATATGTAGCGGTTAAAGCCGATGAATGACCTAAAGATATGAGTCAACATGAATGCAGAATTTAAGATGTTTAACTCGATAGAATATTAGTATAGAGGAACTGATTTTCGTACGAATGCCATAGAATACTGTTTGCCAGACCGTTATTACTTGAAGTGGATGGGGATGAAGCCACTGAGAGAGTGTATCACACCTGCCGTACAACTTGTGTAGAACGACGATTGTGAAGGAAGAACCCTGACTCCACATGTTATGCATCCATGTCAAACGAGAATTGATAGATGTCCACAACGGACCCGTCAGCCCTTAGGACCATTTGAGCGCCCTATGAACGACACCTGATGCACACTACCAATGTCGTCATCTGTTCGAATTATCTGAATGTCCACCGAGCGATACCCTAGAGGTCTACAGATTCGACCGTAATCAACACAGGTTCATCAGCAAAGGTACCGTTCCTTTTCTCACTAGTGTATGTTAGTCATTGAATCGCCAGCTAAATGATAATTATGGATAATGAGTTCTACAATTAAAATGCGTAGAACGCGGTGGAGAGATAATATGGTAAATGAGAATTATATTGAGACAATGTAATATGATTTAATTATATGTACTATTAGTGCAATACTAGTGAAATAAGTAGAGAGTAATTCATTAATACAGAAGATGATTAATATGGTATAATTATGAACTGTAAATGATATGTAAAAATAGATCAATTGGTATATGAAGCAACTGTATTTTTACGTTTAATATGTTCAATAAATCAGTCTATGATTTAAAACAGATTTGCCTAAGTTCTTCAGGTCCCAATTATTAGCATTATTTATATAAATAAAACCCCACTATACGATGCCCCTACTACATATGAATGCTCACAACATGTAAAAAAAATTAGTCATTACAATAGCCTTCGGTATAGTTCAAAGTTATGACGTTTTCAGCTACGTAGCTGTTCATTAACAGATAGAATTTAAATCTCAAAATATCAACGAGAAATGCCAATAAATTATATCTCTTTTAGTTTTTGCACCATTTCTATTCAGGTCAAGTCACTTAAAATAATAGTTAATAATAGGTATGTAGTAATTTTACATAATTTATCATTTATTTTAACTTGAAATTTGGCAGATTACAAGTTACCGAGTTCTCCCAGGTCTGTCTGAAAAGATTCCACCTTGCGGATTGTGATTGATGCCTCGTGTGCCTGACGGACAGAGAGGCGTTGGAGCACATCTCATTTTCCTGAACTGATGGGGACCATTTCAGAGGTATTTTGAATGGCTTATGCGATTGACAATCCATTGTTCCTATTTTTTCAAATTCCCTTTTTATGTATATCGTTTTTATGCATATACATGACATCGCGTCACCAGCGCTAATGGACCAGAAACATGTATTAATTTGCAAATTACTGGCCAAATGTGAATAGCCAATCGAAATTGGACTGGAAAAACTTCATGAAATTACGTACTAGAACAATTTGGGAAAATGTAGTGTTTTAAATTGTCTAAACCTTTTTTATATTTACATACTCTCAATCTTTAAGGCTGCCGTGTACTTATTCTATTGGATTTGTTCAACTCAATGTTAACCTATGGAGAAAATGTGTCCAAGGATTGCCGACTTGGCTTGGAAGACTTTTTTTTTGCAAAACTGTACTCCGTAACAGGGTAAGTAATTTGACACCTTGGGGGTATTTTTCGTTTTTTTAAAATGCATATAATATTTTTAAATTGAAATTATTCGGGGGGAAAAATCTGGTAGAGTGTGTTTAAAATGCTCATAAATTTCTTAGGAAGAAATTTATAAAATGAAACCTGTTTCAAGGTTCAGAAATGTTCAGACTCACTGAAAATACCATTTTTATTGGATTATCGGCATTTATGTAGCAGTCAATAGTAGACAGTCAATAGTAGTTTTCCCCACAGGTTAACATTGAGGTTAGTAAATCCAATAGTGTTAGTTAGTACACAGCTGCTTTAACAATAGTATTTTCTTTGATTTTCTGAACAGAGTGTGCTTTTAGACATTATATTTAAACACGTGCTTTTGAATGAAAATATTACCATTTAGTAATAAAAGAGTAAAATCTACATTTTACATTTACATAAATGTTAGGTTTTGTGTTTCCTTTTTTGTATGAGGTAGAGTTTAAGATGGAATAAAATAAGTTCTTACGATTAAATTTTTTTTCCCGTGATGAGAATTTAAGTAAAGGGTAAAAATAAAGCCACATAGTTATTCTATAAGCAATCATACTTCAAGTCACGCGCATTACAATTTCGGTTGAAAAGATTAGAGAAGCTGTTCAGAGATTATGTATGTAGAGACTAGAAAAACCATACTTTCAAGAACTTGTCAAAACGCTCTTCCAAAAATTTGAAAGGTAAAGAAAAAGACAGCAAAAGCAGGATATTGTGATTCACAAAACGTAATAACTCAAGTTTTTTTTCGAAATATTGAGTTATGCTTGAGGGATGTTTGCAGAAACATATTGACGGCACACTTTCTGTATATTAAACTATGGACCATATTGTGTTATGTACTTGAAACGTTCAATGATTCATGTTCATGAATACTATGTAAATTTTGGTAAACTTTGCTATGTTTTTCCATTGCAATTTTTGAAGTTTGCATCAAAACTATTTACTACGAATAATTCTTATTGATGAGGAATTATAATTAGTCTCCAGAAATGTTAAACGAAAAAACATATTTAGATTGGTTTAAATATGTTTGAAAAGTAAACATGGGAGCCCTTGTCTATCACATTAAAGTTCACTTACATTAGATGAGTTTGTATAGTAAAAAATAGTATATACAGGCATTTCTAAAATGAGAATAGGTTCATTCAAACGAACATGAACCAATATACAGGGTGGTCATAAAAACTTCGCCAATATATGGACCTCTAGCGGCTGTTTCGTTTAACCGATCGGGAGAAGATTTCAGATATAGTTATTCAGAGGTATGAGCTCGGCATTATGTGAACGGCAACAAAGTGGCGCTCACGGTTACGGTTATAAGTACAGAAACTCGAAATTTTCGAATGGCAATGCCCACTTTTTCCCGTCTCAAAATGCTCACCGCATGCGAAAACCCTAAAGAGCGTTGGAATGGTACGTGTATCACAAAAAAAACGGATGCGTTATGAACTCACAAAAAACAGCTCTGAGGACGGCCAACAAAAGCACGAACGGGGGCGCACGGAGAAATTTGCATAGGACAGAGACAAGACACCAATCACTGATGACAACACAGATCGGACAACAGAAAACTTTTACTTGGATTTCATATTTTCCTCATGGGTGCCATCACAGGCCGTTCGCAGAGCTGTTTTTTGTGCGTGCATAACGCGTCCCTTATTGGTGATACACGTACTGTTCCAACCCTCTTTAGGGCTATCGCATGCACTGAGCATTTTGCGACGGGGAAAAGTGGGCAATGCCATTCGAAAATTTCGAGTTTCTGTACCTATAACCGTAACCGTGAGCACTACTTGGTTGCCGTTCACAGACTCCCGTGCACGTACCTCTGAATAACTATATCTGAAATCTCATCTCGATCGGAACATCCCCTAGAGGTCCATATATCGGCAAAGTCTTTTTATGAGCACCTTGAATATTCATAGATATTTAAATTATCAGATTTTTAGATATTACTATAGTTTTAATTCGCACCCTCTTTCCTGAAATCATACTTTTGCTATGAATCAAGTTCATCTGCAGCATTGTGTAATCTTTATTAATTAGGTGTAATTTAATACTCGAATGTTTAGATAGAAAAATAGTGCTAATTCGTTGTTGACTGTCGTGGAACCTTATGAGTGCTTCGATGTCTTTGGGTCTTACTCAACATTGTGAACTCATAGAGGGGATAAAAATTAAAACGTTTGATTTGAATCATGCCTTAAAATTCAAATATTGCAGGATTTTACTTCTTCCAATAGTAACATACGAATGAAAAAGAGCATATAACAGAAACAGCAATAAATGGGAATCTCTGATGTAGATGTTTAAAATATAGAAATTTAGTGACAAAAGAGTTACTTTGAAAACAAGGACTGAGAATTATTCTAATTTTATTGGCAGTTCCTGGTCTCACAGGAGTAAAAAAGCTAATCTTACAAAGAAATGCAGAAATACCGTTCAATACAGATACTCTCCTTTCACTCAGTCAAGAACAGTGAATTATACAATTTTCTGAAATTCATTTGATTTTTAATCGAGTTCTGTTCGTAACTCTGTTGTTAGATGACGCATTGTCCTTAATTTGTAATTTTGTTTTTTCAATTCATTATGACACCAGCTGACTTTGAAAGAATACTGCAAAAAACCTATTTGAGAACTTTGATTAAAATTTATATTAATCTTAAAGGCGTAAGTCAAAGCTAATCATTATAAAAAAATATTGGGATGCAGGTTCATCTATTAATTACAACTCTGATTTTTGTTTTACCTTTAGTTCATTTCTATTCGCAAAGATTGAATGGTTTTTTGCATTTTTAATTTTATGTGCAAATAGACAATCATTTTCAATCATTACAACTAATAAACTCTACTAATTAAAATTTACTTGCATTTCCTTAAACTTTTAGATGAATCATGGTTGTGTGTACCTAAAAGACTAATAAATGTTTCTTTATATAAATACCGAGAACTGTTGAATAGTTACTTGTTAATAGACAGTTATTTTTTAAACTCATATTGGTTAGTAAAATAATTTTTGGTGCTAGATTAATTTTTTCGTTCACACCTCCTTCAAAATGTTTCACGTACTGCTCTTGGTATTAAAATATTCCCTATAACTAGAGTTATATCTAAACTATATTCTTAAATCTAGAGTCTTATACTCGTAAAATTTTTATAATAAAAATATTATATATATATAAATATACCGATTTATTCTTTGTATTACTTTCGTTAAGGCAACTTGTTTGGAATTGTGTTTTAGTAGTAAATAAACTTTATGATTTCTTTCTCATTAGTTATGATATTGAGGATGTTGAATTTAATCAAAACTCAATTTGTTTCAGCATTCAGCTAGTGGTGGAATACTAAGCTAAGAAACATTTTGAAATGCCAGACTATAAACATTGTATAAAGGACTTATGAAACATATTCATGAAAATAAATTGATTTCACTTTTATTTAAAGCCGTAGATTCCAGAATTAATATTTTCACCCTTAACTTGTTTAGCAACGATATGGATAACAAACTCAGAATTTAATTACGAGGAAACGTGCAAAAGTAAAACTGAATATTATTCAATTTTGTTGAAACACATAAATTATATACTTTATACTTGTTTAATGCCAAATTCCAGTAGTTAGTATATTAGAGGAAGAAAATTGATAAAATTAATTTTCGCAGAGTTTGGTCCATATTTTAAATAATAAAAAGGATAGATTTACCCTCAAGAGTTTTCTTGTTATAGTATGTGAATAATTTATATCCAGGAATATTTGGCATAAGATTCACTTTGAAATAAATTTCTAAGTCTTAATTGAGTTTTTTAATATTATAAAATCCCGTTCTTTGTACAAAGAAGTTAATTTCTCACATTTATTAAATTACTCTAGTGTTTCGTTCGACGATATTAGTAAATGACGGCTCTAGAGAGCAGCGATATAAGTTTATTTTCTTTAAAACCCTTTCAGGGCTGCCGTTCAAACAGTGCAAACGCCTAAATCTAGTCTTCATTTCACATTCATTCAGTGTATTCCAGTTAAATGAGCAGAAAATAGGATAGTGCTGCCATCTGTTATCAGTTTAACGAAGAAAAAACATTTTGTATCCTTTAATTGGAAAAATTTTCAAGATTTTTTAGGTTAAAAAACTCGGGAAAAAAACCTGCACCGTGCAAACGATGGAGGTTGTTGCCCCTGAAAGTGTAAAAGACTTAAACAGGTGACAAATGTTACAAACAGTCACTTATGACTACCGCGAGGTTCAACAAGACTTCAGGTTTGATACAATGCACACACACGATACCAGGCCTACACACGATACCAGGCCTTCACACGAATATGCCGAGCGAATATTCCGAGCTTCAACTGAGAAATTAAAGGCATGAAAATTTTGGAGCCGAGATCGGCATGCTTAATATCGTTGACGACATTCTGGATTGTTCTAGGTCTTATAGACATTGCTCTAGGTCTTATGATCCTAGATCATAACTCCAGAACTCGATATCAATGCCAGATAGATGAAATCGGATTAGTTCTCCCGGCACCAATGTCGCCAAATTAGTCGCCAAGCTCACCCTAATCCTCGAAAATTTCTCAAAAGGGTAACATACTGGAATCTATCACTCAGTGACAGCAAATGAACGGTATTTAACACAAAATATAATACACATATTAAGGAGAAATATTGAATATTTTCAAACGTTTAGGTATATCTGCAGCTATTTACAACAATATATAATTCGATAGAGTCCCATTCTTTTAAGCTGACCTCCATTATACAACCTTTGTCCAGAAAGTTCGGTGAATGACGTCATAGTGCTCACAGTCGTAAGATTTTGCAACCGTCGCATACCGTGCCGGACAGGTGAAGACTTGTGTGAACCAGTTCCTGAGCGGCAGCGCTGAGAGTTAGCTTATCGTGTGAAAACAGTTCATTGTAAAGTGAAGGTGTTGTGCACTCGGTCGAGATTCAAAATGGAACAGAGTACGAATATGCTGTTCTGTTTCAAACTTGGAAAATCAGCGAAAGAAACTCATGAAATGATGCTAAAAGTTTACGAAGAACTTGCTGTCACCTTTAAGTGCGTGTATGAGTGGTTTAAACGCGTCCGAGAAGGGCGGGATACCATTGAAGACTCTCCCCGAAGTGGTCGGCCTGCAACTGCATGCACCCCGGACAACGTACAGAAAGTGAAGGAATTGTTGGCCAAGGATCGTCGTGGGACAGTGCGAATGATAACGGAGGAAGTGCGAATTGGTTCTGAGATGGTCCACCTCATACTGATCCAGGATTTGGCTAAACGCAAGCTTTGATCCTGACTTGTGCTCCACACTTTGACGCTGGAAAAAATGCAAATTCGGGTTGACGCATGTGGAAACTTCATCGACATGGCTTATCGAAACCCAAATTTCATTAAAACCATTGTCACGGGTGACGAGACCTAGTGCCTGAAGTACAACCCTAACGTTAAGCGTCAGAGTATGGAGCGGCGGGGTCCAGCGTCGCTGAAAAGCAAGAAGGGGCGAATTGAGAAATCCCGCATCAAGACAATGCTCGTGGGGTTCTTCGACTCTACGGGTCTCATCCATAAAGAATACCTCCCTGAGGGCATCACGTTAAATGCCGCTAAGTACGTGGATATACTGAAACATCTGCTTCAACTGATCAATCAGGTACGCCCCCAGTACGCCAAACAAGCCAACTGGACACTGCTTCACGACAATCCTCGACCTCATACTGCCTTTCTGGCGCCGCAGTTCCAGGGCAGCAGGCGAGTTGTGACGTGACCTTCGAAACCCAGGCCTCACAACTAGGTAGTGACGTCAAGCTACTGGGATCTTTCCCGTGGGTCCTTACTGATCCAACTCCCAAAGGCAGTGTGCGATATAGCATTGTTTACATAATTCTTTGAGAAAATTATTTGAACTTACAAGCTTTTTAATGAATTGTTTCATTTATAATGAAGTAGAGAAGCAGCTTAGTGGAATATTGAAATAATAGTTTGCAAAAGTTGAAAATTTAATGTTATTTAAGGAAATATTTAAACAACCAAAATATTCAAAATTCAGCTAGAGTACTCCTTTTAGCATAGAAAAATCATTAAACCTTGATTGTAACCTTAAAGAACAAACAAGTCACACACAGGGTAAAAAACTTCTTGGTTGATTTCTATATGCACTACTAGAAAATATTTTTCTCAATTCGATTTTGTTGGATTTTTGCTACTGATGATGAAAGACTATAAAGCAAAAATGAATAACATTGTAACTACAATGAAAAAGTACAACCAATTTTTAATCAACTTATTTAATTTTAATAACACATAACATTATATAATAAAATTATACATAAAGCATTTATCTAAATCCTTTCAATACACATTAAACAATTAAGGGAACAATAGAGACAGATTTACAGATATTTGAGACATTTAATTGTGTGTAAGTGTCTCTAGCTTTCTCTTTGACGCTTTATTAGCTTTCTTTTTTGAGTGAGCAGCTAGAATTGCATCAGCATTTTTTTTCTTACAAAAATTATTTAGCAAAACATTTGTGGATACCCATATTACTTTCTTTAAAATAATATCAGTACTGTGAAAATTTGCACAAAGCACATCTGATTGCAGCATTTCACTATCATCTAATACATACATTGTAGATGCAGTAGCTATATGTCGATGATTCTGCTTTCTTAGAAATTCTAGTTCATGGTGAAAGCATAATTTATTTATAGTAATATAATTATACAATACTGCATTTACAATGTGCTTCACGAGGATACATTAATCGACCTCTAAGTTTCTCAAAAAATCATAATCAACATTTGCAACCAATTCTTTATCTAGCAAATGCAATTCCTTACTTGACAAACAGCTTTCCCTTTTCAAAACTGAGTACATACAATACCCAGTGTCGTATTGTCTGTCCTGAATTTAGATTTTGGGCGTGAATCGTAGTCTATTTGGGTTAGTACATATTTATTTATAAATAAAATTATTTGGTTGCGTTATGTTTAAGTTATTTTGTTGAATCCAACCCAAAGCCCTGGACACTAATTGACAGTAACGAACAGATCAAATAGACATAAATTAAACCAACTCATTACGTTTAAAATAGATCATTATTTATTTACAAAAAAAAACTAATATTTACAAATTATGTTACGAACATTTATAATCCTGACCTTCTTTGCAAAATATTCAATTTTCAAATTCCAACTTTTTCAATGTTTCAAAATTTTAAGCTTACACAATCATTTAATCAAAATATTTTATCAATTTATTTACCACCTTTATAGGATTAGGGAGCGTAAAAACTTAGACCCAACAAACACAAAATTTGACTCTAACCGAAACAATCTATACTCTTTTTCTATCTCTCTAACACACCAAAACTAACTCAAAACCGTGGGAACTGAACAAATCAAAATAATGCAAAACACTCACTCAGTTTGCTGACCTTTGAGGATTGTTGACATTCGATTTAATGCGATGGGGTCCGGGGGTCGAAAACCTTCCTTGGCATGGGGTGGTCACGTCTGGCTTTATGATGAGAGAGACCTCTCGAAGTCTGGCGGAATATCTAAGTAGTCTCCACTCTATGATTCCATCAACTCCTCCTAAACTCAGATGCTGTCTCCACTCTACGAACTGTCGATAGCGTCTTTAATTAACTCAGCTGCGGGCTCCACTCTACGAACCGTCGATTGCGTCTCTAAGTAACTCAGATGCGGTCTCCACTCTACGAACTACCGATTACGTCTCTATGTAACTTTAGGTGTGGGCTCCACTCGACGAACTGTCAAAAACGTCTCTACGTAAATTTAGATGTGCGGGAAACCAACAGCTTCACCCGGCAAAACTCAAATTCAAATTCTACGAGAAAGACAACACAGGGTTGCGGGGACCCTACAGCTTCCCCGTCAAAATCTTAAACCCTTTCCGTTTTTTTCTCTCAGAACCATGTATATATTTCCTTTCATTCTCTTTGTCTAAAATTTATCCCGCCTTCTAATAAAACCTCTAGCCATTCCACGTTCTGCAATGTTTTTTTATTCGTCTATCCAAAACTCAAAATCTTCGATTGGATATCTCTCTCCAAATGGGTGTGCACTTCAATTTCGTCACAAGATCACCCAAAGTCAACTCCACGTGTCTTGCGGTTTACCTCCCAAACAGGTCCAATAAATTCGTTTACAAAAGGGTATTTTACTTTAATGTCAAACCCTGGTGCCATCCCCTTATCTGCGTCTGGAATCGGAAACCACCGACAAACCGCTGGGCTCATAAAACCTTCGTAAATTGGCTAAGGTTGCCGACAAACGCTTTGCCCTATAATTACGTCGGCATTAAAGACGTTACCGACCTTACACACAAAATGAAATGAATCAAGCTTTCAAACCTTTTATTTTCTCTCAAAATATTAATTTTAATCTTTTTTTGAAAGCGCTTCATTACATACGCTCCCTTCCCCGAAAAACTCAAACAACACACTACCAATCCAAACCTCTACCACAAAACATCTTTTCATTTCACTCCTCCGTAGCCACTAACCAAAACTCTACCTCTCAAATTCACAACACAAATTTCTCTACAACACTACTTCCTCTGAGACTCTAACAAAAAACTCTAACCTTCAAAACACCAACTATCTTTCTCTTCACAAAAACTTTAGCAACATCTTATCACTCAAAACCATACTACTTACGCTCCCTTCCTCGAAAAGCTTACAATATATATATAATACACTGCACATAATTCATACATTCAAAAAATACATAAATATAACACCTCTTGCCGTAAATACGTTTAAGGTCCATGTTCATATCAAATTTCAGGATACCAATGTTATAATAATAATACTAAACAAAAAAACACTGTAAAACATTTATCATCTTTTCTTGTGCAATCAAATGTTTTCACCTAAATCGTCCTGAAATAAAGTTCATTCACTGCAATCAAATGTTCATATCGAAAGACACAAAAAGTATCTTTCACTGGTGAATGTCCTTCATTAGTTGTATCTTGGAAAGTCCATTTTCTTCCCATAATTGTCGACATAAAATAATGAGCATTCATAAACATGTTTTGAAAAGTTCAGATCCATAACATTATCAAACATACACTAGATTTTCCTTTCTATTATTATTATATTACATTCAAAATCATTAATTAATCTATGTATATTTGCCATATTAACATTTCTATCTAAAACTATATATTTCAATACATTTTTCAAAACACTTTTGCACATAAATGTTGACTTTATACTTTCAATCTAATTTTCACATGATTCACTATAAAAAAAAATTTTCAACACTTTGCAAATGACATTATATACACAAAATACATGTTACTATTCATAGTTCCTAACTCCCGCGATATTTACACTCTACCAATCTCTACACATTTTATTTTTTTATCTATTATTTATCTTTTTTTCTTTTTATTTATTTTGGCAAAACACTTCCATTCAATACCATCAAGTGGTCAAAATATTTATTTATTGTAATCTATGTATGAATTTGTTCTAAATTCGGTTCCAAATGTATCTGCTTAGCTATCCTAACAACTTGACCCTGTTCCTCAATTTCAGGCTCATCAATCCCTTCATAAAATTTAAAATTATGTCCATTTATATTTAATTTCTTTTGCCCCAGATTTATGACCGTGTTATATTTTTCAAAAAAATCCGCTCCTAATATTCCTTGTTATGCTGGATTTCCGTCTAATTTGTCAGTTAAGAAAAAATTATTGCTAAAAGTTTTGGTTTCAATTTTGAAATTAATGTCAACACACCCTGAATAGTCCAACGCCCTGCCATTAATTGTTAAAATCCTGACCTTTCTTGCCACATGTTTATATTTTAGACCTAACCGTTTAGCACTTTCAAAGGTACTTTGGGACAAGATGCTAATCGATGCTCCCGTGTCCGGAAGCATATAATTTTGGGTATTAGGGACTAAATGTATTTTAATAGCTGGTACATTCTCATATAAATCGTCATTTTGTACCTGGTTCTGATGTAACCTATGTCTAACCGACATTACCCTTAATGAATTTAACTTCTGACCCCCTTCAAACTTATTATTCCGTTTTAAATTGTTATGGAGATACGGAACATCGTAATTTCTTAAAACTCCCCCTCTTACACTAAAAAATGCGGCCTTTTATCGTTTTGGTTCCTATTAAAATTCCGTTGCAAATGCGCTCCCCTTCCTCGAAAGCTTCTATTATTACCTCTATGCTCATTCAAACTTCTATCCCGTGCATATATTTTCCTACAATAATTTTCATGGTGCCCATACATCCGACAAAAAGTACAATATTCCCTGCGAACCTCTCTATTATTATTTTTGTAATTTCCCTTGTTTGTCTCTATCCGCATTAAATTTAAATTTTTCTCCAGAAATGCAATTTGTTCATCTTTTTGTTTCAGCCTTTCCTCATAACAGAAATCTCCTTTTTCTAAATTTCCCATGGCCTTAAATTCCCTAATTCTTTTAGCTACCGCCTCTTCTTCTTCTAACAATTTTACCGCCTTATCAAACGACTCGAATCCCTCTCTACAAATTTTTTCTGCTAAATTTCCCGGCAAGGCCTTTATAAATAGTTCCAGCGCCCTGCTATCAAACACTTTTTTACCATCCTTGGACTTTAAATTCACCTTATTTTTCAAAAAATGTTTTTTTACCACGTATTCAATTCGTAGTTTCAATGAATTAATTTCTTTCCCCCCTTCTAACACAATTTCGTCAATAAACAACGATTTAACCCCCTCTGCTTTTTCGCCATAGAATTTTTTAAATTCTGCTAAGACTTCTGTAAATACTACTACTTCCTCTCCTGATTTCTCGAGTCTATCCCATGTTTTCTGTGCGTCACCCGTTAACCGAGAGCTAAAATATAGTGATTTCGCACCTTCTGACCACTTAGCCTCCTCAGCAACTAGACTAAATTTCTTAAAAAACGTCTCAAAACACTCTTTCCTGCTGCCACTAAATATTGGAATCAGCGATTCCATTCCCACCATCATGACCAAAATTCTAACTCAAACTCCTAATTTTATACTTCTGATTACTCACTAATTATTTCCTTACACCAAATTTTAATTTTTCAATAATGCTATATTTTCCCCCAAAAATACAAATATGCACAATCAATATACAATAATCACAAATTTAAATATATATATCACAACACAGTTCAAATATACTATATATATTTGCACACTCTTAACTTTTCATCAATTAAATTATGCATAATCCTACTGATTACTACTCAAACTAATCAAATGCTTGTACTTAATTCAAATATCATATAACTATAACTTCTCTTTCTCTTCACACAAAGCACTTCTACTTTTCGAAATCTCTCTCAAATATCTTTCTACTGAATTTAATGAAGTTACACACTCTCAACTAGTCAAAACTTTTCATTAAATATTCCTTACATTAATTAGTTATCAAAAAAAAAACTAAACACCACTATCTATCTACTGAAATCAATATAAGCTCTTATGTTATAAACTCGTTCTAACAATTCACACTATTTTCAAATCTTTGTCTTAAATAAATTCAATCACTTTAAATCATATATCAATAAACACTTCAAACATATATCAAAATAAACTTTTCTTATTTTTATCTAAACTCCTTTAATTTAAATTTGTATCCAAAAATACTCCTCAATATGCAGAATATTAATTTACTGCAAAATATCGAAACACATGTACCAAAATCAATCAACTCTACACAATTATCACACATAATTCAAACTAGTTGTATCATTTAAATTTCTAAACAACTTAAAATATTCAATGTAATCAAATGCGTCATAATCTACTATACATCAATTATATGTTTTCATAAAATTCAACTTGTAATTTCATACAATTTTTCATATACCTTCTAAATTAAATATGGCAAATACACATTTAAATTTCAAAACATCGCGCGCTTTCAAAATAAATTTTAATGCGCGGCTCCCTTCACCTTGAAAAACAAAAAAAAATTTTAATTTATTTCTAAAGTCCCTAACACACCATGAGACTGAGTCACGGCCACCATGTGTCGTATTGTCTGTCCTGAATTTAGATTATGAAATTTGACTCTAACCGAAACAATCTATACTCTTTTTCTATCTCTCTAACACCACAAAATTAACTCAAAACCGTGGGAATTGAACAAATCAAAATAATGCAAAACACTCACAAAGTTTGCTGACCTTTGAGGATTGTTGACATTCGATTTAATGCGATGGGGTCCGGGGGTCGAAAACCTTCCTTGGCATGGGGTGGTCACGTCTGGCTTTATGATGAGAGAGACCTCTCGACGTCTGGCGGAAGATCTAAGTAGTCTCCACTCTATGATTCCATCAACTCCTCCTAAACTCAGATGCTGTCTCCACTCTACGAACTGTCGATAGCGTCTTTGATTAACTCAGCTGCGGGCTCCACTCTACGAACCGTCGATTGCGTCTCTAAGTAACTCAGATGCGGTCTCCACTCTAGGAACTGTCGATTGCGTCTCTATGTAACTTTAGGTGTGGGCTCCACTCGACGAACTGTCAATAACGTCTCTACGTAAATTTAGATGTGCGGGAAACCAACAGCTTCACCCGGCAAAACTCAAATTCAAATTCTACGAGAAAGACAACACAGGGTTGCGGGGACCCTACAGCTTCCCCGTCAAAATCTTAATCCCCTTCCTTTTTTTCTCTCAGAACCATGCATATATTTCCTTTCATTCTCTTTGTCTAAAATTAATCCCGCCTTCTAATAAAACCTCTAGCCATTCCACGTTCTGCAATGTTTTTTTATTCGTCTATCCAAAACTCAAAATCTTCGATTGGATATCTCTCTCCAAATGGGTGTGCACTTCAATTTCGTCACAAGATCACCCAAAGTCAACTCCACGTGTCTTGCGGTTTACCTCCCAAACAGGTCCAATAAATTCGTTTACAAAAGGGTATTTTACTTTAATGTCAAACCCTGGTGCCATCCCCTTATCTGCCTCTGGAATCGGAAACCACCGACAAACCGCTGGGCTCATAAAACCTTCGTAAATTGGCTAATGTTGCCGACAAACGCTTTGCCCTATAATTACGTCGGCATTAAAGACTTTACCGACCTTACACACAAAATGTAATGAATCAAGCTTTCAAACCTTTTATTTTCTCTTAAAATATTAATTTTAATCTTTTTTTGAAAGCGCTACATTACACCCAGCTAAATAAATAATTACTGGAAAGTAAGGTTTTGCATTTTTAACATATAATGCTTTCACACATATGTCAAAATTACTATTTATACATTCAGTTTTTTCAAAATCAACAATTTCAAATAAAAAATCTTCAATTTCAACCTCACCAAAAGCTTTAGTTTGAAGTTTTAGCTGTAATTCTGACTGCATCCTCAAGAAAGAAAGACATTGCTTTTCGATTAATTGAATTTATTATATGCAATAACACATAAAACATTAAAACCTATTTACTTTAAACCAACAATTACTTTTCTAAGAAACACATGTAAATCTTCACCTGTTAATGTTTTAACTGGTAAAACATGCATAACATCTTTAAATTTTGATAGAACACTCTTAATCATAAAAACATGAGCACTTGAAACACAAGAATCAGTATTATAACTTATACCTACAATGTTACCTCCTTTGTATTCAACATATTCTTTTAAATGAATTTCATCTAACATTAATATTACAAGTTTGTCACAATCTTCTAAGAGTGAAATTTTCCCCTAATATAATGTAAAAAATTATAGTCCGTTTGATCTTTAGAAGGATTTAAATTAAAGGAAGTAGACAGACGTTGGATGGTATTTTGGCGCTGAAGATTTATAGTATTGAACTTCCTTATAAAGTGATATGCTTGTGAAACTATAGTATATAATAAAGTTGCAAAAATTAATGTTTCAGTTGAATATCTAAATGCATGCTTATTACCACAAAGAAATGAAATTTGCTCAACTAAAAATTTTACCATATCCTTATTAATATCATCACAAAATTCCAATGACTGCAAAGTATCAATAATACTACATATAATAGGTTTTTCTACATTTTTAATATATAATTTACACAATGCCTCTAAAATATCATTTAACTCATTTTTATTATTAACACAACAAGGAAAAATAAAATTTATTTAGCTTACCTAGTTTCAAGTCCCCATTATACTATACCCTAATATCCAATTTTGTATCAATTTTGTATCACTGAGTATTTAATTTTTGCAATGAGTTACAAAAATTATCATTACTGATAATGAACACTCAATAACAGTTCACTTTTTATCAATGAGTTAGGAACATTCAACAAGTTCTTTAATTGAATCAAAAGTTTTAGATTCGTCGTACAATCTTTAAGATACACAGCTATCTTTAAGAGCTTTTGCCATTGATTCCTGTACAACTTTCAATTACAGTGATTTCCGCTCATAAGAATCATGTTTTTATTACTGTTTTTGATTCTTATAAGCGGTTGATTCTTATAGCCGAAATTTAGGTTTTTGGACAGGAACACTATACTAGGAACACTATATTAGATAATTTACTATAGAATACTCTTTAATTTACGTTAATTATCTTTTACTAAATTTTTTTTTTAATTTTAAAAATACAATTTAATTTCTAGACTTATAAGTAGACACACATAATTATAGTAAGAGAAGAAAAAAATCCAGTATTTGTTACAACATACCTGCTTAACAGTTTAACATTTCAACGACAGGAAGGGTGCAAGAAAAAGATTTCTATGGTAGTTTGACGTAATGAAGCTTGCAGGAAGCTGTTTATACCTCTTTCAATACCAATAGTCTCAGACGAAGATTCACCTTCTAGTTTACGTCCACGAAGTCTACTTCCCCGAAGAGTTATGTGTTTCAGGGTCCAGGAAGCCGCAACCAGGATGTGAGAGGTAGGAAAAAAGAGTCCCTGTCTTTGTTTGTTAGTGGAGAAAAGTCAAATCGGATCCGCACGGGTAGGATGCCCCTGGGTCAAGCTAATAGGACAGTGTTTAGCTAAAGCGTTTAAGGGGAAACTATTATGTTATGTCTAACAACGAAAGGGATGCATTTTACGACTGTATTCTATCCCATCTTATCACTCTTTCTTTTAAAAAGAATAAAGAAAGAACTTCGTACCTTTTGAGGGTTTAAGTGGCTTTTTTGGATAAATGAAAGGAAAGCGAAGAGTGTAAACTGATTCTTAAAACTGGTGGATTGATTCCTTAAAGCGAAAATTTTAACATGGAAATAATACATTTGTTTTTGTTTTTGCGATATTGATTCTTATAAACGGTTGATTCTTATAACCACTGATCACTATAAGCGGTGGTTACTGTATTTGTCTTCTCTAGTCAATTTTCTTGAAGAATTGGAAACTGAGAAGGAACAGCATCAGGGCGTAATCTATAAAAGAAAAATAAGTGACATTATAAGCACATTATAAGTCCATTTTAATATTTTAAAAAATCCGATTTAAGTTAAAATCCAACTTGATGTATAAAAAAATCACAAACGACAATCTAAATTCATATAGTTACAGATGACAAATAGCATATGCTAACTTTTAAAACATATGGCACATGAATGAGATTTAAAGTATACTTTCAAAATGTGTAGAATATGTTATTTGCCTTCTAATATTCAAAGGAACCTCTATTATATGGCCAGTCTTTTCATCAACAGCTTTAGCAGAAGTCAAAAAATCCGATTCTTGAAAGTGTAATTCACAAACCTTAACAAGGAAAAAATTACTTGATAACTGTACACAAAATATTTGCAAAATAATTCACTAATACAAAATGTCAATTTATGTCAATAACTAATGCACGATTTAAAAGGAGTGAAAAAAACCATTCAAACAAAATGTTTAACAGAAATAAAATATTAGAAAATGAGATAGCTATTTACAATATAAATACTTGGATTTACTCAGTACAAAAACTCTTAAGGTAGCATTAATTCTTCTAAGGTAGCATTAAGTCTTTGAATAATACACAAATCAAAATACATTACACAAATCAAAATACATTACATGTTTGTGTTTAGGAAACAAAATGGGATTTTATTGTAGCATAATAAAATGTTTGAATTGAAGAATACAGCTTCTAGATGAAAGAACAATACGAAGAACAATATTAACAAATATTAGTCGTAAAATATTTAAGAATATCTAAAGATTAACTTACCTTGCTATATATTGATGGATTAAAGCTCTCTCGCTTTATGGCGATAATCCATTTTTTTTACAGTTCTGCATCTTTCAGGAAACTGTAAACTTCGGTCCGTTTTTATAATAACGTGGTAAGACACAAAGATTAGGCACGTAAAAAAAAAGATAATGGCATTATTACAGAATCTATGCACTACACAAAAGCACGTGCTGCAGAAAACGTACGACTGACACAGCAGAGATAGATCCCAGTTTGGTGATGTCACGACCGTGGGAGAGTACAGTTGTGAGGCCTGGATTTCGAAGGTCACGGTTGTGTCCCTGAATGACTCACCCTACTGCCCAGAAATGTCTCCCTCGGACTTTTTCTTGTTCCCCAAAGTGAAATCAGACCTGAAGGGCCACAGGTTTTTGGACATTTCGAACATCCAACGTAATGCTACGACCGAGCTGAAGGCCATCCCTAAAGACGACTACGCCAGGAGTTTCGAAGACTTGTACAGCCGTTCCCAGACGTGCATTACAGCTTACGGGGATTGCTTCGCAGTACAGTAACAGTTGTTTGATGTAAGACAACAATTCATTGTAACTATAGACACATTCACCGAACTTTCTGGACAAAGGTTGTATTATATACAGTAAACGGTGTTTAAGTAAAATGAAATGCCATAACTAAATGGAGAGCATTTATAAGCACTAAAAGAACGATATATGCAAAAGAGCTAGACTTTATAATAGTAAAAAGTTTGAAACGTATTAAATGAATAAAATGTAAAGGTGAAATTAAATAGAGCAATATGGTATAGAATGATGCATTGTATGGTAATTAATTGGCAACGTTGGTTTCTAAAGAATAAGCATGCCAAAATTTATTCTCTTTGAAAGATCAAGATTAAAGTACAAAAATGTGTAGCTGTAATGCTGTTTAAAATTATGATGCTTATAATGCGCTTTTGGGATTGCATTTTTATCATAAAAGCAAGGATTTTTATGTATAACACAGATATTTTCGAAAATTATTTTTTATTTACAACACAGATAAAATTTCATAACGGAAAGTACATTGGCAAGAAAGAATTCTCAAATTTCCTTTTCAGAGGGAAGCAAGTGTCTTCTTTAGAAATAGGTTTCAAAATTCGAGACGTTTTCCTTTTTCTTCCTTAATTACATTTTTAAAATTCTCCATTTTATTTTTCATTGAAAAGGATAACTTTCAAGAAAAGCTTGTTCTATGTCTCTGGGAATATTTCTTCCCCGAGTAATACGAAACTTTAAAAAAATATGTCATGTTTTACTTCCTGTCAGAAGAAGTAAAAATTCTTCATAAATACACAAGAAAAATTTAACAGCACATTCTTTTTCTCTTCCTCTTCACATGTTACGATCTGCTTAATTTTTCATGTCACATTTATGGCTGTTTTCTAAGAATACCCAACTTTTTTACAGCTTCATGATCAGAATTTTTTATCCCGTGATGATGAACAAAAATTTCAAGAAATATAAATAAATCTTTTAATTGTCTCTACGTTTGCTTGAGCTTGCAATAAATCAGTGAAATGTTTTAGACCCATAACCTCGTGTGTTGAAATACTCATAAGCATAAAATGACGCGTGAACACTCGTATACACAAAAATTTGTTGCATTTAAGCAGTTGTGGATACTATTACTCTTCTCTTCCTTAAAGGGACAAGGGACCTTCAAACTTTTTCTTTTAAATTTTTTAATATTTTACTCTATATGCAAAATGAGAATACTTAAAGACACTTAGAATCCAGAAATAAGTATTTGTTGAAGAAAAAGACACGCTTTTCAAAAATATATACAAAAATGCTAGAATTTTTCAAAATGCTCTCTACGCATTCACTTTCTTTGAATTTCTTCCAAATTTCTCAGAATTGTAAATTGAAGTGTTTACCATGAAACTGTGCAAAATTCTTCGAAACCACAAATATTTTTCATATTTATAGACCATGAAATACAGAAAAAACAAAATAATAGCAGGAAGATTAAAAAATAACTATTATTTATGGTTTTAGATTCATAGGAAAAAATCAATGCACACTTATGTTTATATATGTATGGTAAATTAATATTAAAGAAATTAAGGTTTTTTAATTATTTAAAATGCGCACTGAGCATTTGAAAAATGCTAGCATTTTTGAAAAAAAATTTGAATAGCAGACACTTTTCTGTCAAAAAAACCTTATATTTCAAATTCTAAGGGTCTTTAATGTATTAAAAAAGAATACAAATTCTTATCATTTTGTATATAGAGTAAAAAAATGATAATTTAATAATTAGAGATTGAAGGTCCGTTGTCCCCTTAAATATCGATAATTTGTAATATGTTATAAATTTTTTAATTGGGGACATTCCCCCAATTAAGGTTTATTTCTTATAACTTGACATCTTGATTTGGAATATGATGAATATTCACGACAGAAGCGTTGAAATTATTTTTTTAAGGGAACACTAATGCAAAAATGGATATGCTACATTTTAAAGTATTTTTATGCATATAGAAAATTACTATCACTGAACGAGGTATTCTTTTTTTATTTTTTCTGCGACAACCTCATTTTTATATTTTTGTTATTGAACATTTCCACAATAACGGTTCACCGGAGAGAAAAAAATTCAGAGTCCGTCCTGCATCGCGAGTTATAATTTTGGCAGCGCGCCAAACCCAGTAGCATAAACAGTTAAACAGAAAAGTACCAAAATGCGTTTAAAAAAATGGTAAGCAATGATAAGTAAGTCTACGTTAATAACCTGCGTTAGTTTCGTTAGAAGAGACTACCTGAAATTTACTTTTGCCTGAAGAGACCACTTTTGCCGTCTTTTAATGTAGAGCTTGATATTCGAGTATTCTAATCATAAAAATTAAACAAAGTTCTTATAATTTCACTGTCCTTCAAATCTATACTCAATTTAGATCTGAACTTTTGTTCCAACCCTCTATTTGGATCCTTCCATTGATCCAATAATTATAGAAATATCTACACAACGTACTATCAAGGGGCGTGGGGAAAGATTAAAAAAAAACGAAAACGCATAACCTAGGAAATAAACGGTCATGGTTGTATCACATTCTTTAGTTGTTTTGACCCATCTTTTAACTTCATGCTAGTTCTTCCGAAAGGAGTTTTGACAACGCTTCTAATGCTGAATCGGGGGAAGGGTTTATTGTCCAATTTCCTACCCGTCCATTTTTACCCAATAACGTGCTAGCAAGTACACTCATGGACAAAAAAATTAGCGCACAAAGAAGGAGTCATCAAAATGAAACGAAATTTTACATACGTAATGACTACTTTGATATAAGTAAATGATAAGAAAATCAAAGAAAAATGATAATTTATTTCAGAGAAAAAGGCAAAATAACGGAGGAGTTAATACTCCGTTGGACCCCCTCTAGCGCGAATGCACGATGCGATACGATCGGGCATTGAGTCATACAAGTTCTGTATGATGTCTTGAGACATTTCGTTCCATATTTGCTGTAACCTTGCCTCTAGTTCGTTCAAACTCGTGGGATGCCCAACTCGTCGTCCCAAATGATCCCAGATATGCTCGATTGGAGACAAATCTGGGGATCGGGCAGGCCAAGGAAGGGTAGTAACAGTGCGGAGACAGTCTTGTGACACCCTTGCCGTATGAGGCCGAGCATTGTCTTGTTGAAAAATGGCTCCTGGGAGCCGTTGTATGAGTGGCAACACATGTGGTTGCAGGATTTCATGAACATACCGCTGGGCTGTCATGGTGCCACGGAACAATACTAGGGGTGATCGTGTATTGTAGGCAATGGCACCCCATACCATCACACCAGCTGTGGGAGCGATGTGTCGCTGTACAGCAAAGGCAGGATTGAAGCGTTCACCATGGCTCTCCGCACACGAACACGATTGTCATCACTGCCGAGATTGAATCTGGATTCGTCGCTAAAGACGACCTGGTTCCATTCCGCTGCAGTCCAGTTTCCTAGTGCGCGGTAAAACTCCAAACGGAGGCGTCGATGGGTGGGCGTCAAGGGCAGCACACGTAATGGGCGCCGCGATACCAACTGTCCTTCAGCCAGGCGCCTTCGTATGGTTCGAGAAGACACAGAGGTCCCTAGTGAAGGTGCTACCTGTGCCTGGATGGCGGCCGATGAAGCAGTTGTCTGTACGCGTGCATTTCTTACGATGTGGCGGTCTTCTCGACGACTGGTCTGTCGAGGGCGTCCTGAGCCTGGTCTTCGTTTACATGACATCTCTTGGGTCCACTGGTCCCAACACCTCCTCACAACACAATCAGAGCGGCCTAATTGACGAGCTACTCGCCTAGCTGACCACCCAGCTTCCATCATCCCGACGATTCTCCCCCTCTTAAACTGCGACAACTGCTTATATTGTCTTCGAACACGGCGTAATGTCATGTCTATCTCAGCTCTTCCTTTGTAAATGATTCAGCACACTCAAACAAGCTTTGGTTACCTGTTTTATACTCCACAGAGTACGATGTCCAACGCCCTCTACCGGCTATACGTAATGCGCAATCACGCTGCATTTTAATCATTTGCATATTTCCCCGACATGTACCTTCATTGCAAGTTTCGTTACGATCCCGCAATTATTTCTTGGTGCACTAATTTTTTTGTCCATGAGTGTATATACGACATTCACTGTTCGGTATTTAATTTAGCCTCACGGTTAAACAAGTAGTTTTAGAACCATCCAGTGCAAATATGTTAACTAACATGCTATTGTACTGAGGAAGTTATATCTGAGTCGTTAAAAAAAAGTAATTTTTCACATCTTTTTCCAGGAAAAAATTAAATAATGTGATACCGCCCTAAATTTGATTTAACTCAACTTATTGATGCGGAGTTGTAACATGTCATAAAAGGAACTCTCCCAAGTGAATTTCTTTTATTTACTCAGTATTCTAACTCGGGTCGCACTTACTTCAAGACCCGAATCTTTCTGTAGATTAGCACGGGTGGAGTCCATTTGCATGGATTCAGTTTGCCCTCATATCTAAGTTACTGCAATCAGTTAGGTCACTGCACTCTATCCTAGTTAGTATAAACTTTTTACGGGAGCGCATTTAAATGGCTGACGTAGGCTTAAATGGATATATTTTACCGAGAAGCGACTGGAAAATGTGAAGAATAAATTAAATTCTGCCATATGAACTTGATTTTTGATGTAAATTTCTCATATCTAACTGTGACTATGTTAAGCCGTATTTATTAATAACTAAGTTTGAATGATTTGGTTTTCTCACAGTATTCATGTTTGTTGTTTGTTATTATACAACGACGTTGCTAGTGTTTGCTGTGTAATAAACGTAAAGCAATACTTTGACGTTTGTTTCAATCCTTTTGGGTTCACTGTTCAAATCTAAACATAAAAGTACTAATAGTCTATATCACTGAAACAAATAAAAAATGGATATAAAACATAAAAAAACCACAAGGAAATTTAAGAAATTAAAACAGAACATAGCTGAGTTACAAAAATGTTCCCCTAACACAGCGGATCTCTACCTGGTGGACGCGCCTCCCTGGGCGGGAATAGAAGAATTTAAAGGGAGGCGTGAGTCTAAGAAACGGTAAAATAAAAAGTAAAACTAACTGAAATTTACTGTACTCAATTTTTCGGTCACTATGTAACCGTAACGTATTTTCGACATACGAACACGATAATTGTCGTACACGATAATTGTCGTAATTGGGAAAACACGATAATTGTCGTACGTCTGGGCGTTGAAAGTAACCTGAGGTGTGCTTTGTCACAGTTACAACCTAATATTCAAAAGCTTGTCAAGAACAAACAAAGCTAGCCCTCTCATTAATATTGTGAAAGTGACTGGTATTACATGCCAACCTCACCTAGATCCTTGATTACCTCAAATATATTTGATCTGTATTTAATTCTTTGATTTCATATGTTCTAATAATAATACACTGCTGGCCACCCAAATTGCAACACCAAGAAAGACAAGAGATATCACAACAAAATTTATTTTGTAGATAACATGTTGACCAAGTTTCAAATGATTAAATTTATAGACTTCTGTGAAGTGTGGTTCCTGCCAAAATCAGTAGCCAGAGTAGCCGCCATTGTTGGAGATCGTCGCTGCCACTCGCATCGGCATTGATTCAAAGAGACTTTGGATGAGTTCTTGGGGCACAGCAGACCAATCAGCTTCCACACGTTGCCAAAGTTGATCTGCTGTGGCAGCTGGGGATGGAATCTGGGTCAATCGTAGAGCAACCATGGACCACATGTTTTCTATCGGCGAAAGATCCGGAGAGTGAGGCGGCCAGGGAAGCAATTCAATCTGGCTATTGACGAAGAACCATTGGACAATGCGTGCCACGTGTGGTCGCGCATTATCCTGTTGAAATATGGCTGTGGGCAAGCCCTGAAGGCAACTGGATCCAACACCTCGGAGATGTAGCTCTGGCTGTTTAAAGTACCGGCAATGCGTACTAGAGGTGTGCGAGAGTGATATCCAATACCGCCTCATACCATAATACCCGGTGCAGGACCAGCGTGGCGGTGCATAACGCAGCTGTTTAGCATCCTCTGTTCACGGTGTCTCCAGACTCGAATGCGACCATCGTGGTGTTGCAGACAAAAGCGTGACTCGTCAGTAAAGACAATTTCATTCCATTCTGCCGTCCACGTCCTTCTGTCATCGCACCATTGGCGGCGGAGATGTCTGTGGTTCTGCGTCAAGAGTAGACAAAGCAATGGACGTCTTGCGGACAGACCACTCTGCTGTAAACGGCGTCGAATGGTACGCGCAGACACTGGATGATGCGTTACAGACTGCATGTGCTGTGCTATGGTTCGTGATGTGACTGAGTTATCCGTCACTGCCATGCGCACAATTTACCTGTCATCACGTGAAGTGGTGCGCTGAGGTGGATGCGATCGAACACGCCGGTCCGTCGTACCCTCCTGCATCCAACGATCAGATATCCGCATTACAGTTGTTTGGTTTCGTCCAACACGACTACCGATTTCCCTGAAAGATAATCCACAATCTCGGTAGGCCACTATCCTTCCTCTGTCGAACTCGGATACTTGATCAAAAGATGATCGCTGTTTTCGACGAGGCATAATTGATCGTTTTTTTAAAAAAAAAAACCACAAGAAAAACACAATTGCCGAACTTGAAATCGTCGAAATCTCCAAGCCTTAAATAGCGCTTTGAAGTGGCGCCACAGGCGCGCGTGATGTGCGTCTGCGCTGAAATTCTAATCATTGCATATCTCACCTCCGCTAATGCATGTTGTAAATTTCATGTTATTTGCATGTTTCCTTCAGGGTGTTGCATTTACAGTGGCCAGCAGTGTATTTCCAAATTAAGATATGTGTAGTAATATTAAATTTTGTGTATGAAATTATCTATTCTGTATTTTCAATTAATAACCAGCTTCAGTTTCAAATTCCGATTGTACTACTTGTATTGACTATATAAAGGTGGTAGGGGGAGGCGTGACCTAACATCAGTTTTCCAAGGGGGCACAAAGCCTGAAAGGTTGAGAACCCCTGCTCTAACATATTCTAATCCAGAGAATAATTTTAAGTGTAGAATCTAGCAATTCTGACTATGCTTTGCGATGCTTGAAAAACTAAAAGTTAACACTGACAAATTTATTTAACTTTAAAGAACACAGATTAATTAGAAAATATTTTTTAAAGAAGTCGCCTCCCTTTTATTCCCAACGTTCATAATTTTAAAAAGGAAAAATATTTTGAGGAATATTTTATTTTTGTATTTCTAATGTTTTTTTCATAAAAAATGCATGCTTCGGAGTGGTTTATTATTTCCTGAAACCCACATCCCGGAATCATTTAACGTCCTTTGAGAGCTCTAAACTCCTAATCATGGCCGTCCGACATTTTCAAGAGTTTTAAAGAGAAAGGAATTTCAATAATTTCCCGCATTCTCCGTTTAACAGGCGGCCTGGCGTCCGAAAACACTCGCATAAACTCTCCGTATTTCTTCATCTAATATTTCTTTTTTGAGGTTGACGTCAATGCAGCAGTAAGCTTACGGCCTTTTATGATTCATAAAAATGGATTTTGCATTTTCAACTTAATAAGTCTAGAGTGGAATTTCCAGTTTTATTCAGCACATTCATCGGTGCATAAAAGGAATTAAAAATTTATGGGATGTCTATATTATATAGCGAGGCATGTGTTATTTATGACGTACTATTTATGACGCAACTTGGGATCGAGTATTTAGTACTGAGCGCTGCATCAGGTTTTTACATTATACTTACAGGGTACCAAATTACGAATTTCCAGGTGTAATAACACCTGGCGTCATAAGGAATAAAATGTACAAAAAATGAGAGTTCGCCCCACCTTTAACTCGTGTACAATGTGCAACATTTTCGTAATTTTGAATGGTTTGTTTATTTACATGTGAGGTTTGGATGTTCCAAGCAGATTCTATTTATAGCTGCACCCTTTCTGATGCAGATCTGATTTTCTGACCCTTGTATTCCTTACCATTCATTGTTAGTCGTGATTTAACCGTGGTAAACCAGTGATTATACGGGATTACTATACGACAAAAGCAGGAGTTGCTTTAGTCGATCCAATGTGCAGCTATTACACGGCATCCCGCATATTACGAAGACGGACATTCTCGTTGTTTTTTTAGGCTTTTGGACATAATAGGAATCCATTCGCAAGTTGTCCTTATATCCAATAAACCAGACAGTTTTTAAATAAGGCAATTCTATCTACATTCGTTGGCCTTTAATTATAAATAAATCTCAATATTATCAACATTTTATATCTTGTCATAAAACAGAGAATTATTATTTTCAATTTGAAAAAAAAGAGTGTTTAATACAAAAAGAATAATCAAGGTTGAAAGTGACGTTGAACTTTGTGCTACGCGCGCCCACTGGTGTTCCAAAAATTGGCGCTCCCGCTGGAGGGTTAACGTAGTTAAGCTAGTTGATTATCAGGCCTTGAAGTTAGGAGATCCGGATCCGATCCCATATATTATCGAAATTATTGTTACGTTGGCACTCGGCATGGATGAACAAAATATAAACTTTCACCACGATGCTGTTGACAAATGGGTGGGCCAAAGTTAGTTTGGAACGCTACGGTAATTTTTTGCTACTAGAAGGCTAATTAGACCGGGACTTACAGTTTAAATCCGATTCCAAACTGTCGTATCGGTAGCTCAGAGGGACTCATAAAGTTTGATAGCAATGAAAATATTGCGTTGTGTACCCCTTCAATTGAAGGAACAGATTCAGTAACAAGATTAGGTAGCCACTCAAATAAGCTTACCGATTTACAACATATTATTATTATTGCAAATATATAATTCCCAGGTTATTCCAATAAACCAATAGGTCATGTAGTGCATTTTGATTTGTGTGAAATAATTTCACGGAAGCAGATTGTTAATGGGCCCATACTTATTTAATCAAAACAAAAACAACTTGCACAATAAGAATACATTGCATTACGAAAGATATCTAGATTCCACTAGATATTATTATTATTGCAAGATCATTCATAATGCCCAGGTTATTCCAATAAATCCATAGGTCATGCAGTGCATTTTGATTTGTGTGAAATAATTTCACGGAAGCAGATTGTTAATGGGCCCATACTTATTTAATCAAAACAAAAACAACTTGCCAATCAGAATACATTGCATTACGAAAGATATCTAGATTCCACTAGATATTATTATTATTGCAAGATCATTCATAATGCCCAGGTTATTCCAATAAATCCATAGGTCATGCAGTGCATTTTGATTTGTGTGAAATAATTTCACGGAAGCAGATTGTTAATGGGCCCATACTTATTTAATCAAAACAAAAACAACTTGCCAATCAGAATACATTGCATTACGAAAGATATCTAGATTCCACTAGATATTATTATTATTGCAAGATCATTCATAATGCCCAGGTTATTCCAATAAATCCATAGGTCATGCAGTGCATTTTGATTTGTGTGAAATAATTTCACGGAAGCAGATTGTTAATGGGCCCATACTTATTTAATCAAAACAAAAACAACTTGCCAATCAGAATACATTGCATTACGAAAGATATCTAGATTCCACTAGATATTATTATTATTGCAAGATCATTCATAATGCCCAGGTTATTCCAATGAATCCATAGGTCATGTAGTGCATTTAAATTTGTGTGAAATAATTTCACGGATGCAGATTGTTAATGGGCCCATACTTATTTAATCAAAACAAAAACAACTTGCCAATCAGAATACATTGCATTACGAAAGATATCTAGATTCCACTAGATATTATTATTATTGCAAGATCATTCATAATGCCCAGGTTATTCCAATGAATCCATAGGTCATGTAGTGCATTTAAATTTGTGTGAAATTATTTCACGGAAGCAGATTGTTAATGGGCCCATACTTATTTAATCAAAACAAAAACAACTTGCCAATCAGAATACATTGCATTACGAAAGATATCTAGATTCCACTAGATATTATTATTATTGCAAGATCATTCATAATGCCCAGGTTATTCCAATGAATCCATTGGTCATGTAGTGCATTTTGATTTGTGTGAAATAATTTCACGGAAGCAGATTGTTAATTTGCCCATAATTATATTTAATCAAAACTAAAACAACTTGCACAATAAGAATACATTGCATTACGAAAGATATCTAGATTCCACTTATGTGTTAATAGAGTTTTATTTCGTTAGTTTAGATGATTTCTTACTCATCTATTCATAATTTGCTAAACATGCGCAAATGTCTCATCGATTTCACCACATGCAACAAAATTTACAATCATAATAATAATAATATAAAATTTCAATACATATGCTGATACTCAAATATTAGCCATAGTTAACTTTGGTTAAAATAAATTTGTGGAATCTGATTTCTCCCCATTCTTAAGATTACGTTAAGAGAAAATTAAAGAAATAAAAATGTTCGCTTATCTCCTTCGTGTTGAAGAATATCGGGGATTTTTGGAGTCTCCAGGGAGAGGGAGTTATAGGCAGGTCGTTGACCGGGCGCGTCGAATCTGTATGCCTCTTGCTTTCAGGAAAGGACCAAGACCAGGCGCTCATTCATCAAATGCGAGGTGTTTCGTGGGGCGAATCTCGTCCTAGGGATACACCTGTAGGCAGCAACTCCTCAGAATGCAGGAAGGACCGAGACCAGGGGTGACTGTTGCCTCGGGATTCCCCTGTGGGTGGCAGCTCCTTTGACTCATCGATGAGGGTTTAAAACTGCTCTCTCGTTGCGTATCAAGTCGGAACCTATTTCTGGTCAGGACTTCGGTGGCATCATCATCATCTAAAATTTCTCTCTCCCCTTCTCCCGGAACTCCCGTGTACCCCCTTAAATATGGGTTTAGTACGAGACCATCTCCCCAGGGGGAGCTACAGTCGCAACCGTCTTCCCCCTCTGATTCCAGATCAGCTATTTGCCCACGCCCCTTATCTCGACGAGTCCACTTAAATTGAAGGTTTCCTCGTTGGCATTTATCGGGCGATAAACCCACAAAATTTCTCGGAACGTGGCGTTTCCTAGAAGACACGCATTTTAGCGTCATGACGCGCAAAAGAAATCATAAAATGACGCCATTTTGTATACCGTGGAGAGTCTATGCTTATTCAATTAAATATTCTGTAATTCTCTCAATCTTACCCTCAAATCAAGAGGAAATCAGATCCTTTACACATTACCACACATCATAGGACAGAAAAGAAACAAATACATAAAAAACACTAAAAAAAAACATTGTCACACTATAACATATAAGCCGTTATAACAGTATTATATAAAAAGTGCGTTTCAATCCTCCATGATCCAAACACTTAGTGTCTATTTTGACCCTCTATTGTAGAATTCAACTGCTGAATTCTACAGAACGGCAACAAACATCCACGCCAACAGTGGGACTCTAACCCACGGACTCTGGCTCTAGTCATTCGGCCATCGTCCAGCCGGAGTTAAAGGGAAGATTGATGAAGTAAAAAAAGATAATTTGAGATAATAAGGCTTTTATGAAGTCTTAAATTGTAGATTCTACAAGGGTCTTGAAACCTTTTTACCTGCTTAATTATGTAAAAGGAAGCGTATTTTAATTTCTTAAGGCTACAGTTTACTAATCCGAATGGATTTGTTCACCTCAGTGATAACCTAAGGAAAAAATTTGTCTGCTATTTACAGCAACATAAATGCCGATAATCTAATAAAAATGGTATTTTCAGATATCGTGAACTTTTCTTCACTTTACAACAGGGTTCATTTTATAAATTTAGTCCACCAAAGGAATGGAAGAGCGTTTAAAATTGATAAGCGAATTTTAAAAAATGTAAAAAAAAAATAAATAAAAATTTCAGGAAGTCTCCTCTAACGAAACTACCGCGGGTTATTAACGTAGGATTACTTATTGTTGCTTACCTCTTTTGTATGTGTATATGTATGTATGTGTTATGTATATATGTATCTAGATATATGTACGTATATATATATATATATATATATATATATATATATATATATATGCATGTCAAAATTTTAACTTTTTTTGGTACTTTCCTGTTTAACTGTTTACTGCTTGTCGAAGCGATACAGACTGGGTTTGGCACGATGCCAAAATTATAACGCACGAGGACGGATGGACGGATGGTTTTTTAATCTGAAATTTTGCTTTCCGAAGGACCGTTATTGAGGAATGTAATCCTACGTTCAAAACGAAAAATGTCCCAAGCAGTAAAATTTCTTTCTCTATTACAGAGTACAATTTAAAAGATCTTTTAATCCAAGTCAGCAATCTTTGGATAAAATTTTTCTATAAGTTAACATTGAGGTGAGCAAATCCAATAGGTTTAGTACACAGCAGCTTTAATGATGTCTTAGGCAGTTAAACCAAAAACCTATGAAACAAAATATAAATTTTTCAAACATACCCAGTAAAAACTTACCCATTTTAAATATACCAATTTTAAACATACCAATTTTAAACATACGTATTACATTATAATTTCTAACTCCTATGGACCCTATAGATTAATGATGCCATAAGCTGAAGAATACATTGGAAATTACTTAACACGAATTAACGGGATTTTACCAAAATTTGACTCCGTTCTGTCTGCGTGTCATCCACACAAATATGAATGTTGGGAAAACGATAAAGTTTCATCGATTAAAAATAATTCTACCTACGATCAACATCCATTGATTAAGAAAAGAAAGAGTGTAGGTGTGAGCAGAGAATGTATAACAGAAGTATTCGAAATCGCGTGTATGATTCAATTTGTAGAACACCGATAGTAAAGTGGCAAGAAAATACCTCTCCAATACTCAATCCGGGAAAACGGAACGCCGTAACGAATCTAAATATCTCCAAGAAATATTTCTCCAGAAAAGTTCTGAAACGTCACCTCTAAGATTTCTATTCGAGTATAGAAAAGAGAAATTCGCCAGAAATATCTGATATCCTTACATAAGGAAGCGTTGGCAATAAAACTAGGTAGAGTACAACTTATGTCTCAAATACTATTCCGAATGTTAAAACTAGAAATCGATATGTACGGTAGAATATAAACCTAATGTAATGCGCGACAGAGAATAGAGCTCCAAGGAAAAGGGTCGTATATTAGCTGTTGTAGGATATATTTATAATATTTCATACGAGATTATAATAAACCTTCTTATCTATTTTAAGAGTTATGAAGCAATGTTTCCTGCTACTTCTAGTGAAAACAAATGGCTTAAATATTAAGGAAGCATAAGGTCTTATAACATAAAGACAAAATATTATGTTTTACAGGTCATTTAGAAGTGTCGTATCTTTTAAAGCACGGTTTATGGTTTCAGTATATATTACAGGATATTTTAAAATAACGGACGTAAGATAAATGTTAGAAATATTTTATTCTTTCGTTAAGATCTACACGAATATCTTACATTCTTTAATAACATGAAACGAAGGTTTATTATTGACATATTCTAAGATTATATCCGAGTATGTTCCATTTCTCCTTTCAGTTTTCATATAATTTTCAATGTGCTACAAATATATCTGATGGTGTGTCAAAACATATGTCATCATCTGTTGAACATTAAAATAGGCTCGTTTAACGAGGGTAAACCTCCTTAGGTAAGCACTAGACACTATGTCCCGTTGATGAGATGCTTAAGGCCCTTTGAGGGATGCCATTTGCCCAGTGAAAACGCCTGAATCTAGTCTTTTTTTCACTTGTATTCAACGTATTCCAGTTAAATAAGCAGAAAAAATGGTTAGTACTGCCATCTGTTATCAGTTTAAATAAATAAAAACACTTTGCAACCTTTAATTGGAAATTTTTTCAAGATTCTTTAGGTTAAAAAAATCGGGAAGAAAAATCTGCACCGTGCAAACGGGGTTTGTTGTTGCCCCTGAAATGATTAAAACTGGTGATTACATTATACGGTTAAGCTAATTATGAATAACCCACCATGAAATGGCTATAACACCGTAAATGCTTCCGCCTCAATTTATCGTCTCCTCGAGAAATATGTTTCTGTTTGTATGATCTCCTACTTAATTATTTTTTGCTCTTTTTCCTTAATGATTCCTTAATTATATGAGTGCTGACGTCTCATGCGATTTGAACAGTTTATGCATGTCAAGAAGTTGAGATAAGCATTTACCTAAGCCCGAAGAATTTTCCAGGATATTACTGGTCACTATTTTAACGACAAAATGCACAGAACCCGCCAAATGGGCGGTTCTTAAAGCAAAGATATACATCTGCAGCGTTTAGTTTGTCTTGGACGTTTGGTTTGGTTCGGAGCTGTACGGTAAAATTTTTGCTAACTGAGGACAGATTAGACCGAGACCTATTGCTTAAGACTGATTCCGAACGGCTATCAACGTCCATGCCAAGAGTGGTACTCAATCCCACAGACTCTAGTATCAAAAACTAGCACCTTGGCCATTCGGCCATCCTTCGGCTAACCTTGGACGTAGTTTTCGCCTTTTTAAGGGATCCACAGCAATGTATAAACTATCAGTATGCTGGAGGGGAAGGAATTCCGAATTTGGAATTCTTCTAACGTTTTACTGATGACTGACATAGTAAAGTCGTCCAGCCCACTTCGGAGAGAACAGTTATCTACCATGAATACATTTTCATAACTGATAGATCTCCAATCTCCATATTTGAGGATTCGAAGGTCCATTCCCGTCCTTTGGAGAAATCTGGGGCAGTGACTCTTGGGTGCTGAAAACAATCTGTGGTGGATCATAGAGCAAACATATTTGTCAAGTACAGGTGAAAATTGAGAATAAGTTTAAATACAAGAGAAAAATAAATTTCAGTGACCAACATCCTGTTTTTTTTCCAATATGGGATAGAAAGCCGTCAGTCACTGGTAAAAATTTGGAGGAATTCCTCAACAGGAATTCGTTTCCCTTCAGGGTACTTACTCATCGGTAAAGCCTTTCTGAGGATCCCATAACGCAGGCGGAACACCCCATAACTTAGGTTCAAGGCTACCTATACATTAGACATATATATTTTTGCTATTACAAATGAAAGTTGAGGTTTTTACATTCAACTGCAAGCTATTGATGAACTGAGTACGTGGAAGAGCGAGACAGGCATACCTCTGGTAAACATTGCAATCTAGTAGATTTGCGAAACTTTTAGAATAATGCTTTAATGTTATTCCAGTTCCACAATTGTTTAAAAGTGGTGATTTATTGACTGTAATACAGTATTTGTCAAATAAATAACCACTTTAAAAGTCAACGTCTCGGTTTTCTGGCACAGTAGTTTTGGCTAATCAAAGTAATCGGGGTCGATGACAAGGTATTCAAGTTGGTAATCAAGACGTTGTAGCCTATATAGCATTCCTGCGAATCATGGATTAGACGTTTTTGAAATGATGAGATTCATCTCAAATGGCTTCTGAACGTCTTACTCATTAGTAATTTGCATATTATTCAGAGTTCCATCAAGTAATGACGATTGACTTTTTTCCCCTAATAACTTTAAAAAGATCATCTAGTGATCGGAGGAATTTCAGTGGTGGTACATACATCTGCAGTCCAAACCGTAGGCGAGTGCTTAACAACTATTTGAAGTTTACCTATCATTATTAAAATATTACATAGGAGCAACCTAGTGGGGTGCGCGTTGTAATTTGTCATGTTCGAATCCCGAACAGCGCCATTAAATGCTCTCATGTCTAAGATGGTGCAAGATGGAGAGTACCTCTGAGGGGTTTGTGTGGGTGAGAGGAGGGGGCACAAGCCCACCAGATTTCGCACCCCTGAGGATGCTCGGTCAAAAATTGTGGTGGCACTGGGCAATAAGTTGGCCTCTGAATCCTGTGGTGCGTGATAGCCGCGAGTTAAACTGGAGACGAATTCTTTCACCCTACGACCATGAATGAACCAATGGATCTTCAATGCATCTGATAGGATTTTTGAGGTCAGGGATATTAGTAACAACAATTACAACATCAAAATATTCCATACTGATATCAGGGTAATCACTAAGTTGCCGCTTCATAAAAGTCTTTTTTTTTCTTCTAACCCCTCCCCCCCAAAAAAAAATAGTTTAATCAAAATGCTTATGATGGATAAGTAAAAAACGTATCAGAAAGTGAGGTCTAAGAAATTTATTTTACAAGCAAATAAGGAATTATATCAATTCAGTGAATTTTATATGGTTTAATAATTACGAATGGTCCGCCAGTTTTTTTGGATTTTCGTGTTAATTTCAAGTTTTGAAAACTCAGGAGTTTGAAGTTATTTAACGAATGCCATTAAAACAAAATATTATGGAACAAATAAAAATGCAATTGAAGTTATAAGAAATGCCTGAAGAGCAAGAATTCTTAAACGATGGGAAAGAGTCCATTGAATGTAACTTTCACTACAAAATTAGAAAAAAAGCTTTTTGAACTAATACATCATTTCTTTCATAAAACTTTTCCTTCTTATTATATACTCTGTCACAAAAGAATATATGCACCGAGAAGGAAACGAGCTACTATGACGAAACTTAACATGTATGTAGTGTATGAGGAGATAAGCAAATGATTACAAATTCAGAAGAACAGACCGTTTTATTAAGAAGATATGGCATGAAAAAGTTACAAATCAGTAAGTAGTAAATCCACCTCTGGCAGCCATACAAGCCGAAACACGGCGTGGCATCGAATCAATGAGGTCAACTATGACATTCTGAAGAAGATCATGCCATAATCTTTGCAATTGGGCAGTTAATTCGTCAGTATTCCGAGACGGCTGCAATTGCCTTCCAAGCATGTCCCAGACGTGCTCTATTGGCGAGAGGTCTGGTGACCGGGCAGGCCACGGGAGTACGTCATATCCTTGAAGATATTGTTGGGAGAGTCGCGCAGTATGTGAACGAGCGTTGTCTTGCTGATAAATGGAACCTGGGTGACTTGATAGCATAGGCAGTACAACTGGCGTTAAATTCTCGTCCACGTAACTGCGTGCCGTTAATGTGCATTGAAGGACGCTCAGAGTAATCGTGTGTCAAAACAAATCTCTCCCCACACTGTCACACCTTGTGTAATCGCCGTATGCCTCTCGACAACAAATGCCGAATCGTACCGGTGGCCTGGCCGCTTCCACACGCGTATGCGCTGGTCATCAGCATTGAGACTGAATCTGTATTCATCGCATGAAGATCACACGTCTCCAGTCAGTAACACTCCAGCTTGCCTGAGGTCGGCAAAAATCCAATCGACACAAACCTATGATGCGGTGTCAGTGGTAGGCGTCGTATAGGACGTCGGCCAGTCGTCTCCGAATGGTTTCCCTTGATACCACCGGATGTATGGAAAGGGGTAAATGGCGTGGAACCGATTATAGCGACGTTGTTGGTGCGGACGTGGCCGCTCTTATGATTGCGCGCTCCTCACGCGCATTTGTGTTCCTGGACGCCTTGACCCTCCGCGACGGTAGACTATCCCTTCCGTGGTCCATTGTTGCAACACCGAGCAACTACAATATTGCAACGTTCGAGGTGGCGGCCTATAAGCCTGTTCGACCAACTTGCATCTCTGAGGCCTAATATACGCCCCCTGTGAAAGTTCGACAATTGTTCGTACTGCCGCCGGTTACGTCTCAGAGGTATCTCTAGTCATAAGACCGTCCACCAAATTCGACAGATTTGCTTGAATGACCCTATGGCACGAGCAACCATGCTTTGAAACTCTCCCAGCTGCGCATCTTATATGCGCATAGTGCGCTTACCCTTGTTTCATTGTCGTCGAAATTTTAATCATTTGCATATCTCTTACCAGAGTACATTCCTGCCAAGTTTCGTGATAGTAGCTCGATTTCTTCTGGGTACATATATTTTTTTGTGACAGAGTGTATTTAGAAAATTTACCGCTAGACGAAATCAAGTAGCATATTTTTTGTATTATATTAGCCTAACTTAAGGGTAAAGTCCAAAGTTTCGATAAAGAAACTTGCTAGAAACATTTTATCTCAAATAAAATCGTCGTATTAGTTTTCAATAAAGGAATTTAATCTTATTATTATAGGGAGTCAATGTTAAAAGGTGTTTTGAAAACTTTCAAAAAGTTTCCACATCTTTTAAATATATATCAAATATTATAATTTGTTTTCCAAAATTGATTACAGGCAGGCACACACACACACACACACACACATATATATATATATATATATATATATAATCTAAAACACTCTTGTTTCAAACATTTTATAAACCATTAAAATAAAAACCACTAAACAATCAATTTATTTTTTATAGTAATTAGTGTAATACATTTTTAAATCTGGTTTCAATTAATTGAATCATTATTTCAAACCATAAAATATCGATTTATTAAAAATCCAGAACAAAGCCTTCGAAATCCTTAAAAAAATAACGAAAAATATATGGAATAGATAAAAGAAAGTTTTAAACTTACAACGGAAAAATAAAAAAAGGCTTTTTTTTTCTAGTTGAATAATGCGTTTGCTTCACGTCATACGTTTCCGTTATTATGAGGATAGTAACTCGGAAACAGGCATAATCCATATTTACTTGATGGATGGCGCGTCATTTTGGCAGGATTCAAAATCAAATAAGTTGCATTAAAACTTGCAGAGAATAAAATTTGATAATACTTTTTATATGGAACGGGAAGGTAGAAAACGAATAGCCTTTAGATAGGAGAAATTTTTGTATTGTTTTTCAAATGTGGAGGAGTATTTCTGTCCATGTGAATAAAACATTTTTATTATTGAGATGAATTTGTAGCTCTTCTTTCAGCTGAAAGTTATGAGTTTTCGTGCCCTATCCATGTTATACTAGTTACAAGAGGTTATAATAAAAATATCTTTCTCGATGGAAAAAGGAAAATTTAGAATATCTGATGTAAAGTAATAATATGATGTACAAAGGTTTGTCTAAAAACCGCAGCAAGAAGAAAATGGAAACAACTACTGGAGTGTTCTCCAAATAATTTTAAATTGAAATCCTTATTTGTCAAAGCAATTGCATACTGCGGCTGTAGACGAAGATTTTAAATTTCAAACAAAAAAAAGTAAAATACCATCTATTTAGTAGGTAAATAAAAAATTATCAGCACTTTCATTGTTGTCACCTGTCGAGTGCTTGTGCTGCTTTTTTTGCACGAAGGTCAAGAGTACCTGCCTTTGTCGTAGTCTACGGAAAATTTGACCTTCGTCAGTTCGTTTTGCAGCTGTTGTACTATGAACTTGTCCGCGCCACTCTCCGTTTGCATCAAAGATTAACAACGCTGTGCTATCTGAATTTTTTTGCCTGCCCCTGTATCAAGATCCCAAATCAATGGAGAGCTTTCAGCACAGCATAGGGGCAGTGTGTTACCAAGAAATGTATGCGAATGGATTGAGAAGTTCAAAAATGTTCGGACGACCGCGAAGGGAGGGGGAAAGATTAGAATGCATATTGACTACTAAAATTGCCTATTGATTGCCTATTGATTTCTAAATTTGTTTGCGTTTGTGCTCTTAGGTGAACTGTTTTGGAACCCTCATACACAGACTCCATGAAAACCAAGCCTGTTATGGATAATGCCATATGCAGAAGCACGAGTCATTTGCATATGATTTGCCACTCTATCCATAATCTCACGTCAGCGGTTCGTAAGAATCGTCGTAGAGACTTGTTCGACATTATCATTTGTGGATGGGGATCAGCGTCTTCATATTTCTCTGCCCTTAACGGTTGTCCGACCATTTTTGAACTTCTCGGTCCATTCGTATACACATCGTCGTGATAAAACACTCTCACCACATTGTGTTGGAAAACCATTGATGGAGTTTGGCTTTTGATGCAGATTCAGGCCAGAAAAATTGGATCACACAGAGCTGCTCATCCTTTGTGCAAACGGAGAGTAACGTTGCCATGTTCACTACGCAACAGCAGAAAAACGAAATGACCGATGATTGTCAAACTTTCCATAGACCAGGGCTGACCAACCTTTTTTAGTTGGCGATCGACTTTTCTATGATTTTTTATTCGGCGAACGACTAGTTCTAATTTTTTTTGTGGAAAATGAGCAGCTTATCGTCACTAACAAAGTCCATATTTTTGTGAAATTATGGCTCGCGATCGACCTAAATCATGTCGAAGATCGACCGGTCGATCTCGATCAACCGGTTGGCCACCCCTACCATAGACGATGACAAGGGCAAGTACTCTCGACCTGTGTGAGCAGAAAGCAGTACAGCCAACCGATAGATGACTACAACGAAAGTTGGGATAATTTTTGACTTACCCAGTAGTTTACCATCTGACATAAAAAGGAATTGAATATTATGTCAAAAATATTTTTTCAGAATCTTTTTAAAGCAAAGAGACATACTCTGAATTCATTCTACAAGAATTCTTTTAAGTGATGTCCAAAAGGAGTTTTTCAAATAGGAATCCCTTATGTTCCAAGCTATTCCATCAGAAAGACTAACAGAAATTTGAACAAAATTAACATTACCACATACTGTAATTATAAAACTAAATCTGTATATAATATTATATTGTATGTATAAAACATGTATGTATAAAACTTAACTTTGGTAAAATTGTGTAAGATAGCGGTTTAGAAAACAAAAATCGCCCACTTTTCTATCGCCTCACGTTCTTGATATTTCTGACCACAACTTTATTGTTCTTGACTTAAGAATCATTTGCTCTACCAGTTTAAATTCTTAAGATAATTTTATAAACTTCTTGATAACTGAAATTCTAAACATTTGGTTAATGAAAGTAGATCAGTTTCTGATATTTACTGGTCTAAGAAAGGCAATATGCTTGTTTTTAAATTCCATCTTCCCACATTTTCATACCCCTATATACAGACTTATTTATTTATCTTTTAGAGTCCGAATATCTTACTTTTGTTCTGTTGCCCTCGATGTCTCCTGATTCAAGGAGAAATTTCTCTCGTCTAAATTTATAGTGTAGGCGGCGTCTTTCTCTGATGAAGAAAAAGCCGTATTCGCATTACGGATCAAGGATATTCGTGGAAAGAGTTTACTTTTTAATCACTGCTTGTGAATATTTTTAGGGTTGTTCTCCATCTTGGTTGGTTTGAGAGCTAAATTTTCTATAAAAATACTATAGACATTTTTCTATGGGATTACTTGAAAAGCATTGTGTACGCTGAGAAGATCCGGGATATACGCCATTTATTGGACAGAATCACTGCTGCAGTAGCGACTGTGACTCCTATGATCAACCCCTAGTGTTAGCTAGATGGAGATCGACTATCCCTAGATGTGTGCCGAACGACGAGGGGTGCTCCTAGGAAACCTACTAGGTAATGTCCAAAAAAGGATTCGATTTTTTATCTTTTGGGGAAAAGAAAAACACCTGAGTTCTATTATATCGTTCTTTATTTCATGTTGCAATCACGGATACCTTTTCGATGACTTTGTATATGAATGCATGTATATATATAAGTATATTAGTTGATGAGGATTTCTTCCATGCTCTGAAGGTGACGAAACTATTCATTCCTAAAATTCATTCTGATTTCTGAAAATTCGTGAGCAGATGTGACTTTTATATTATTGCTGGTGAATAGTTTTAGGTTGTTCTTCTTTAACCTGATTTACCGGTTTGGATGATAATTTTCTATGAAACGAAATGTATTTTCCCTTCAATAAGGAGCTCACACACACACACACACACACACACACACACACACACATATATATATATATATATATATATATATATATATATATATATATATATATATATATATATATATATATATATATATATATTTATATTTATATACATTTATATTATATATATATATATAGGGCTTTTTTCTAAAACAAATAGGTGCGTATACGGTGTTTTCTCAATTAAAGGTGTTTATTTTTAGTGCCGTTCCTGCACACGTCACTTCACAAGGAACAAAAAAACTGGCAATTAAAAAAATACTTTTTGCTTTACATTAACAATTGATTCGTACATTTCTTAAAATTTTTGTAAGTTAAGTCAAAATAATACTTAAAAAAGGTGGAGATACGTCGTATCCCCGCGTACCTCCAGAAAAAAGCCTTACACACACACACACACACACACACACACACACACACACACACACACACACACACACACATATATATATATATATATATATATACATATATATATATATATATAAATATGTATATATGTATGTAAGTATGAATGTGCGTGTGTGTGTCTATGTATTAGTTAACGTCTTTCCATACTCGTGGTTTATTGTAAAGATCACAGGGACTGGCATTAAACAAACGACCTGTGTGATAAATGGATATATATTACAAATCAGAGATCTAATTTGTAAACTACCCCAGCGGTTTATGGTAAGCTAATCATCTGAAAAACCACTTATTAAAAAAGAATTTGAAAATGGTTATGATATATAAAAAATATTTTCTCTTTATTTCATGCGCTCATTTCGGAGTATATATATTCCTGCGCAAAACATTCGGTTTCAAAATGATGTGCGCATATGTAAGATGATACTGATAAAAGAGCAAACTTATCTTCCTTCATCGACATAAGAGCCAATGTCCTCTATCAGTCTCAATGAAAGTACTTTTCTGCATTAGTTTTTGTACTAGTTAGGGGCATTTGTCACAACTCTCTGCCTAATTGACACTCATCTTTGTCTGCATCCACGCATGGATATAAATGGAACTATATTTCCATAAGTTTTCCATCGGGTCTCATCTAGGTGGGAAAAGTATCTCTTTCTATCTATAGAATATGCTAATGTGACCTTAATGGAGTTCATTTGTTGCAGACGGCAGTTATTTTTTTTTGGCTTCTCGTTTTAGGATTTTTATTCTGAAAAAACATTTTCAAAAGTTTACTTCTTTTTCCTGCCTCGCTGCGAAAGTTTTAAATGTTGATTTTTTTTCTTGTTATAGTTATCTTTCTGGTTAGAGACAAAAAAAAAAGATTTCTCTCCGGATTAAAAGAAAGCAAATTGCGTTCTTGACACGAATTTATGTGGTAACACAGGAGGTATAAAAATAATTAGCTTGAATAATCTCTCTATATAAAACAGTTTCGTAACTGACTGACTGACAGATAACGCACAGACCAAACCGCTGGACCTAAAGGGCTGAAGTTTTGATGGCGGTTCTTCTATAGTGTAGGGGTGCACTAAGAAAGATTTTTTAAAAATTCTTCTTATTTTTTTTAAAATTAAATTTTTAAGCTGTTTTTCTAACTTTTTTTAAGTTTGCATTTAAAATAATAATCTGGGGGTTATAAAATTTATATCACAATAAAGATCATAAAAATTCCTTTGAAATGAAATCTATTTCGAAACTTTACCTCCATTTTCTGAATTTTGGTGAATTTTCAAAGATTAATTTTTAGAATTTAATTTTTTAAATGCTGATCACGTGGTTTCTTTTCTTTTTGTGATACTTTAAACTAATTTTGCGTCACGTGCATAACAACGAAATAGACAAAAAATATTTTTCTTACTAATGTCGCAGACGATTGCACATTATCCAAAAATATATTAAAATTCAGTAAAAGATATGTTCCTCAAACTGTACTATATCAACTGTAATATATTCTTTAGTATGTTCTATTAGATTTAATTTGAATATTTTCTTCTACATTATTTTGTCTATTAAAATATCCATTACGGTTTTATATATATATATATATATATATGTATATGTGTGTGTGTGTGTGTCATTAATTGCATACATTGACCGTTGTATTTCATTTGAATGTATTCTGTAGCGAAACACGGGTACTCAGCTAGTTTCATTCATATATAATTTTAAATATTTATCTGTCTGTTTGCCAGATGATATGGAATACATTATACCTTATTCAAATATCAAGAATTTTACGCTTCATGAAATTTAGGAGGAAATCTAAGAACTATTAATTTCTACACAAGTCACTATTTAGCTTAGGATTATGTTCCTCCATAACGGTTCGCGGTAAAACCATCGTCACGAGTTATAAATCAAGAGTTCTAGAATATTATTTCTAAAAGGTGTTCTTTGTTTTTTCCCTTTTTGACGTTTTATCCCTTTTTTCGTTTTATAACCATTTGAATTTTTTAACCATTTGCACCCAACAGTCAATTCAGACGATCTAAATTTATTTCTGTTTAGTGCGCTCATGAAATACTCCAAATCAAGTTTTCTAATAGATTTGTAAGTTTTACATAAGATTCGATTCAAAATAATCGAACTTTTAGGTGAATAAAGGTAAAGAAGCCGCTTAAGATATGCTGATTGCGGCATACGCGGTTGGTATAAATACCAAGCAGCTAGATTAACGAGAGGAAGGAGCTAGGAAGGGTCGAAGGAAGCGAAAGGAACTGAAAGGAGTTTGCGAGCAGCCGCTAGAGGCGTTTTAGCTAGGTTTTTTGCTAACCAACGCGAGTTCGTATTAGACGAAATTTATTTAGCGTTCTGTGACCTAAAGTTTACAAGGATGCACTGCTGGTTGACTTTGAAAGTATCTGTGAGTATTACAAAGAGTATTTTTCGTGAATGAGTGGTTATAAAAGTAAATATATTGAATTGTATTTCCCTTGCATGAATGCTATATATATATCGCGTACTAGTAGTACGTATGCTTTATGTTTAAAAGCACATTGACATATGCAAATATTTAAATAAGCATTGTTGTTATGTAAGAAGTGTGTTTGAATGAAATTATTTAGAGTGCCACTTCAAGATATACATACCCAAAAGGTAGGGTAGAATTGAAAATTCTCTCTAGAGCAAGAGTTTGATATTGATGCAATTGTACGCATCATCATGGCGGGGGATTTTAATATAGACGCAAAACACAAAGAAAAAGCATACACATTCGATTTCCTGAAACATCACTTTAATTTAGATTTTATTCCTTCCAACTATCCACGTACACTGGGAAACTCATTTATTGACTTGACATTCACCCGACACATTATCCCCGATTTTTTGACATATATACCGTAAAATCTCGAGTATAATACGCATTTACCTTTCACATTTGAGTTCGAAAAAATTAGTGTGCATATTATACTCGCATACAAAGAAAAGTGTTTTACACATTGGATAAACGAACGTACAGCAGCTGTAAGACATTGTCACAACATGGGTGCGTGTGCGTCTTCACTCCGTGATTCATCCACCCGTTTAATAAGCAGGTATTCCTTTTAAACAAACGGAACTCACAGTGCGTATCATCAAGAGAGGTTGATGATGGCGATATATATTTCGACGGCAACAATAATTATGACACGGACGCAGCAGCAATAGATGAGCAGTATTCTAGTGAAAGTGATTAAGACTGATAATTTGACAGTATTGTTTATTTTGAATTAACAATTTAAGTTTTTTCTACCGAATTTGACGTTTTCGTTTCGTTTTATTACAAATCTTATTTATGTTAATAAATATCTGTGCAATTTTTAAATAAATTATTGAAAAGTTATGAGTGCGCATTATAGTCGAATTTTAATTTTTTTCCGAAAATTGCGCTCAAAATCAAGCATATGTATTATACTCGGGTGCGTATTATAGACGAGATTTTACGGTAACTTATTTTTCTTGCCATATACCTGTTCTGCATAAGCTTATCACTCATCCTTCTCCTCGTATGTAGGAATTTTATTGTAAAATAATTACAAGATAAAAAGAACTTTTTATATACCATGTTTTTAAATTTTTTGTTGAATCATATAAACTTGACAATTTTATATATTAATAAATACTTTTTTAAAATTTTTTTCATGAATTATCCCATCAACTTGAAATAAAATGAAGTTAATTGGAAGTTAACTCGAGTTTAACTTTTCGTTCCCGTACCGGTCGATAGATGGCTGCAGCAGTGTACGAAACAAAATTAACTGAAAAGGAATTTGATTCGCTTAAAGATGGCTAAAAGTACCAAAATAATGCATTGTCATCGTGTTCTGAGCTATTCTAAAAGTTTGAAATGTCTAGCTAGTCGGGAAGTTAGTTGAAAATAGATTGCAAGATTTGGGCTTGTGGCGGCCCAGTGGTACAGCGCGCTGGTTTTCGGTGCTGAGGGTGCTCAGATCGAGTCCCAGCGTTGCGCCACGAAAAATGCCTCCGTTCGTGTCGTCCCTTCATAGGGGGTAATGCTGTCCGCCTATATGGTGCCCCCACAATAGAATGGACAGTAAAAACTGCGGCGTAGTAAGGGCCAATGTTTGAATACAAGTGCCTCCGCATTGGAAAAAAAAAAAAAAAAAAGATTGCAAGATTTGTACTAGACAAGCACACAAACTCACAAACACACAAATAAGTTAATAAAAACATGGAAAAACGAGGTAAGCAGCGATAAGTAATCCTACGTTAATAAGTAGTTTCGTTAGAGACTATCTGATTTTTTTTTAAATCGGAGAGCTATTGATTAATTTTCAAAGATAAATGAATAGCATGTTATAGTCGCATATCTGTGGTAATATTTATAATACAAAAAAAATTGACTGATAAACTCCGAGATATGCTCGTAATGATCCCGAATGCGCTGAATCTACCGTTATTCATTCGCTGGACACCAAATTTTAATCATTTGCATGTTCGGTCGAAACATCTGTGCATACGCATTTTCATTACAATCGGCTAACTCCTTAGTGCGTCCATGTTTTTGCTATATATACACTTAAATAAATAAATAAATAAATATATATATACATAAATATATATATATATATATATATATATATATATATATATATATATATATATATATATATATATATATATATATATGTGTGTGTGTGTGTGTGTGTGTGTGTGTGTGTGTGTATGTATGAAATGTCCTCGAAGGCATACTTTGCAGTGAGGTTTAATTATAAAGTTTTAATGTTCCTTTTCTGTTCTATCAGATTGTTCAATATGAAAAATTAATTTCTGTCGTGTTTAAAATCTAAAATATCATGTATAGAGATAATTCAGAGCTTTCACCTAAAAACGCTTGGTTGTTAGATTGCGAAATAAAGAACACCATTCTGTTAAAAAAGAAGTTATATGCAAGATGTAAATCTGTATAACAAAACAAAATTTAGATGTAAAAGTAATTTACTTTAATTCGTATTTTCCGCATAGTTATTTATCTTCACGTAACATGATACAAAAACAAAGTAAGTTTAATAGCAAACGGTGTTAGACGCTGCATGCAATGTTTTTTGGTAAAATATGCAATGTAAAGATAATTAACTGTTATACCTAAAGAAATATTTTCTCTAAATAATATATCTTGATCTCCAATAAGGTAGAAAAACATATTTACCATGTTAAAAAAATAAGTAATGTGCTCAAAACAATTTTGAACGGCAAAATTTAGGATAAAAGCTATTATTTAAATTAACTTATATATTCTCTAAGAAGTTAACCTTCTTCCTTGTCTAAATATGGGAAAATATTTTGTGCCACGAAAGAAAAAAATAGATTTTGTAGCTCATTCCTGTTTGCTATGCATTTCATGATTTCTTCTTTAATACTTCCAGATTATACAAAATATAATCATTTAATGTTTAAAATATGAACAACTTAGATGGTTTATAGACTTTTTCGGGGTAAAGTATAGGATATATATTATTATTTGCGCTACTATATATATAAATATATATATATATATATATATATATATATATATATATATATATATGGGGGGTGATTTTTTTTAAACTGACACAACTCAGAGCCATCTGTAGTGCGATCTATCGGCCGGAATTCCGCCAAAATTAATAGAGCGGCTAAGGACGACATGGGAAAGAATTTCCGGGAAAAAAATTAGTTCCAAAAGTCACCGATAGGGGACGATATGGTGCTGTTGTTGTCGATGCACCCGAGAAAGGCGAGTAAAACATCAAAATACAAATTCACGACTATGTAGTCGACAGCAGCGCAAGTATTTTGGGCTATAAAGATAAGAGATGAATACCGATAAAGTTGTAAGCAGACAAATGAATAACAAAGAAATTTCACTGCAATACCACTTTATGCAACAAATTCACTTTTCCCTCCTTCAATGTGACCACAGTCCTGGTGGACGACACATTGCATCCTGAACACTACGTTCCCAACGGCCAAGCGTAACATGTCACCAGAAATGTTCATCAAAGTCTGGGATATGTGGTCCTTTAGGGCCGCCAAGTTCGAGACTCCACGAAGATACACCATAAACTTTAAATAACCCCCACAGAAAAATGTCACATGGGTTAGATCCGGGGAACGAGGTGGCCATGCAAGTGGAAAAAAGCGACTGATGACCCTTTCTTCTGTAAAGCGAAGACGCAACAGATTCCGCACCGATCTTTATAGCCCAAAATACTGGCGCTGCTGTCGACTACGTAGTCATGAATATGAATTTTGATGTTTTACTCACATTTTATGCAAATTCTCGAGTGCGCCGACAACAACAGCGCCATATAGTCCCCTAACGGCAATTTTCGAATTTTTTATCACGGAAACTCTTTCCCTTGTAATCCTTAGTCCCTCTATCAATTTTGGTGGAATTCCAGCTGATAGATCGCGCTACAGATTTTTCTGAGTAGTGTCAGTTTAAAAAGAAATCACCTGTATATATATATATATATATATATATATATATATATATATATATATATATATATATATATATATATATATATATATATATATATATATATATATATCAGCAATAATAAACGCAATTCTTTTCTACTACCACTTCTTTTATATATATATGCAAACACAAAGAAAACTCTGCATAGATTAAAGGATCAAAGAGATCCGAAGTACCTCATCTATTTTTCCAGAATATTCCGAACTTAATACATATTCTATATTAGCAATTTAGCAGCAGTGGGAGGATATTTTATGTATTGATTATTCAAACTTTTCATCTAAGAAAATCCCAGTATCAATCAAAGCAGATACATCCATCAAAAGATCTCTTCAGGTATCATTATCTTCCCGCATTAAGGGGGATAATAAATGACGAGAGAGCTCTCTCCCTGACGTACCGGGCATAAGATATGCGCTCCGTGGGCCAGTTTTATGTTCCAAAATTTGAAAAATATTTCTGTTTAATGTTAAACAGTGATCATGATTTTGTTACACCAAACTCGGGTTTCTGAATGATACGCACTGTCTCAACTTGTGGCAAGGCACTTGATCAAAACTTTTGGTCATTACATGGAGTACGCTGCGCGAATAGTATTCAACCGAATTGATTAGAGAAACAATGTGACAGAAAAACAACCATTAATATTTGAAATAACTCTAATAAATGTTAGTCATCGGGGTCGGAAGAATTAAGGGCCGCGGAAAATTTTCCGAGACAGTTAAAGTACTATTTTACATCTACAACCGTGTCATAGATTTTTCATTTGATGATACAGGGTGTCCCAAAAATGACCGACGATTTGAAAAATCAATTAAAGAAAAACGGAAGGTGATAGAAACGTACGGTTTGCTGCATTCTGCTCAGGTAACCAGGGAATTTATTCTCACCAATTTTCAAAATTAGTTGCAAAGTTCGTCAAAAGATGGTGCTGCTGACTGGGAAAATCTATAAAACAATGTTTTCAAAATAACCACCGTTTGCAGCAACAATGTGGCGCAGTCTGAGGTCAAAATTCGCAGACGCCCGTGTAATCATTTCAGTTTGAATGTTCTGACAAACAGCAGAGATGTATTGTTCCAGTTCATCTACAGTTTGTGGATTGTGACGATACACCTGGTCTTTGAAGTACCCCCAAAGAAAAAAATCGAATGGCGTCAAATCTGGCGAATAGGGAGGCCAATACATGACACTTTGCGCTTTCTTCTTGCTTTGAAAACATTGTTTTATAGTTTTTTCCAGTCAGAAGCGCCATCTGTGGACAAACTTTGTAACTAATTTTGAAAATTGGTGAGAATAAATTCCCTGGTTACCTAAGCAGAATGTAGCAAACCGTACATTTTTATCACCATCCGTTTATCTTTAATTGAATTTTCAAATCGTCGGTCATTTTGGGGACACCCGGTGTATGCACAATGCACATATAACCAATACAGTCGAACCCCGTTATAACGAACTTCAAGGGATCAAAGGTTTTGTTCGCTATATCCGGTGGTTCGCTATATCCGAACCATTAAGAAAAATGTTAAGAGTTCAGAAAATGTATAACTCATTAGCTGCTATGTGTATTCAATAATTATCTATTCAAAAAATGATAAAAATCTATTAAAAATGATCATTCATGAATTAAATTGACTCAAATCGATTGCATCAAAATGACACAATACTAATTAAATTAACTAAAAATGAAGACAAATGGAAATAAATTGATTTTATCTTTAATAGTTACTCACTGTTTCGATTGAGAAATAATCGGTAATCTTCAGCTGACGGGATACCGATTTTTAAAACATTTTATGAATATCTCTGTCCAATACATCAAATGACTCCAACACTCTTTCTTCCACTGTTTGTGTTGACAAAACTTATTAATTACATGCATCACTTCTGTAGAATCTGAAATGGTGGAGATTTTGCCATTTATGTGCCCCTCTTCATCAGCATCAGAAGCAGAATCTTCGATTTCAGAATGATTCATTTTAATTTCTTCCACAATATCTTCATCAGTCGGATTTTCACATGTAATGACTTCATCATCACATGTTTCGAAGAACTGCACGCCACAATCTAAGAAAGATGAAATTTTGTGATTTTCTATCCACATCGCGATAGGTAAATCTTCATCATCTTCTTCTTCGACATTCTTTGCTTCTTCAACATTCGTTGTATCTTCAACAGTCTCAAAAAATTAAAAAAATTTTAAAAATTCAGTTGTCGACTGAAAAAAATGTTCGTTATAGCCGATTCTCAAGATTTCGGAGGTTCGATATAAAAGGATAAATTAGTTTTAAATACAAACAGTTATACCGACTAGGAAAACGGAGGGACCAAAATTTTCGTTCGTTATATCCGGTAGTTCGTTATGTACGAGGTTCGCTATAACGTGGTTCGACTGTATATTTAAGATGCTAAGCCGATTGTTTGGGCAGTCCGTGAAAGAAAACTACTGCGTCTATTTACTTCACTTTGGTCTTTAACGAAAGATTTTATTCTATAGATGTGTCAAATTTGCATTGGTGTAACTGCAATTTCTATTAATGTGCGATAATTTACAATTAAAAATTGCTTTCTGCGCATGCTCAGTGGCATCTGGTATTAGATACTCACTAAGCACAAAGCTACAAAACACATTAATATGATTCTTCGCATGCTCATTGACATGTTTAAAGCTGGATTTAGATGCTTAGTGTAGGGATTTAATTGCCTTAAAACAATGGATGCATGCATGGGTTGGAACAAGCAAGGAAGACAAAGCATTGACCTTAAACATACATTTATTTGATAATGCACAAATTTCAATTAAATTGTCATAGCTATTAATATAACAATCTGTTTCATATTAACAATTTTAACATTGAGAACCCAGAATCATCTCCAGTATAGGAACACCTTGGCGGGATATTCGCACTTCTCCAAGACTCTGGGGCAGACGAGAGTCTCTAACCTCTAACTCTGAGGAACCCAAAAAGATCCATCTCCTTCTTCTCCAATTCCTTCCGTCCTTAGCGGAGCTGTTGTCCGTTTACAGGGGGGCCATTCTGACCCGCCCCTCACTTTCATTGGGCAGTGGGCTGTTTTTCTTTCAGTGGCTCCTGCCCCAATTGGCTCTTTATTAAACCGCCTCTGTCGCCTCTGTCCATATTCTATGAAGTACCTTCCCCATCATAATTTTATTTTGCAAACAACTTTGACCCTTCTCATCTGACGTTTTCACTGTGGGCCATAAAATAACGACCATCCATCTTGTAAAATTTAGACTTCAGATCCCTATCACTGGCGACACCGACAGCTATTCTTCTATTTTTTATTGGTTTACAAGCTTGTATTTACCCCTGCCTCTGCATCCTTTATAATACATTCGTTATTGGCCACACACCGTGGGGAATTATACCATTTCACTTCTACACTTACTAAGCCCGAGGCCGCATAAACACGTTCATTTGTTTATTCCGAGGAATCTCTCTAGCTAGCTCTCTCTCTCTCTCTCATTTTTAATTTCAATTATGTTTGTGAGAAATAGAATTAAACCAGATGGAAATTGTTCATTTCGCGCTGCTGAGTAACCCTATTTCTTTTTATTGGGTTCAATAGTCATCTTTTAAAGTGTATTACTCTCTTCTTAATATTATGATTTTCAACATGTGTTGAAAATCATAAGTATCATTTGTATATTAGCACATTTATTTACTATCCAGCCGTCACGATTTGACGGGTACCAACAAGTATTTATATAATGACTAAAACATATGTACTATAAATTATCGAGAACCATTATTAAGATTTTTTTCGTTTTTCTTTTTCGTATTATTTTACAGCTGAGAAGTTATTTATAGGTAAGTTGCATTAAAATAAAACACACTAATCGAAAAATAATTATCACTAATTTAGTCCCTTGTAATTGTTCTGAGTACAAATCCTATCATCTGTAAGCTGATTTGTTGATTATTACAAATTACGTTTGACTGGAATATCATTCAAAACTTGGAAGTTTTGCACATCACTGGAAATGTTCACTTGACACAGCAATGGCGCCGAGTTTCCGACACCTGTTTTTGTTTCCCGGTTCAGGAAGAGAGTTAAGTGGCGGATCAAGCACTTGCAGAGCCGCAACCGCAACCTACATATGAGGCCCACTATGTTCTAAATACTAAGTAACGCTATCTGATAAATTTATTACTTAATAAAAAAAAACTCGCAGGATGTATCTTTTTATGAGGCTGCAAATTTCGGAATTTCCTAACGCGCGCTTCTTGCTCCTGTGCGATGATTCGCCACTGAGTTAGTTATACTGCTATCCACATTTCTAGAAAAAACAATAATTGATCGTTGTTTACGAGCAAGGAGGGAAGAATTTTAAATAGATAAATTCCTTAAGAAATGCGTTTGCCTTAAAAAGGTAAAGGTATATGCGAGAGATGATATATATATATATATATATATATATATATATATATATATATATATATATATATATACACTGCTGGCCACACAAATTGCAACACCAAGAAAGACAAGAGATATCACAACAAAATTTATTTTGTAGATAACATGTTGACCAAGTATCAAATGATTAAATTTATAGACTTCTGTGAAGTGTGGTTCCTGCCAAAATCAGTAGCCAGAGTAGCCGCCATTGTTGGAGATCACCGCTGCCACACGCCTCGGCATTGATTCAAAGAGACTTTGGATGAGTTCTTGGGGTACAGCAGACCAAGCAGCTTCCACACGTTGCCAAAGTTGATCTGCTGTGGCAGCTGGGGATGGAATCTGGGTCAATCGTAGAGCAACCATGGACCACATGTTTTCTATCGGCGAAAGATCCGGAGAGCGAGGCGGCGGAAGCAATTCAATCTGGCGATTGACGAAGAACCGTTGGACAATGCGTGCCACGTGTGGTCGCGCATTATCCTGTTGAAATATGGCTGTGGGCAAGCCCTGAAGGTAAGGAAGGACAACTGGCTCCAACACCTCGGAGATGTAGCGCTGGCTGTTTAAAGTACCGGCAATGCGTACTAGAGGTGTGCAAGAGTGATATCCAATACCGCTCCATACCATAATACCCGGTGCAGGACCAGTGTGGCGGTGCATAACGCAGCTGTTCAGCATCCTCTCTTCACGGTGTCTCCAGACTCGAATGCGACCATCGTGGTGTTGCAGACAGAAGCGTGACACGTCAGTAAAGACAATTTCATTCCATTCTGCCGTCCACATCCTTCTGTCATCGCACCATTGGCGGCGGAGACGTCTGTGGTTCTGCGTCAAGGGTAGACAAAGCAATGGACGTCTTGCGGACAGACCACTCTGCTGTAAACGGCGTCGAATGGTACGCGCAGACACTGAATGATGCGTTACAGACTGCATGTGCTGTGCTATGGTTCGTGATGTGACTTAGCGATCCGTCACTGCCATGTGCACAATTTGCCTGTCATCACGTGAAGTGGTGCGCTGAGGTGGATGCGATCGAACACGACGGTCCGTCGTACCCTCCTGCATCCAACGATCACATATCCGCATTACAGTTGTTTGGTTTCGTCCAACACGACTACCGATTTCCCTGAAAGATAATCCACAATCTCGGTAGGCCACTATCCTTCCTGTGTCGAACTCGGATACTTGATCAAAAGATGATCACTGTTTTCGACGAGGCATAATTGATCGTTTTTTTTTTAAAAACCACAAGAAAAACACAATTGCCGAACTTGAAATCGTCGAAATCGCCAAGCCTTAAATAGCGCTTTGAAGTGGCGCCACAGGCGCGCGTGATGTGCGTCTGCCCTGAAATTCTAATCATTTGCATATCTCACCTCCGCTAATGCATGTTGTAAATTTCATGGTATTTGCATGTTTCCTTCAGGGTGTTGCATTTACAGTGGCCAGCAGTGTATATATATATATATATATATATATATATATATATATATATATATATATATATATATATATATACATATATATATATGTATATATATATATATATATATATATATACATATATATATATATATATATATATGTATATATATATATATATATATATATATATATATATATATATATATATATATATATATATATATATATGTGTGTGTGTGTGTGTGTGTGTGTGTGTGTGTCAGTCAGTCAGGTAGTGTATTCTGTATAGATGTATACATAAAAAAATTCGGAAACTGGAAAAAGAAATCGTGACAGCAGGCGGTGTATTCTATATGTATGTATATATAAAGGATTCGGAAACAGGAAAAGGACATCGCTAATGTGTGTGTGTGTGTGTGGGGGGGGTAAATTAGAATTCTTAACATTTACGAATATACACTCATGTCCATAAAATAAGGATAATTCAGAATCACATGGAAATCGAACTCTAAAGTAAAAATTTAACTTGTAGAATTATCACACACATCTTCAAGAATAATATGCAAATTACAGGAAGCCACCATATGACGCCGATAGTACGTCACAATGACGAGAGTGTAAGAGAGGGGTATATAAGGAATAGTGGCAAAGAAGTAAAATTGCTCACAAGCGTTCTGTAAGCCGCTCAGTGCCATAACCGAATAGTTATGACACAGAGGACGCATGTGCATGATTTTTTACGTGGTAGAATTATCGGCCGCCTGGAATGTGGGCGTAGTCAGATGGAAGTATCCGAGGAACTTGGAATTGCCCAAAGTGTCATCTCTAGGCTTTGGCAACGATTCCAAGATGATGGAAATGTCAGTAGACGTTATAGTACAGGTCGCCCCCAACTTATAACGCCGAATGACGACCCGTATTTGACAGAAACTGCCAAAAGAAGCAGACGGAGCACAGCATCCGACCTGTCTCGTCAACTATCTGCAGCCACATGTACCACAGTTTCAAAGCAAACCGTGTACAGACGTTTAGGAAATATTGGTCTATATCAGTGGTGGCCAAACTTTTGATCCCTACGGGCGAACTGTAATTTAAATTATAGGCGGCGGTGTACCAACATCTTATGTGTTGAGTGATCATAAGAGAAATAGTAATTTAACCCGAGAGCACTCGCGCCCAATTTCGAACACAAGAACTCGCGCCGGGTATCTCATACCCTAGTTCATTTCTGCTATTTAAATATCAATTAATATTGTTCATATGCAAACCTTACGTAACTAAAGAACATAGGATACTAAATTAAAGATTTTTAGTGAATTTTAATAATACTTACATTTTTATAGGCAATTTTTACAAACTACATACTGATGTTCAACACAGACATTTTTCCCATTTTTGGCACATAAACTATGTTTTTCAGTCCTTATTACTTGGGCAAATTTAACATCTTTAATATTTTGTCTTGAGTTTTTTTGCAGGTGGTTCATTATTAGTGAATTTCAGTTCCATTGAAGGGCTTGAATAAGTTGTTTTTGTTTGAGCCACCATCATATTTAGCATGTTGCTATTGAAGAGAACATTCCATGCATCTACGGGAGAAGCGACATCTCTTGAATAATTTGTATTACCTGGAAGCTTGATAATTACGTTCCTTGAAGGCTTTCTTACATTTTTCCGGTATTTTTTCTTCAGCCATTTTGTAATTTTATCTTTACCAATATAAAAATCGGCTGTTGACAGTGAACCTTTATCTTCGGTTTCTGTCTCAATTTCAGTAGAAGAATCGTGATTGCTACGGTATTCTCCATCCTCAGAGGCATCATTATCTTGGGATAAAGCTTCATTATCACTAGAAACAGTCTCTAAAAGGCGTCGCAATTCTTTTATTTCCTCGTCGTAATTCAAAAATCGCGCCATGATGCACTAAACTGACAGAAAAAAAGGAAAAATCTGACTGACGCGAGGACTCGCACAGGTATGACATACCCGTCGAAATATTTTTCTCAAAATCTATTTATTGAGCAGACTTAGTTTTTATCCCGCTGAAAGAATGTGACCTTGAATACAGCTACACGAAATTTCGGCCTAATCCGATAAGAAGAAGATAACAAAAACATTGAATGAAAATGGATTGGGTATGTTATACCCGGTGCGAGTTCTCGCGGGTTAAAGGCAAAAATTAGTTTAAATTTAAAATAATCATAGATATTACTAAATATATTCAATATCAAGTTATTTTAATAAGATATAAAAGGTTTGTAAGGTTTACATAAGATTCGATTCACAAGAATCGAACTTTTAAGTGAATAAATTAAAGAAGCCGCTTGAGATATACTAATTTCAAGGCATACGTGGTTGGTATAAATACCAAGCAGCTAGATTAAAGAGACGAAGTGTTAAGGAAGAGAAAGGAAGTGTTGAGGGAGGAGCTAGGTTGATGCTAACCTACGCGAGAGCTTGTTAGGCCCAAAGTTTACGAAACAGCATTGCTGGTCGATTTTCTGTAGAGTCTGTGAGTATCTCAAGTTGTATTTTCATTGCCTGTGTAGTAGTTATACCAGAATATATATATTGAATTGTATTGCCCTGCATGAATGTTTATATAGCTCGTATTAGTAGTACGCATGCTTATGTTGAAAAGCAAATTAATACGTGTCACTGTGAAATAAATATTTTAATTAAATTAGAACTGAGTTTGAATCTAATTCATTAGAGTGGCACTTCAAATTATATACACCCAAGTCAGGGTAGAAGTGTTAAAACTCTATAGGTTTTCTTCTTACAAACTAATTAGTTTATAAATAAAACAATATGTTCTTCTATTTTCTTATTATTAATGCGAACAATATTATTGTAAATTAATTTTAACTATTTTTTTTTATTTCATATTAGAGGACGCGCTGGAAATATGACATTGCATGTTTTCGGTAAGCTTTTTATACTGTGGTTCATATGTACTTATAGCTATTCGTAAACATGCTACCAAATGGTCATCTGTTAAACGGGAGCGATGTTTTGTTTTGATTGCATTCATGGTAGAAAATGTTTCGCAGAGGTAAGTAGAACCGAAAAAGGTTGTAAATATGCAGCACATCTCCATAAACATGAATATTTTTCTTCACAAAGTAAATTCCAATAACTATTTTGAGACGAAGCTCTTGATTTAAAAAATATATCGCATTTTAGGTTAAGGATTTCATTCTCAACTAGCATTTGATCCACATCCAAAAATTCTTCTAATTTTTTAATATTTTTTCTATTTTTTATTTCATCATTGAATGGGAATTACATGAATAATATTATATCCTCTGTTTTATAAATGTCTTTAAATTTCTCATTTCGCAACAGAGACATCTTATCAGCATATTGATCGTATTCATTTGAGTATATACAGAGGCTGTTCACACATTTTTTAGACGATGTATATTGTATTCACAAAACTAAATTACATAAAATTCTTGTGTTTTAAATGTTCTATTTGACATCCCTTATTCTGAACTATCTTTCGACACCGCAATTTCCAGGATAATAATGCCTTTTGAAGTGTCAGAAGAGGTATTCTATCCCATTCCTCCTAAACAGCTTTCCAGAGTCCTGTAAGGGTTTTGGGACGACGTTTGGATAATGCAGATTTTAAAAGTCCGAAAGCACAAACATCCATAGGTGATACATCGGGAGATTTAGTAGGGATATCAGTGAAGGGTATGGCCTTGATATCAGTTTTTTGTTCCATTTCTTTTTGGAAATTTACAGTGGATTTTGATGTGTGACTGCTAGCTTTGTCCTGATGGAGTCTCACAGATTGATGACACTGTGGGTAAAGCGATGGTATTTCATTCAGAAAAATTGGCGATAAAATATCTTCCTGATAGTATTTGGAGTTAATCTTGACATTTTTTTCCACTCTCTTTATTTTTAAATTGCCATTATAAGAAAAACCAGCAACAATCATGAATCCCTTAGAAAAACTTTCTTTCGATTCTTTGAACCATGTACTTAAATTTTTTTCTTCCCTTTTATGATAATAAATGGCTCTTCTTTTGTTGCAGTCATTTAAATACACCCATGATTCATCTATTGTGAAAATTGTTTTCCATTTTTCTTTGGATAAGTGTTTCTCATATAGAATTCTGCAGCGTGTCCTGCGTTCAGCGATATGATTTGGAAGAAGACGTTGCACATTGCGTTTTTTCGCTTTCTTAAGATTTAAATCAACGTTTATCATTTTGTTTACAGTGGAGACCGAGCATTTTAATGATTTTGCAACTGTCCTTTGATTAGGGTGATTTTCTTTTAACATTAAACAACGTACCTTTGCAATAGTCGAAGATGTCCGTTTTTTCCTTGGATACTTGTTTGGAATTTTTGTCCCACTTGAGGCTCCAATTTGACGTTTTTTTCCTTTCTTGTTGACGATATTACCTATCGACGCTTTAGATATCACAAAACCATGATTATCACATCGTTTTTGGATAACGGAGTATGCATATTTCTCTTCGGAAAGAGCATAAATGTAGCCTTCGAACCACTGCTTTGTTGAAAACGCCATTTTGAATAAAAACAAAACTTTCAAGCCGCAGATGATAATTTTGACTTTTAAAAACATAGTACAATTGCAATTATTTCTTTTGCAGCAAACGAATTTTTATTACCGCTTACCAAAATCGTCTAAAAATGTGCGAGCAGCCTCTGTATTTAAAATTTGCTGCCATATTTTCAAATTATTTTAAATCTTCTCTCCTGAATTGTGCTTCTAGGAATGTAAGTTTCCCCTTGAATGCATTAACATTGCTACCCATTTCAGTTAATGTTTTGTTGTTTCCTTGAAGTTGCAAATTTAATTCATTTAGCTTTTCTGTAATGTAGAGAGAAAAGCAAGATCACGCACCCACTTATTATCTTCCAATTGAGGATATGATTTATTAACAGTTGCCATAATTCTTTTATGTCAGGCAAAAGATCCAAGAATCTTTTTAAAATCTTAGCACGGTTTAGCCCCCTTACGTCAGTGGATAATAGTAGTTCCCCGAAATCAGATTCACGTTCCTCTAGCAATGCTCTGAATCTGCGTCTTTGCAAACTTCTTCCACGAATAGAATTAAATATTTTAAATACGAAATTCATCACATCTGAATTCAATATTTTTGAGCACAATGCCTGCTGATGGATAATGCAATGGTAGTTTGTAAAACTTGGAATATCATCATCACTTTTGCAAAGAGTAATAAATCCATTTTGATTTCCAGCCAATTTCATATTAGACAGGCGGGAGACTGGGAATAGTTTCGCGGTCTACCAGTCGACCGCGGTCACCGCTTTGGCCACCCCTAGTCTATATGCTCGCAGGCCTGTCAGATGTGTTCCGCTCACGGCAACTCACTGTCGGCAGCGATTACCCTGGAGTAAAGAACATACAATGTGGACATCGTCACAGTGGGCTTGTGTGATGTTTTCCGACGAGTCCAGGTTTAGCTTGCAGTCTGATTCACGTCGGATTTTCATATGGAGAACGCCAGGTACCCGTTACCACCAAGACAACATAAATGAACGACACCGTTACAGTGGTGCAGGATTGCTCGTTTGGGGTGGAATTATACTGGGCTCCAGAACAGATCTGCATGTTCAAATCGGAGCCATGAACAGCCACATTTATCGGGACATCATTCTGGAACAACATGTACGTTTGTTTAGGGGTGCCATGGGCGCAGAATTTGCGTTTATGGATGACAACGCCCGTCCTCATCGAGCAAACATCGTAAACGAATGCCTTCAATCTCAGGATATCACCCGTATGGAATAGCCAGCATTCTGACCTGACTTGAATCCGATAGAGCATGTGTAGGACATGCTTGGCCGACGAGTTGCAGCCCGTCAACCACCTCCTACATGTGTACCGGAACTTGGGAGAGCAATGCTTTCTGAGTGGAATAATCTTACCCAAGATCAGCTCGATAATTTGATACTCAATACCTAGGCGCATGCCTAGGCGTTGTACGGGCTGCATTTCATCGCATGGGAGACATACAATGTATTAACCATCATAACAACCATGTAATATTAAGTTTTTGTAAAGGAGATATGTTTTACAATTGCTCCAGGGAGCAAAAATCATGGTTTTTATTAATGGTATCATACATACACCATCTTTTTTGTTCTTTATCTTTTGTTTAATAATTGGGCTTTATGAATAAGTCAAGTTTGTTTTGTTTCTGAAACTTTATTTGTCGGATCTGGCATTATCTTTAATTTATAGACATGAGTATAGAATGGTTAAATTGTGAGTGGACTAGATTAAAGGTTTTACGACTAGATGTGATATCCTATTTTGGTACACAATCGTTACAAATTTACAGTTTTTTTAAAAGGTGTATAATACATTAATCGGATCTTACTTGAAAGCATAGTGTGAAATTCAGCGTCATATATATCAGTTTGATAATTCAAATGTGACAAGGTACTATCCAGGAACGTGTGTAACAACCTACAGCTGCAATTAATGTTTTCATTGGTTCGGAATAGTTTTTCTCACCATTTGCTGTAATCCTATACATTTTACGTCTTTTCCTTATTCATACTTTCGTCTCACTCTTTAAAGAAATTCGAAGGATAGGAAATCGAATTTAAGATTCCCCTTTATAGTGAAGTTCTTGATAATATTTGTTCTATTCAAGAAATACTATCTATATCAAAGCATACTGCCCGTAGATTAATTACTCAAAAAGTATCCTTTAAAATCACCGCATCAAAAGGTTTCAATAAAATTTCGCAGTTAATACCACGCTACCTCGTCTCCTTAACATGCACGATATTTATGCCATGCGCATTAACTGAGAGAAATAAACACGGCATTTACTAATCATCGGTATTTTCCGCAGAAATTTTGCATTCATTACAATTCGTTAAAATCAACTTCTAACGAATGCATTGAAACGCGATATCATCCGGTCAAAAGCCATAATGTCTTCATTAGGGCTTCATTATACGAAAATGAGGAGTTATTCGTGAACTTGAATGGCATTCACTACAAACAAACGAGAACGAGGATCCTGGGTGAAATAATGAAATAGGCGTGGGCATGAATAGGATTAATACAGGAGTTTCAATAACAAGATACTCAAGTACAGAAATCTCGTATTCCTTCCCAAACGAACAATTTCAAAGAGGGTGGAAATGTTTTCGAAATTTTTTCAATCAAACATTATACTTCTGAAAATTAAAAAACAAACTATACGTGCAATATGTAAATTTTGAAAAGAATAATACATGAATGTTTATTGTTTAAGAAATAACTCAATTTAATTTATATGGAAAGTTAAAGATTTCACACAACGAGTGATGCAGACGAATTACAGGGTGTCCGGGCTAAAAGTATCCAAATGTTACGACTTATTTTTATGGAACTACCCATTATAATTTAAAAACATTTATTTAAATAGAAAGAACATCTCACCATGTTCTAATATCAATCATAGATTTCGATCATAGTATCATGGATTTCGATGTGTGCACCTTTTGTAGCACGACTAACGTCTAAATTGTAATCCAGTTCTCTCCAAGTGTTTCGTGGCATATCAGGAGTTATTAGACTTATTTGCTTGGGGATTCATTAAATCCGTTTCGTATAAACAAAAAATTGAAACTGTGGATCAGTTGAAGAAGCGTATCATTCAAGCAATTCTTGTAATAACTCATGATATGCCACGAAACACTTGGAGAGAACTCGATTACCATTTAGACGTTTGTCGTGCTACAAAAGGTGCACACATCGAAATCTATGATACTTTGACTGAAATCTATGATTCATAATAAAACTTGGGGAGATGTGCTTTCTATTTAAATATTTTCAAAAAATTTTAATGGGTACTTCCGTAAAAACAAGCCATAACTTTTAGATACCTTTAGCCCGCACACTCTGTATAATATTGTTCGTTATATTTTCAGTTCTTCATAAAATTATAATTAACTTGTGAAGTCGTTAAAGCTCTTCAGTCACACATGTTTTGAAATGTTGATACTTTCGTTTTAAAAAATACTTATTAATACTCAGATAACGTGGTGTAGCGTAGCACTCGCAAAATTGTACTGCTTTCCCTACTTAAGGGTCTAGCACTCGTACTATCAATGGCCGTTTCAAAATAGGAGAGTTGTCTGGAAATAGTATACAACGGTTCATTAAGGTTGCTATGTAATGACTCTATTGGATTCGCTCACCTCAATGCTAACCTACGGAGAAAATATGTTGTCTATTGACAGCTACATAAATGCTGATAATCCAATATAAATGGTATTTTAGCCTGAACTTTTCTACACCTTGCAACAGGATTCATTTTATAAATTTCAACCCCCAAAGGACTGGATGAGCGTTTTAAACACACCCCATCAAATTTTCCCCCCGAATAATTAAAGTTTTAAAATATTATTTGCTTTTCTTTAAACTAAAAATGTCCCAAGGTGTGAAATTTCTTTCTCTATTACGGGGTAAAATTTAGAAAAATATTTCATTCCAAGTCGGCAATCCTTGGACACATTTTCCCTCCGTAGGTTAACATGGAGGTGAGCAAATGCCGCAGGGTTAGTACACACCAGCCTTAAAACTGCCTCATAACAAATGAATTTTAATAAGATATAAGTGATCCCATGGAATATAAAAAGAGTCCACACAATTGGATGAATTAAAAAAGTCGGCCAGTGAGGACAAGGGATGGAGTTCCAAGGGGTATTTATAAATGTTGTTGTTGCTTATGCCTCTTGATCGACAGTAATGTCAGATCAAGTACCGAAGGCTATGGGCGATGAAGGTGCGGTTCCTGTTTTGAATTAGCACCACAAGGATCGGAGTCCGACTTGGCTGAATGACCGATCCCGAAATTTTGAACAGAGTCAAGTGACGAGACCGGAACACTTGACCCCGCACCTCCAGAGGTAAATTTGAGAGCTTGGAGGTCATTGTAGCCACGTCCTATTTTACGTGCCCCGGCCACCATTAGTGAACACGGCGGTAGATTTTCAGCGACGAGCATTGAACCAGGGACGTTCAGATCACTGGCCCGCTGCTCTTACCAACTGGGCTACCGTACCCATTTATAAATGCAAATACAGATGAGACTACAAAGGAAAAAAATATACAATTTCACGGTAGAGATGGTTGCGCAAACTTTAACATGGCTCTATGGTGCGAAGAGTAAATGGAATGCTATAAGATTCGAGAGAGAGATGAGTAGAGAAAGCACAAATTGTAATCAGACAGAGATACCTGACTTGCCCAAACAAAAAATTCGATATAAAACGAAGTAAATGACTCTCTTCGATTGAGATGAGAGAGACCTCAGATTTCGAGAAAAAGTTCGTTTATAGAGATAATTCTGATTTCGAAACTAATGTGGGGGTACTGCAGCTCTTTCTATCGGATATTTAGCAAGAACCGATTGAAATTAGACATAAAAAACCTTACCTTTATGAAAAGTCACCAGATCGCCACTCTCGGAACGATGAGCATATCATATATCATCAATTCCTCATCTATGTGTTTCAACATGGAATTTACCCTCCAGTGTCAGCGAAGTGAAAAAAGGATTATCGAGGGGAAAAATGATGATTTAGATATCAATTCAGTTCCCGTAAATACACAACGAAAACTATATTTACGGTTATGAGATATATAATCTCTTCCTCTGTTGTATAATTTCTATAAATTTAATCTTGAGCAAATTGATTTGAAGCATTATTTTGAAGTATTGGCAATAAAACTAAATAGGTCCATTATTTTAATAAGAACGATACTAGCCCCATAAAATTCGCAATAAAAAGAAAAACCAGTATTTAATTTTCAAATTGGTACTAGAGATTCCGTATATCTTTAAATATTTCGTTTTATGACATAAGGGTTTATTCAAAGAAGTACAGAAAAAAATCACATGTCATACATGTTCGTAATTGTGCATCGATTCTTACTTTTATATTTGAAATATTTGCCAGTGATCTTTTGCATATGGATTTCAAATATATATTTCTGTGATTCTTTGCAAATTTTCAGTAATGGCTCACCTCTTTAGTTTAACAAAAAATAAATGAAACACCTAGCATAGCAAAATCCTTTTCACAGGACATCATTTTTTTTTCTGTCGTAGTGTGCGAAAGTAAGAATGCTTAACCTACAAAAAATATTATTGAGAAAAGCGGCATAAAAAAATCTTATTTACTACCCCTTTTTCTGTGCCTTTAAAATATCACAGGCCATAAATTTAACTCAAATCGGAAACTATTGCCCCACGAGCCCCTAAGAACCATTTCCTTTTCGAATCTCCTTTCAGGTACGGAAATATTGGCCACAATAACTCCGGGCTTTGCAACCCAATATCAAAAGTAAATGGTGCGGGTGATTTCCTCCTTTTTTTCCCACTCGCAGTCCCAATTTTATACATCATTTTGTCACCTTTTTTCCTCCCAGCTTTGTTAAAGGTTTACTGTGTTATTCGAGAATTATCCACGATTTTTTGGACGAGATGGCGAACACTCGTGCAAGCGGAAGAAAGTGCATTACCGTGTCAGGACAAAATGGCGGATCATGCGCTGCTTGATGCATATTTTGCGTCTCATTCGTATGCTAAAATTAGTTAATTCGTGGAAAAGATTTATTGAGAAAAACAAAATTATGGCATTATATTAGTCACCTCTCGAGTCTTAACATTCTGACTTTTATTTTTTTTTTATAGATATTACTAATGTCATTGGAAATTGTTGTATTTTTTCGCCTTACCAGGAACGTATTTATCTTAAAATTTCACTTTTATTAATATCTTTTAAACATCATTTTGTTGTTTGTTTCCTTCACATCGTTTTTAAAGGTTCACTGCGTTATTCGAGAACTATCTAAGATTTTTGGATCAGATTGTGAACATAGTTTACTGAAATTAGTTGATTTACGACAAGAAAATGGCCTTATACTGGAAAATAACACTAATATATCAATTTGGTAGATTTCATTTTCCGTTTTAACATTTTTATATATGTATTACTAATTTCATTGGAAATGATAAAATTTTTCGCCTCTCCAAGGAAGTATGTATGCTAAATTTACACTTTTAGTAGCTTTTTGGATATGAACAAGTTGGTGCAATTTTTGGATGAAGGTTTTTTAATCGCTTATACGAGTGCGCTTGAGTGCGTGTAGTTTTTTTACGCAAATTTCAAAGGGCTTTTAAACAGAATTTTTTCTACCTTTGTAGTAAAATAATTCCAAGAAACTGTGCTAAGAATTGACAGTCCGGACCTAAAAGATAATTGCCTCAATAAAATGTCTAATTACGCTTAATGTGTTTCATAACGAAGTTCTAAAGTAATCACGGAAAAGGGTTAAATCACATGTTTCTTGAAAATAACGATAACGGATAGAAGGTACAAGCGGATAACTGGAGAGTTTGACAGTGAACTTTCTTGGGATTTGAGACGGTGTATATTGCTTAGTTTAATCTTTTCCGCTACATGCTTTTTTATCCATGTTTGTCTAGTTTATTACAGTGACAGGTCTCAGTTTAATTCTCTTAAAAACCGTCGATGGAACTGATTTGAAAATGGAGTTGCTTCGATGTTACACCACAGTGGAAAAAAAAATATGGCAAGTCTCGTTGTAAACAGATATCAATTCGATTCTTTATAAAAGATATAAAAAAATAATTGGTATCATTTATAACCAAACACCCTAAAACGGGAATCGGAAGATTTCTGTTTCTGTACATGTGGACACAAGATGATTGGTACACATTATGGTACACCTTACGGTTGTCAGTTTGACGTATTCTTGGAACATCTTCTGAGAAAAAATTGTTAGTAAAGTTGATGGAGATTAAAACAGCTCTTTTTTTCTATTCTCACTTTTTAAAATGATATGCCCATACATTGGGGTTATGACATAACTTATTGAGAAAGACAATAAAGACCGTGAGCTTATTAAAGAATAGGAAGTTTATGTCTACTATAATTTTTATATAAATATAAAGAAATAATAACCATTTTATGGTATAATAAATAACGCTATTTCTGCATTTAAAAAAAGCTACTGCTACTTTTATGAAAATATAGCCTTATTTCTCAGATGCAAATGGGAAAAATCTAGCGGAACATATAACATTTTCCGAATTCTCATTCTTCTATATCTATGAATGGGAAATCAGTTGAGGTATGCCAAAAGTTTCCAAAGGCGCAACGGGAATTATTTTTGACTCACGTTTTATTGATTTTTAAAATATCATGCTGCATAAATTTAATAAAAAGTCTGAGCCCTCAGTCCATAAGTGCATGCGAGTCATTTACTCTTATGTATTGATTTAAATACGAAAATTCTAGCCGAGATAAATTTGAGATTTGTTACTAGGTAGAAATACCTATGGTGGCTAAAACATTGTTGCTTATTTTACTTGACGTAAAAAAAAAGGAATCATTCACTTAGTGACATTTTTCCACATGAAAAGTATACTTTTTGATGGCTGTCAAAAATTGTTCAAGGTATTTAATACAGCATTTGTAATACGATTAATGAAAGGAGAATGAAATCTATATCATGTTCCTAACGGTTCAGCTGTACCTTCCCAAATAGATCCTTCGGATATAACACAAATTGTATTTTTTAAAATTCATAACCTATAAGCATGAGTTTAGTTATCAAATTCGTGAATATAAATTAACCCTTCCGTGGGAACATGATTCTTTTCCGTGGGAACATGATTCTTTTGGGAATATCTGCCTGGAAGGCAGATATAGATGGAATATCTCTTTCCCATACATTCCTAATTCGGAATTCAGATGGTATTTGTAGTTTATTAAATTTCATGGTATCTACAATCGTCAAGCCATTTGTCATTAAATCTTGAGCAGCTTCTATTGAACAGAAACAATTTTCACAGATTATATTACGGTTCGTTTTGTAGAGGCATTGAGTGAGTCGAACGAGGGATTGGGTTGCAAATTTAATATTTGCTCTGATTAATCTCATTTATACCCGAACCACAGAAGGCTGGCGTCACGAATCATCATTCAATACTGAAGACAAGATGTTGACTGAAGCATGTGTAGACTCACAGTACCCAAGGTCGAAGGTTGGGGAGGGGGGATCAGCGTTCAATAAATAAACCATAGCTGACTGAGAGGCAGATGTTCCCAGCGAATGGTTAAAGTAAGATAATTTATATATATAAAACAGTTCCGTAACTGACTGCCTGACTGACTGATTGACTACTGACAGATAACTGACAGACCAAACCGCTGGACCTAAAGGGTTGAAATTTTGCATGGCGATTATTCTTATAGTATAGGGGTGCACTAAGAAAGATTTTTGAAAAATTCTTAGATTTTTTTAGATTAAATTTTTAATCTGTTTTAGAAACTTTTTTTAAGTTTGCATTTTAAATAATAATTTGAGGGTTATAAAGTTATATCACGAGAAAAATCATCAAAATTCCTTTAAAATGAAATCTTTTTCCAATCTTTACATCCCTTTTCTGATTTTTGGTGACTTTTTAAAGTTTAATTTTTAGAATTTAATTTATTTAATGCTGATCACGTGATTTCTTTTTCTGGTACTTTAAATAAATTTATCGTCACGCGTGCATAACAACGAAATTGACAAAAAAAATTTTTTTCTTGCTAATGCGGCAGACGATTGGACATTATCCAAAAAAATATTAAAATACTGTAAAAGATATATTCCTCAAACTGTACTATATTAACTGTACTATATTCATTAGTATGTCTATTAGATTTAATTTGAATATTTTCTTCTACATTATTTTGTCTATAAAAATATCCCTTACGATTTATATATATATATATATATATATATATATATATATATATATATATATATATATATATATATATATATATATATACAGTAACCACCGCTTATAGTGATCAGTGGTTATAAGAATCAACCGTTTATATGTATCAATATCGCAAAAACAAAACCAAATGTATTATTTCCATGTTAAAATTTTCGCTTTAAAGAATCAATCCACCGGTTTTAAGAATCAGTTTACACTCTTCGCTTTCCTTTCCTTTTTCCAAAAAAGCCACCTAAACCCTCAAAAGACACCAAGTTCTTTCTTTATTTTTTTAGAAAAGAGTGCATTAAGAAAGAGTGATAAGATGGGATGTAATACAGTCGTAAAATGCATCCCTTTCTTTATTAGACATAACATAATAGTTTCCCCTTAAAGGCTTTAGCTAAACACTGTCCTATTAGCTTGACCCAGGGGCATTTACCCGTCCGGATTCGATTTCACTTTTCTCCACTGGCAAACAAAGACTCCTACATCCTGGTTACGACTTCCTGGACTCTGAAACACATAAATCTTCGGCGAAGTGTCCACTATCACTTAGGCAAACGTGGCATTATTAGTAGATTAAGCACGTTATCAAACCGAGAAACGTAAGATACAAGGTGAATCTTGGTCTGAGACTATTGGTATTGAAAGAGTTATAAACAGCCTCCAGAAAACGTCATTACGTCAAACTTCCATAGAAACTTTTTCTTGCACGCTTCCTGTAATTGAAATGTTAAACTGTTAAGCTGGTATGTTGTAACAAATATTGATTTTTTTTCTTCTCTTACTATAATCGTGTATCTACTTATAGGTCTAGAAATTAAGTTCAACTTTTAAAATTATAAAAAAGAATTTTAATAAAAGATAATTAACGTAAATTACAGAGTATTTTACGGTAAATTTTCTAATATATATATATATTTATTTGGCATTAATTGCATACATTGATTGATGAATTTATTTTGAATGTACTCCGTAGCGAAGTGCGGGTTTTCAGCTAGTTTATTATAAATTTTATTACGAATAACTGGAGAATTTGAGTTTTAACCCTAGGTAATTTATTAGTTAACTTGTCTATCCAAAATAAATTAATTTGAACTTTTATTGTACCTCTAAATATGCTTGAAGCTGCTTTATTATGCAGGACACGATTTAGAAAATTCTTGACTATAGGCACAACTCGGGATGGGGGCCCCCTAATACTATTGCGGGCGTAAAATTTCCAATGTTGACACACACAAAAATAAAATTATGAATCATTCTAAAAGTACCATTTTACCAAGAATTGGCTATTGGAAGCGTAGAAGCCTAGAACATTATCAAATAACAAAAAGCAATACAACATATTAACTTCATCATTAAACACAAATACAATGCAACCAGTAATAACTTATTAATCCCTTATATACACTATAACATACTTATGATGAACTATACATATAACTATACATATGATGAACCAATCAATCAAATTTGAAAGAATACATAAAAAAATTGTTATTAAAAAAGGTAAAATAAAAAAAAATTGAATTGGGAATTTTTTTTTAAATAAAAATTTTGGGGGGCCCCAACATTCAGGGGCCCCTAGGACCGGGCCTACTGGGCCTAGTGGAAAATCAGAGCCTAATATTATGTATGCAATGGTTACTCAAATGTCCAATTCTGAATGTTGACTTAGACATTAGAATTTCATTCACTCTCACGAGCCTCATCAATGAACCAGCTAGATTCCAACCATTAGAGTCAATATGACATCATAAGCGGAAATGTTTGGTGAACGTAGCTCATTCCGCTTCTACATATTCCTTTGTCGAAATAGTAAACAACTTAAGCTAATTGAAAAGTATTATATCTGTGCTCACATGTCAAATTGTTACAGCGGCACCTCCGAAAAGCGGACAGTCACGGGACCGAAAGTTTTGTCCGTTATTAGGAGGTGTCCGCTATTGGGGAGGACATCCTTTTTATAAAAAAGTTTTTGCACTTCTGTTTGACATTTGATTGAAAATTACGGATGCAATTTTAATTAAAAACGGAAAATTAATTAGGTATAAAATAATAACTATTTACTACTTTACCTTTTAATTTTGGTTTAATCCTTTTATTTTGCATTAAATAATCCCAAAATATAATGCATAGGAGCCAAATTATTTTAATTGCTACTAAAGTATCCCTTTTTTCGCTTTTTTCAGTAGTACCGTCCGTTGCCACTTCGCTTGTACTCAAAAATCCCTCCATCATAAAACTATTTAGAACGCACCCATGTTCAACCTTTTGAAGGGCTGACGTAGTTCAGGAAATCCAAACACACATACCGATTTTGCCAACTCTTCTGTGGATTTGCAGGAGATAATCTGTGACAGCAAATGTCTCAGAAGCAGCTTTCTGTATCGTACTTTAAAGCTGCGGATAATTCTCTGAACAAGTTGCTCTAGCATCGAAGTGGTGTTAGGAGGGTCCGCTCCTGACTAAATTAAGAAAACTAAATTAAGAGTATTGAGCTTTAAATCATCAGGATGGGAAGTACCGAACATAATGATAAAGTCCATGAACATAATGATATTTTCCTTTTGTTTTTTCATTTTGTTGTCTAACTCCACCAACCAATAGCTCATTATCTCAGTCAGGGCCTTTTTATCGCATGGGCAAGTCGGGACTTTGCCCAGGGCCCCCTGATGCTAGGGGGTCCCAAAAACCCCTTGGTGTATGTACCTAGTACTTCTAATAGTATATATAGCCCATGGATAGTTCTTAGAGGGGGCCCCCAAATAGCATCTGCCCAGGGTCCCCCAACGTTCATAATCGGGCCCTGATCTCAGTGGTCATCCACGCTTTCTTATTTGACTTCCACGAAACACTAAATTTTCGTACATCAATGTTCTTGTAAGATCTAGGCCTCTTAGCTTTTCCAACAACAACTGGAGTTTCGAAGTCTCCCAGCATGTTGCAATACTGCAAAAGAGTGAGCCGCTTTTTTGAAATTTTCCCGCCACTACACACCCTTTTTCCCCCTTAAAACATTAGGAGTTGTTCGTTGCAAAGACGCATAAGCATGTATTTTTAGCTTGCTTGATAGAATAATTTTGAAATGTTTACCAAAATAATCGAAAGTTTTTCAAAAATACTTGTCCGCTATCCAGAGGGAATAACATGGATTGTCCTATATAAAAGGACTGGGACTCGTAAAAATGTCCGTTAATTAGAGGTGTCCGCTATTCGGGAGTGTCCGTTAAGGGAGGTATCATTGTATAAGAAATTTACGTGACAGCAATTCTAAGATTCAAGATGTCATGAAAAATCGGTATTTTGTTTTACATGAGCAAACGTGGTACCAATGTTTCCGA